>JAPEHQ010000012.1:1200000-1800000 GCA_027405735.1 Mucor racemosus | reverse complement strand
ACGATTATGCCTTTTTATGTCTTTTGGTATCTTTCTGTTGAGAATTGTTTTGATCATCATTTGATCTTTTTCCAATGGAGCGATTTGTATTTTTGGTAGTGGAATTATTTTTATTTACCCGTTGTTTTTGTGAGTCTTTAATGCGACGAATCTTTTCCCAATATTTTTTGATGGGTAGAGGTGTAGAAAATAAATCCTCTGTAATATATTCGTTTTCTCTGTCAGAATAACCTGACCATTTCACGAGATATTCAATCATACCATCTTTTCGGGTACGATGATTTCGGATGTCTTCGACTTCAAAATATTCACTTTCTAAAGCGGTTTCATCAATATTGACGAGCTTTAATTCAGATGGAGTATACTCGCGATGGAGCAATTCATTGGTCTCATCTTTTAATATATAGTTGCCAGCCATAGTACGTCGAACGACAATATAAGGTCCTGCGTATAAAGGAGCTAATTTAGATTGGCGACCTTCAGGTAGGCGAACCATGACAGCTGAATCAAAAGGTATATCTTCAAGGATATATCGCTTTTTGTCCAATTTTTTGCTGTATTCTTCCGCTAAGAGTTTTGTACGTTCTTGAATTGCAGGGAAGACAATGTCATTCATGTATTCGACCCTTTTTTCCAATTCTTCAACGGTCAAGGCTTTACGACCATTTAAATTTAATTTTTCGACTTCTCTATTAGTATTGACTTGGCGTGCAAACATCAAACTAAAAGGAGTACTACCAGTTCTTTGTTTAACTTTCATATTAATGACAAGTTGACAGATAGCAAGACGATCATCCCAATTATGGGTATCGTTTCCACACATTTTTCTTAAGGTTTGTGTAACATTTTTCACAGCGTTTTCGCAGCTGCCGTTTGATTGTTTATAATAAGGTAATGAATAATTGTGTTTGATGGATAAGGTCTTTGCAAAGTGGTTCATCAACATGCACCGAAATTCTTTTCCATTATCCGTTAACTGTACGGACAAGGCTACGCCATAGTCCCCGAAAATATTCAAAATTGCTTGTGCTATCGTACTACTATTTTTGTTTGGAAGTGCACGAACGATTACATAACGTGTGCATAGGTCAATCATAACTAAAACATAGATATTCCCTTTATCTGTGGCAGGCAATGGTCCTAAAAGATCAAAGGCACAGAAATCCATTGCGTCAAAACTGACGATGCTTTTTGCAGGGTTAAATCCTTTTCTGGTAATGTTATGTTGAGCACATTCACGACAAGATTTTACAATTTCTTTACAATCTGAATAGATAGATGTCCAGTGCAAGCCATGATATGTATGGATATGGTCAATAACAGAGGCTTCACCAAAATGACCCAACTCATGAGCATCTTTTATTATTTGTGCACGTTCTTTTGCGGGAGGACACACATAATCAGTGGTTTTAGATTTGAATTCCTTGCTATTTAATTTGATAGCTAGTACATTTAGATTCACATCTTGAGCATAGAAAGTTGTTTCTTTAACTAACTCTTTTTTATTATTGGATGCTCTTTTAATTAAAATGAGTTTTTGTAATTTCTTGATTTGTCTATCATTTTCATTTTCTAATAGCTTGTCCTCTTCAATTGGAGGATAAATGCGAGACAAAGCATCACATAATACATTGTTTATTCCTTTGACATGCGAAATAGTAAAGCTATATTCTCCAAGAATTTCCAAGTAACTTTGTAATGTGCTATTTAGACCAGTCGAAGTAAACATGAAAGTTAAAGCCAAATGATCAGTTAACACTTCAATGTTTGGATGACCCCACAATACTGATTTGAATTTCACAAAACCAAATACGATTGCAGCGCATTCTCGACGATTGGTTGACCAATTACGTTCAGCTTGATTCAAAGATTTACTCACAAAACCAATATGTTTAATACGACCTAAGGGGTCTTTTTGATATAAACAAGCGGCAATTCCATATACGGAAGCATCTCCTTGCAAGTACATTTTTTCGTTTAGGTTTGGAGCATGAAGTATTTGATTTGATTGCAAAATTTGTTTTATCGCATTGAAGCGATCAGTATGTAATTGTGTCCAATTATTTTTTACATCTTTGTCATTTCGTAATTTATCAATGGGTTCTGCAACTTTAGAAAGCATTGGGCAATAATCTCTTAAATGACTAATTACCCCCATAATACTTCTAACTTGTTTAGCTGTTTTGGGAATTTGCCATGTGTCGATATTAGATAATCGTCTCATGTCAATCTTTTGTATACCTGGTCCAACTACAAATCCTAATAAAAAGACAGAAGTTTGAAACCATGCACATTTAGCCACGTTAATCCGTAAATTCACGTTTGTTAGCCTATTTATAACTAGATTGATCAATATGATATGGCTTTTTATATCTCTAGAGTATAAGACTACATCATCAATATAGTGCTCTACTCCACCATAAACAATTGGGTGATTGAGATCATTTGTTATCTTTGCAGGACCCTTAATTTTTAATTGATTTAGTTTTTCCATTTCATAATGTAGTTCTTGTTGAATTCCCTCCAATAATATGGACATATTTTTAACAAACAATGAACTCATAAATTTTAAACCGAAAGGTGCTCGAGACCATCTATAATAAAGTCCATTATGACTAAATATTAAGGCATTTCTCGACTCAACATTTACACCATAGGAATAGTATGCCTGGTGTAAGTCAATTTTACTTATTATACGTGCATTAGCCGACACTCTTTCGAAAATTTCATGAATTTTTGGCACAGCAAGGTTTTCATGGTAATTGTCATCAATTGCCGCATTAATTTTTCGCAAATCACAGCAAATACGCAATTTCGTAACATTGTTATTTTCATCCTTCTTTCCTACAGCAAGTAAGGGCGAATGAAATACAGAAGAAGGTTTGCACCTTTCCACAATTTTGTTCTCTAACCATTCCTTGATTTGTTTATCAATTTCTTTGTAAGCATTTATTGCTAAGGGATATTGTCGTACATAACAATCTTTTGGATTTGATATGGGTATATGTACTTCACTCTCTGGCATTGTACAAACAGCATCAGGAGGAATTTCCTTATTATTATTTAGGGCTTTTTCAATTTGCTTCATAAGTAATTTTCGTTCATCCAAGGTTCCATAATTAGCATTTTCAGGATCATAAGCATTATCAGTATCATAATTGATATTTTTGAATTGTTCTATTTCTTTGTCCGGATGGTCCGGCCATTTATGAGCAACACCGCTCAAATAAATGTTTAAAAGAGGAAGAATATCGACGCCTAAAAGAACATCAAACTCTTCTGCCATTTCATCATTAAATTCGATTATCTCAAACGAATGTTTAAAGGTAATACCATTCATGTATGTAACTTTCAATGGTTCAGTTGTGCCAATTCGCTTTGTACTATTAGGACTTCCATCATTGTTATTCCCAAGAAACATGAGGTAACCCCCCAAAGCCTTTATGTTTTTTATATTTGAAAACTTTTTATTTAAAATACTTTTATTGATTATACTAATATCACTACCAGGGTCGACTTTTCCAAGGATCCTAGTATCATTAATAAGCAAAGGTGTTATTAGATTAAACTTATGATTTGTTTTTTCTTTAGGCTTACAATCACTACTGTTCTCTACAGCTTGTCGAAACCAATTACTTTGCTCAGCATCACTGCCGCGTTTATCAATATCATTATCATTTTCATTATTATCATTGTCTCGACGATTCTTTTTGTTGTGGTGTCTGTTGCGTCTCTTCATTCTTTTAATTGATAATACTTTTAAGCGCTTGTTCTCGTAGAACTCACGACATTTGTGCCCCTGGAACCATATTTTACCACAATGAGTACAAGGTTCATTACCAGTGGCCAGCCTTGGTACATTCTTTTTTCCCAAATACTTGGTACTTCCAGAATAATTTATACCTTTTCTTTCATCACCAAAAGAACGGCTATTATTTACTTGAGTATGATGACCACCACGACCACCACGACCACTACGACCATCACGATCACTGCCACCACGTTCACCCTTGTTGGGATAATTATTATTACTATTGCTGTTTCGACCACCATCTGCTCTCCCGACGATGGTCAAAGGGCACTTGCTATTACCAAGGATGTTTAATGCACAGGTGAACACTTGGCCAGAAGTCCAAGCTGTGAGAGTTGGATATGACGTACACAAGAGGGTGGTAATTTGAATTTGCCATTCATTGGGGAAACCATTCAAAAATGCATCCGCCACCGAAGTATCATTTGCAGCATAACCCGCCTCCATTGCCGATCTAGCAAACCTGTTGTAATAATGTTCTGTTGTTTCTCCACCTTCCATGGTAGCTGATTGAACTGCTCTTCTTGCATTCAACCTCAATAGCGAATTGTTGAACTTTTTTGCCATTACTTCCCCAGCTTCCTTCCATGAATTAGCCTTGAGCAGCTCTTCATTCAACCAGAGATCAAATTCATATGGTATAGTCAATGGTAAATAACGCTTCCACACCTGTTCTATTCCTTGACCAGATGAGCTAATCACCTTCTCGAAGATTCTTAGAAAATGGAATACTGACTCGTACGACTCTTCACCAGCAAAGTACTTCATACCAGATTTTAACTGAAATTTTGGTAAGTCTCTTTTCGACAAGGAAATTCCATTGTTGTTGTCACTTGCACCACCGTTAATCGAAGCAGCTACCCTGTCCCCAGATAACTTTACAGAATGCTTGATAGTCGAAATTAATCGATTCATTTCCTCGATTTTGATTCTCATTTCCGAAATATAATGTTGTCCCTTTTCATTGTCAAGCTCAGTTCCCGAAATCATGTCAGTTAGCAAAGCCATGTATTGATCCCGCTTGGCTACTAACTTTTTAGCGACATCAACTGGATTCCGAATGGGAGAGGCCACGGGAGAAAAATTCACTTCATTCATTTCTACATCCATGCTATCAATTGACCCAGTACTTCCTTGTTCGGAATCACTTCCCAAATGGATTCTTGATAATTCATTAATATCTTGAACAATTGGACTACTAATAGGTACAGCAACATCACCACCAGAGATCTTGGAATTACTACCAGATGAATTAACATCTTCACCAGACATAGTTACACCACCGACAGGCAAATCACCAGCGTTAGGAGAAGAAGCAGTTGAGTTAGGGTTGGACATTGTTGAATTTTAAGGTAAATAAAAATAGGTTGATTTAATTGTAAAAAATGCAATAAAATTGAAGTAATTTTATAAAAATAAAAAATAAAATAAAAAATAAAAGCGTTGATAAATACAATTATAGTCTTTCCACGGTTTTATTGCGATTAAAAGAAATCTGAAGAAAAAGAATGATATCTTCATAAAGTATGCTATATTTATAGGAATTGTAAAATAGTGGATGTTTGTGTGTTGATGCCTATTTTACAGGTGTTCAATCATAATGTCTTTTATTGACATTCTTTTATAAGATACTTGGTTGAGATGTTGATACTTTGTTTGATATGATAGAATATCATTAGATGGATGTTGATCTTTCAACATTCCAGTTATAATTTAAAATGCAACTGAGCTTATTTTTATGGGATGTGATTCCTTATCTAGAATTACTGCAACTGCGTTTTTATGAGCAGGAGTTTTGGAATATTTTATTAATGCAACATAAGTACAGCTTTATATCATAGGTGTCGTGTTGTAGAAGGTTGTATTTTGATCAGGAATACTTCCTTTTACAGGCACCAGCAATATAGAGTTTCCTCGTAATGCTTATTGGGATCTGATTGGAACTCAGTCCTTATGGAGCGAGATTCAGGTACGAATCGAGATCAGTTATTTTTCTAAAATGACAATGGCAACTTTGGTCTATAAAACGTGTCATTTCATTGCACTCTCCCCAGTCAAGCTTTTTGTAGTACAAAAAGGTGATTGCATATAGTATGTATAGGATTATTAAGAAATATATTATGCATGCGTAATTGAAATTTGTAGAGTATCATCTCGAATAAATATTTAAGGTTATAAAGTTTATATGATGGTACATATATCGTTTATTGGTTAAGTAAAAAATAAAGCTGTCTTTTGTTTTTGTTGTGTTCCAGCGAAAAAAATAAAATATAACGATTATGCCTTTTTATGTCTTTTGGTATCTTTCTGTTGAGAATTGTTTTGATCATCATTTGATCTTTTTCCAATGGAGCGATTTGTATTTTTGGTAGTGGAATTATTTTTATTTACCCGTTGTTTTTGTGAGTCTTTAATGCGACGAATCTTTTCCCAATATTTTTTGATGGGTAGAGGTGTAGAAAATAAATCCTCTGTAATATATTCGTTTTCTCTGTCAGAATAACCTGACCATTTCACGAGATATTCAATCATACCATCTTTTCGGGTACGATGATTTCGGATGTCTTCGACTTCAAAATATTCACTTTCTAAAGCGGTTTCATCAATATTGACGAGCTTTAATTCAGATGGAGTATACTCGCGATGGAGCAATTCATTGGTCTCATCTTTTAATATATAGTTGCCAGCCATAGTACGTCGAACGACAATATAAGGTCCTGCGTATAAAGGAGCTAATTTAGATTGGCGACCTTCAGGTAGGCGAACCATGACAGCTGAATCAAAAGGTATATCTTCAAGGATATATCGCTTTTTGTCCAATTTTTTGCTGTATTCTTCCGCTAAGAGTTTTGTACGTTCTTGAATTGCAGGGAAGACAATGTCATTCATGTATTCGACCCTTTTTTCCAATTCTTCAACGGTCAAGGCTTTACGACCATTTAAATTTAATTTTTCGACTTCTCTATTAGTATTGACTTGGCGTGCAAACATCAAACTAAAAGGAGTACTACCAGTTCTTTGTTTAACTTTCATATTAATGACAAGTTGACAGATAGCAAGACGATCATCCCAATTATGGGTATCGTTTCCACACATTTTTCTTAAGGTTTGTGTAACATTTTTCACAGCGTTTTCGCAGCTGCCGTTTGATTGTTTATAATAAGGTAATGAATAATTGTGTTTGATGGATAAGGTCTTTGCAAAGTGGTTCATCAACATGCACCGAAATTCTTTTCCATTATCCGTTAACTGTACGGACAAGGCTACGCCATAGTCCCCGAAAATATTCAAAATTGCTTGTGCTATCGTACTACTATTTTTGTTTGGAAGTGCACGAACGATTACATAACGTGTGCATAGGTCAATCATAACTAAAACATAGATATTCCCTTTATCTGTGGCAGGCAATGGTCCTAAAAGATCAAAGGCACAGAAATCCATTGCGTCAAAACTGACGATGCTTTTTGCAGGGTTAAATCCTTTTCTGGTAATGTTATGTTGAGCACATTCACGACAAGATTTTACAATTTCTTTACAATCTGAATAGATAGATGTCCAGTGCAAGCCATGATATGTATGGATATGGTCAATAACAGAGGCTTCACCAAAATGACCCAACTCATGAGCATCTTTTATTATTTGTGCACGTTCTTTTGCGGGAGGACACACATAATCAGTGGTTTTAGATTTGAATTCCTTGCTATTTAATTTGATAGCTAGTACATTTAGATTCACATCTTGAGCATAGAAAGTTGTTTCTTTAACTAACTCTTTTTTATTATTGGATGCTCTTTTAATTAAAATGAGTTTTTGTAATTTCTTGATTTGTCTATCATTTTCATTTTCTAATAGCTTGTCCTCTTCAATTGGAGGATAAATGCGAGACAAAGCATCACATAATACATTGTTTATTCCTTTGACATGCGAAATAGTAAAGCTATATTCTCCAAGAATTTCCAAGTAACTTTGTAATGTGCTATTTAGACCAGTCGAAGTAAACATGAAAGTTAAAGCCAAATGATCAGTTAACACTTCAATGTTTGGATGACCCCACAATACTGATTTGAATTTCACAAAACCAAATACGATTGCAGCGCATTCTCGACGATTGGTTGACCAATTACGTTCAGCTTGATTCAAAGATTTACTCACAAAACCAATATGTTTAATACGACCTAAGGGGTCTTTTTGATATAAACAAGCGGCAATTCCATATACGGAAGCATCTCCTTGCAAGTACATTTTTTCGTTTAGGTTTGGAGCATGAAGTATTTGATTTGATTGCAAAATTTGTTTTATCGCATTGAAGCGATCAGTATGTAATTGTGTCCAATTATTTTTTACATCTTTGTCATTTCGTAATTTATCAATGGGTTCTGCAACTTTAGAAAGCATTGGGCAATAATCTCTTAAATGACTAATTACCCCCATAATACTTCTAACTTGTTTAGCTGTTTTGGGAATTTGCCATGTGTCGATATTAGATAATCGTCTCATGTCAATCTTTTGTATACCTGGTCCAACTACAAATCCTAATAAAAAGACAGAAGTTTGAAACCATGCACATTTAGCCACGTTAATCCGTAAATTCACGTTTGTTAGCCTATTTATAACTAGATTGATCAATATGATATGGCTTTTTATATCTCTAGAGTATAAGACTACATCATCAATATAGTGCTCTACTCCACCATAAACAATTGGGTGATTGAGATCATTTGTTATCTTTGCAGGACCCTTAATTTTTAATTGATTTAGTTTTTCCATTTCATAATGTAGTTCTTGTTGAATTCCCTCCAATAATATGGACATATTTTTAACAAACAATGAACTCATAAATTTTAAACCGAAAGGTGCTCGAGACCATCTATAATAAAGTCCATTATGACTAAATATTAAGGCATTTCTCGACTCAACATTTACACCATAGGAATAGTATGCCTGGTGTAAGTCAATTTTACTTATTATACGTGCATTAGCCGACACTCTTTCGAAAATTTCATGAATTTTTGGCACAGCAAGGTTTTCATGGTAATTGTCATCAATTGCCGCATTAATTTTTCGCAAATCACAGCAAATACGCAATTTCGTAACATTGTTATTTTCATCCTTCTTTCCTACAGCAAGTAAGGGCGAATGAAATACAGAAGAAGGTTTGCACCTTTCCACAATTTTGTTCTCTAACCATTCCTTGATTTGTTTATCAATTTCTTTGTAAGCATTTATTGCTAAGGGATATTGTCGTACATAACAATCTTTTGGATTTGATATGGGTATATGTACTTCACTCTCTGGCATTGTACAAACAGCATCAGGAGGAATTTCCTTATTATTATTTAGGGCTTTTTCAATTTGCTTCATAAGTAATTTTCGTTCATCCAAGGTTCCATAATTAGCATTTTCAGGATCATAAGCATTATCAGTATCATAATTGATATTTTTGAATTGTTCTATTTCTTTGTCCGGATGGTCCGGCCATTTATGAGCAACACCGCTCAAATAAATGTTTAAAAGAGGAAGAATATCGACGCCTAAAAGAACATCAAACTCTTCTGCCATTTCATCATTAAATTCGATTATCTCAAACGAATGTTTAAAGGTAATACCATTCATGTATGTAACTTTCAATGGTTCAGTTGTGCCAATTCGCTTTGTACTATTAGGACTTCCATCATTGTTATTCCCAAGAAACATGAGGTAACCCCCCAAAGCCTTTATGTTTTTTATATTTGAAAACTTTTTATTTAAAATACTTTTATTGATTATACTAATATCACTACCAGGGTCGACTTTTCCAAGGATCCTAGTATCATTAATAAGCAAAGGTGTTATTAGATTAAACTTATGATTTGTTTTTTCTTTAGGCTTACAATCACTACTGTTCTCTACAGCTTGTCGAAACCAATTACTTTGCTCAGCATCACTGCCGCGTTTATCAATATCATTATCATTTTCATTATTATCATTGTCTCGACGATTCTTTTTGTTGTGGTGTCTGTTGCGTCTCTTCATTCTTTTAATTGATAATACTTTTAAGCGCTTGTTCTCGTAGAACTCACGACATTTGTGCCCCTGGAACCATATTTTACCACAATGAGTACAAGGTTCATTACCAGTGGCCAGCCTTGGTACATTCTTTTTTCCCAAATACTTGGTACTTCCAGAATAATTTATACCTTTTCTTTCATCACCAAAAGAACGGCTATTATTTACTTGAGTATGATGACCACCACGACCACCACGACCACTACGACCATCACGATCACTGCCACCACGTTCACCCTTGTTGGGATAATTATTATTACTATTGCTGTTTCGACCACCATCTGCTCTCCCGACGATGGTCAAAGGGCACTTGCTATTACCAAGGATGTTTAATGCACAGGTGAACACTTGGCCAGAAGTCCAAGCTGTGAGAGTTGGATATGACGTACACAAGAGGGTGGTAATTTGAATTTGCCATTCATTGGGGAAACCATTCAAAAATGCATCCGCCACCGAAGTATCATTTGCAGCATAACCCGCCTCCATTGCCGATCTAGCAAACCTGTTGTAATAATGTTCTGTTGTTTCTCCACCTTCCATGGTAGCTGATTGAACTGCTCTTCTTGCATTCAACCTCAATAGCGAATTGTTGAACTTTTTTGCCATTACTTCCCCAGCTTCCTTCCATGAATTAGCCTTGAGCAGCTCTTCATTCAACCAGAGATCAAATTCATATGGTATAGTCAATGGTAAATAACGCTTCCACACCTGTTCTATTCCTTGACCAGATGAGCTAATCACCTTCTCGAAGATTCTTAGAAAATGGAATACTGACTCGTACGACTCTTCACCAGCAAAGTACTTCATACCAGATTTTAACTGAAATTTTGGTAAGTCTCTTTTCGACAAGGAAATTCCATTGTTGTTGTCACTTGCACCACCGTTAATCGAAGCAGCTACCCTGTCCCCAGATAACTTTACAGAATGCTTGATAGTCGAAATTAATCGATTCATTTCCTCGATTTTGATTCTCATTTCCGAAATATAATGTTGTCCCTTTTCATTGTCAAGCTCAGTTCCCGAAATCATGTCAGTTAGCAAAGCCATGTATTGATCCCGCTTGGCTACTAACTTTTTAGCGACATCAACTGGATTCCGAATGGGAGAGGCCACGGGAGAAAAATTCACTTCATTCATTTCTACATCCATGCTATCAATTGACCCAGTACTTCCTTGTTCGGAATCACTTCCCAAATGGATTCTTGATAATTCATTAATATCTTGAACAATTGGACTACTAATAGGTACAGCAACATCACCACCAGAGATCTTGGAATTACTACCAGATGAATTAACATCTTCACCAGACATAGTTACACCACCGACAGGCAAATCACCAGCGTTAGGAGAAGAAGCAGTTGAGTTAGGGTTGGACATTGTTGAATTTTAAGGTAAATAAAAATAGGTTGATTTAATTGTAAAAAATGCAATAAAATTGAAGTAATTTTATAAAAATAAAAAATAAAATAAAAAATAAAAGCGTTGATAAATACAATTATAGTCTTTCCACGGTTTTATTGCGATTAAAAGAAATCTGAAGAAAAAGAATGATATCTTCATAAAGTATGCTATATTTATAGGAATTGTAAAATAGTGGATGTTTGTGTGTTGATGCCTATTTTACAGGTGTTCAATCATAATGTCTTTTATTGACATTCTTTTATAAGATACTTGGTTGAGATGTTGATACTTTGTTTGATATGATAGAATATCATTAGATGGATGTTGATCTTTCAACATTCCAGTTATAATTTAAAATGCAACTGAGCTTATTTTTATGGGATGTGATTCCTTATCTAGAATTACTGCAACTGCGTTTTTATGAGCAGGAGTTTTGGAATATTTTATTAATGCAACATAAGTACAGCTTTATATCATAGGTGTCGTGTTGTAGAAGGTTGTATTTTGATCAGGAATACTTCCTTTTACAGGCACCAGCAATATAGAGTTTCCTCGTAATGCTTATTGGGATCTGATTGGAACTCAGTCCTTATGGAGCGAGATTCAGGTACGAATCGAGATCAGTTATTTTTCTAAAATGACAATGGCAACTTTGGTCTATAAAACGTGTCATTTCATTGCAATTATAAAGTAATACTATACTATTATCAAATAAACTATCACACAATATTAACATGTATAAACATTTACTACAGTAATTAGCTTTAACCAAGCGCATACAGCATCATAAATTCTTGAAAAAGTTCTCAAGTATTATAAAATCTCTTATTTTTAAGACTTACAAGGCTTATAAGCGGAATATTAATTCCAAAAATTATTTTTGTCCAGATCATCAATTTTGACATTTTTTTATTTTTTTTTTCAGGTTTTGCAAATTTATAGTCAATTATACTATCAATTATAAAAATAAAAAATATACACATATACAGAATCTAGCGCTCTATTTGCTCATTAAAAAATAACAAACCTTTTTATTGCAAACTATTACATGAAAACCTCTTAACCAAAAATCTGTTTTTGGGACAAAAGTACACATTTTCATTACTTAAAATTTAATATTAAGCTTTTATAAAATGTGTATTAGTCATGGCTACAAGTTTCTCTCACAATGTAGTATATTTAAACGCTGATTTTGGTATCAAAATTCGATTTTTCTGTTTTTTGATCAAAATCATGAGTGTTGGTAAGGATAAAATGAGTCCCAAAAATGTCCGCTACAAAAACTGAATTTTCAGACCGTACATGGTCAAATACAAGAAAAATAAAAATAAAAAAAACACTTTTGTATCTAAAACTTAGATATACCATAATATAAGAGATTTAGCCGTTCAATCTTGCTATGCTCAATTACGGCGTCGCTCTACGGGCTTGCTTTTGCAATTTTTTAATGAATGTATGATATGACAGGCGGTTTTTCTGGTAGAAAAATGTATGTTTTTATGGTAACAGATATTCCTTATTTTGTTTATTTTATGATTTGCAGTAAAATGTAGAATAAAAGCTTTGAAAAAAGATACAGTTTAAATCCTTCTTTATTCAAAAAATGGATAGTGTGCAATAGGTCTATATTTCTACTCTATTTATATTAGTTGTGCTTTTGTTATATCTGGGAGTTGCACCGTAACTGTCAGTGATCTATCAGAATTAGGAATAACCGAATTACCAACTTAGGACTTCTGTCAAACCGTGATGTTTAACATGCGAATCAGACAATGCTGCATTCCATACATATATCATCATGCTACTTATTAAATGATTGAAGCATGATTCCATTGTCTTCATGCAATATCCATATGTTTATTCTTTTTGGTAAATCAATTAGTTTGTTTGTGATTTTAAAGTTTATATTGAGCTTCTTGATTTACATAATCAAGGCGGTCTTTTAATGCCCGTTTTTTGGCATATTTGTTAATGATCCGCATAGAGCAATCCTTACTTTGATCTATGTGTTTCTTCAGCTTATTTTATGAATCAATTTGCTTTGTTTATGATTCGGTCTATTTTATTTATATGTTAAATTACTAATACTTTCTGTATTTACTGTTAAATTCATGTTATCTCTATTGAAATATTAGAGCATGGTTTTATGTGAGATAACATTTAATTTCTTATGTGGGGAAATAGTATCCTAGTTCAGCACATGCCCCCCCGCTAAACTCAATCAAGCATTGAGTTGACCCGAAGATTCGACATTTGGAGAAACTATTTCTTTATAAAGTTATTGTTTGGAGTAGTAAAAAATATTTATTTTTTTTTTTTTTTTTTTTTTTTTCGTTTTTACTTGGAAGTTTTAGGACGCTTGTTGCGACGGAAAGTGCTATTTGATGAGGATTTAGTTTTGCGTGAATTATTTGTAGAGTCTATTTCAGTATCTTTGGGTGAAGTATTATTGATTCTTTTACGTAAAGTTTCACGGTTACGAAGATCCTTAATTTTCTTCCAGTAATTTGAAATTGGGATGGGGGAGGAGAACAAGTCAGGTGTGAGCCAATCATTTTCTCTTTCACCATATCCACTCCATTTAGTCAAGTATTCTGTGGTACCATCTGATAAGGTTCGGTGGTCGCGAATTTCCTCGACTTCGTATACTTTCTCTTCAAGAGCTGTTTCATCAAGGGAAACTACTTTTAATTCAGAAGGTGTATATTCACGATGGAGAAGTTCATGTGAATCGTCTTTTAAAACGTAATTTCCTGCTTGGGTGCGACGTACTATAACATAGGGTCCTGCATACATTGGAGCTAATTTATTAGCACGTCCTTCCGCCAATCGTACCATTACAGGTGTATCAACGGGAATATTTTCAAGTATATAATGTTTTTTGTTAAATTTATCGCTGTACAACTTTGCTAATTCTAATGTGCGCTGTTGTATAGCAGGAAAAACAATGTCATTCATGATTTCTGCACGTTTTTGCAATTCTTCAAGTGTTAATGCTTTTCGATTGTTTCTATTTTTTCTTTTGGGGTCAATGTTCACTTGTCGAGCGTACATTAGGGAAAATGGAGTGCTTGCAGTCCTGTCTCTTACTTTCATGTTGATTACCAACTGAGCAACAGGTAAGCGATCATCCCAATTGTATGTGTCATTTCCGCACATTTTTCGTAGGGTATTTATGACTATTTTCACCGCATTTTCGCTATGGCCATTCCCTTGGGGGTAATAAGGTGTACTAAAGACCATATCAATATTTAATGCTTTATTGATATAAGACGACAAGGAATTGCGAAATTCGCGGGCATTATCGCTGACAATGACATTTACACTACAACCGTAATCAGAAAAAATGGATAGTAGCAAGGAAGCAATTGTATCACTTTGTTTATTCGGTGCTGGGCGAGCGATAATATATTTTGTGCAAATATCAACCACAACCAAGATATAGCAATTTCCTTTCCCAGATACGGGTAAGGGTCCAATCATGTCGAGTCCTATAAATTCAAAAGGTTCATACGATACGACACTCTTCAATGGATTAAATCCTTTCTTGGTTATATTATGCATTGCACACTCTTTACACGACAACAACACCTCTTTTACATCTTTATATATAGAATTCCAGTGCAGCCCATGATATGTTTGAATTTGCTTTACACAAGCTGATATTCCAAAATGGCCAAATTTATGCGCATCTTTAATTATTTGGATTCTATCACTTTCAGGTGGGCAAATGTAGTCAGTGGTTGCTTCCTTAAATTCTTTACTATTAATCTTGACGGCAAGCACATTTAGATTTTTATCCTTGGAGTACACCTTCTTTTGTTTTATAACTTGGTTTCCTCCTTTTGCTCTTCGTAACAGGATCAATTTTTCTAATTTTTTTATTTGCTGGTCATGCTCATCAGCAAGTTCTTCGTCTTCAGTAATGGCAGGGTACAATCTCGATAATCGATCAGCTAAGATATTTTCCATACCTTTGATATGTGATACCGAGAAATTGAATTCACCCAATATTTCCAAGTAACTTTGAAGTGTACTATTTAGAGTAGACGACGTGAACAAATAGGTAAGGGCTAAGTGATCACAAAGTACAGTTATATTATTGTGTCCCCATAGTAAGGGTTTATACTTTTGGAAACCATATACAATGGCAGCAGTTTCTCTCCTATTAGTCGACCAATTTCTTTCTGCACTATTAAGAGATCTACTTGCAAATGCAATATGTTTGATTCGATCAAACTCATCTTTTTGAAATAGACAAGCCGAAATGCCAAGTACACTTGCATCAGTTTGTAAATAATACGGTTGCGATGGTTCAGGTGCATATAAAATTTGATTAGACATTAAGATTCGTTTTATTCTTTCGAGTCGATCTGTATGCAACGGGGTCCATTTCTTTTTGATGTCTTTTTCGTTTCGTAGACTATCAATTGGGGCAGCTACCTTTGACAACATGGGACAATAATCTCGTAAGTGAGAAATAATGCCCATAATGCTTCGTACTTGTTTTGTTGTTTTTGGGATTTCCCAAGAATCAATGTTAGATAATTTTCTGGTATCAATTTTGGTGACATTTCTACTGATTACAAAGCCAAGCAAATAAACACTTGTTTGGAAGAAAGAGCACTTGTCAATATTGATTCTGAGGTTTACTTTTGTTAGTCGATTTACAACTAAATTTATAAGGATAATTTGTGTTTGTACATCTTTAGAAAAGAGAACAATATCATCGACATAATGCTCCAGACTACCTTGGAATTCACTGTCAATTTTGCTAATATCTTTATTTTCTTTGACATATACTTTTTTTACTTCATTTCTCAGTTCTTGTTCAATGCCATTGAATAAAACTGACATATTATAAACGAACTGGCTTACTAGAAATTTCAATCCGAAAGGTGCACGAGCCCATTGATATGTAATATTATTATGACTAAATATGAGGCAACGTCTCGATTCAGGTGACACAGGGTATGCAAAATACGCTTGTTTTAGGTCTAAAACACTTATTATATTAGCACGACCTGATACTCTACCAAATATTTCCTGAATTTTTTGGAATGGCAAAGTTTTCATGACAATCATTGTCAGATATTGCTGCGTTGATTCTTCTCAAATCACAACAAATTCTTAATTTGGTTTGTTTTCCAGTAACTGGATCACGTTTGGGTACAGCTAGTAAAGGCGAATGGAAAGTAGGATCAGGTTTTGTTATTTCAACAATTCCATCTTTCAACCATTGTTCCAGTTGTATCTTGATTTCGGCATTTGCATTAACAGCTAAGGGGTATTGACGAACAAAGCAATTGCTAGGATTTGTTATTTTTATTTTTACAACTGATTCAGGCATAGTACAAGCAGAATCACTAGGAATGGCAATGTTTTTTTCCAAAGCTGGTTGAATTAAAGCTAATAATTCCTTTCTTTCGCTTGGCGTCCCATAATCTGCTTTTTCAGGGTTAAACGTATTTTCAGGATCATGATTTATGTCTTCAAATTGTTTCAATTCATTTTCTCTATCTGAATCAGGCCATTTAAAGGCTACACCACTCAGATAGATATTTAATTTTGGGAGAATGTCGATACCAAGAAGGACATCAAATTCAGTTGACAATTCATCATTAAATTCGATTACCTCAAATTCATGTTTAAATTTAATGTTATTTGTGTACGTAACTTCCATTGGCTCAGTTTTACCAACTCTAGTTACAGAGCTGTTTTGTTTATTATCATTTACTGAAAGGAAATTTAGGTAACCATTTGTCTTGATTGTTTTAATAGATGAGAAATCTTTATTTAAAATTTTAATATTTATAAAACTAATATCAGAGCCAGGATCAACTTTGCCAATTACTCTCCTATTATTTAATAGTAAAGGTGTTATTAGTTTCATATTATTGTTATTGTTTGTCTTTTTCGACTTACAAGGATATGCTCCATTTTCATAAATTTCCTTGATACTATTTTCTAAATTTTCATTTTCATTTCCTTCACTTTTAGAAGCAGAAGAGACCGACAAAACGGAAACAGAAGCAGACTTTTGCTTCTTGGCAGCATGATATTCTTCACAAGTGTGGCCATGGCGCCAAGTACGACCGCAATGGCGGCAAGGAGCAGGGTTCTTGGTAGCGCGGTTTGGCCTATTTTTCTCCCCCAACATCCTTGCTTTAGGCAACTCAGAGGTGAGATCCACACCAGAAGACACAGAAGCAGCGACAGACTTCTCAGAGTGAAACTTTCGTTTCAACGGAGGATTGCTTGACTTACGGCTGGTATTCCAGGAACCTGGCGTTCTTTCTCCAAGTAAATTGAGAGCAACAGTTGAGATTTCTGAAGGAGTCCATCCTTGCTGGTGGGTACGCGACAACAAGACAGTTGAGATATTAAGCTGCCACTCATCAGGAAGACTAAGTAGAAAGATATCTCCAAGTGTTGAGTCTTCTCGATGGTAGCCAGCTTCCCCTGCGGTACGGAAAAATCGAATGGAATATTCATCCAACGTTTCATCATCTTCAATAGCCATGGTCATGACGGCTCTCTTCTTGTGTAATTTGGAAATTACAGTGCCAAATTTCTTAGCAAAGACGGACTTGACCTCCAACCAAGAGACACATTTGAGGACCACTGTCTTCATCCAGTCGTCAAGATCATAAGGCAGGGTTAAAGGAATATATTTTTTCCATACATCGTTTATGTCTTGCCCAGACGAATAAACAATTTTTTCAAATTCACCTAAAAAGTGATCAACGGATTTGTAAACTTCTTCTTGAGGAAAAGGCTTGCTCTTACTATCCTCCAACTGGAACTTTGGGAGGTCCCTTTTGCTAATCTTAAGCCCAGAAGAGATTGCCAATTTACTTGTTGAGTTTGTAGCCTTGAGACCTGCAGTCAAAGTCTTGATGTGCAATTCCAAGTTTGATAAGACTTCCCGAAGTTCATTCGCTTTCTTATTCCCTGCAACAGTTTCCAAATTACACATTGCTTCAAGGTAGTCCTTCTTTACTTTTTCCTTTTTTTGCAAAGTTCTTTTCAAAATTTCTTTGTGAGAAACAGGTGCAGGAGGGCGAGCATCTTCCAAGATCTCTTGATCAGATGTAGTACTAAGCTTATCTTCTTCATCTACGGTAGGAGGAGGAGGAGAGATTTCCATGTCCTTCAGCTTCTCAGTAGCAACCGACATGGCAGTAGAAGGTAATAAAGACTCCTCCAAGGGTTCAGGAGACAAAGGTTGCTCGGGAGACAAGGGAGAATCAGAGACGATAGAAGACATAAGGTAGAATCAATAATTGATGTAAACTGTAAAAAATGCAGTAAAATGTAGAATAAAAGCTTTGAAAAAAGATACAGTTTAAATCCTTCTGTATTCAAAAAATGGATAGTGTGCAATAGGTCTATATTTCTACTCTATTTATATTAGTTGTGCTTTTGTTATATCTGGGAGTTGCACCGTAACTGTCAGTGATCTATCAGAATTAGGAATAACCGAATTACCAACTTAGGACTTCTGTCAAACCGTGATGTTTAACATGCGAATCAGACAATGCTGCATTCCATACATATATCATCATGCTACTTATTAAATGATTGAAGCATGATTCCATTGTCTTCATGCAATATCCATATGTTTATTCTTTTTGGTAAATCAATTAGTTTGTTTGTGATTTTAAAGTTTATATTGAGCTTCTTGATTTACATAATCAAGGCGGTCTTTTAATGCCCGTTTTTTGGCATATTTGTTAATGATCCGCATAGAGCAATCCTTACTTTGATCTATGTGTTTCTTCAGCTTATTTTATGAATCAATTTGCTTTGTTTATGATTCGGTCTATTTTATTTATATGTTAAATTACTAATACTTTCTGTATTTACTGTTAAATTCATGTTATCTCTATTGAAATATTAGAGCATGGTTTTATGTGAGATAACATTTAATTTCTTATGTGGGGAAATAGTATCCTAGTTCAGCACATGATTGATGTGCTGTAATGCTGCTTTTATATTGGCTGAAATGGGCAATTTAACAGGGTTTTAATTGCGCTAAATAATATAAAGCCTTGAAAATCCTTTTCTACGTGTGTTGTTTCTCTCTTTTTGTTTTCATATTCCAAGGAGATGTTTACCGTTTGATAAGGCATATCAGACTATCAAGCTGGTATTCTTTTGTTTTATCTGAATATGCATTCTAATAACATAATAAGAAACTAATGTTTTTAATATATGTAGCAGTCTATATTAAAAACTGATGTTTTCATTTAAACACATTTTAAGATGAAATATCATTATTTACTACTGTATTGTTGGACGTATTTTTTGATTACCAGATCAAATCGAAGGTAATAATATTTATATCTAATCAATGAGAAAGTAGAACTGGCTACAAACCCATGAAATTTCCCAGAAAAGTGATAAAGTTTCAAATGATATAGAAACAAAAAAAAAAGAATAACCTAATGTCTTGTCTAATAACCATAATAGTTTTGATCGTAACTATACTTGAAAATAAATCATCTTTTTACAGCTGACAATCGTAAACCAAAATAGTAAGTTTAAAGAAGGTTAATATGTTTAAATTTTATGAGTGATAAAGTAACATTTATAGCTTTAAATTTGGCTTGCATATAAATTTAAACAGTAAGTGTTATTTAATTTTATGCTCAAGCAAAAAGCGTTGTTGCTGTAAACATTATTACAGTTATAAACATATTTTCAATTAAATGACACCTTTTATAGACCAAAGTCGCCAATGTCATTTAAAAAAATAACTGATCTCAATGTCGTACCTGAATCTCGCTCCATAAGGACTGAGTTCCAATCAGATCCCAATAAGCATAACGAGGAAACTCTATATTGCTGGTGCCTGTAAAAGGAAGTATTCCTGATAAAAATACAACCTTATACAACACGACACCTATGATATAAAGCTGTACTTATTTTGCATTAATAATATATTACAAAACTCCTGCTCATAAAATCGCAGTTGCAATAATTATAAATAAGGAATCACATCCCATAAAAAGAAGCTCAGTTGCATTTTAAATTATAATTGGAATGTTGAAAGATCAGCATCCATCTAATGATATTCTATCATATCAAACAAAGTATCAACATCTGAACCAAGTATCTTATAAAAGAATGTCAACAAAAGACATTCTGATTGAACACCTGTAAAATAGGCATCAACACAAAAATATCCATTATTTTACAATTCCTATAAATATAGCATACTTTATGAGGATATCATTCTTTTTCTTCAGAGTTCTTTTAATCACAATAAAACCGAGGAAAGACTATAATTGTATTTATCAACGCTTTTATTTTTTATTTTATTTTTCATTTTTATAAAATTACTTCAATTTTATTGCAATACTTACAAATAATAATAATCGTAAATATATTGGCTCTTGCATGTATTGCTCTGCATCTCTAAATCAGCAACGTATTGAATTGTATTATTGTCTATAATCTATATCAATAAAAGCAAATGCAATTTAAAAACCCATTCCAGTAAAAAAATGCAATGGAATTTTGAGAACGGCACGATATTCATGTACAAACCAATTTGAGCCCATACAATCATCTCATTATGCTCATGGTCATATTTTATTATTATGCACAAATAGGGATAATTATGGAATTCTACTATTATACACACATGGGATTAATGTCATACACATGGACAGAATCTATAATTCTGCACATACAGTCTTAGGGTTGTGCTAGTGTGCAGTTTCTTTTGTTGTGCCCATGTGCATATTGTTATCTTTTTAACCATATTCAGTGGGCACAACAACAGCTCAGGGTATAGTGTGCAGCCCACCTGGACACAACACAATCATCTTGTGCAGCACAGGTCGGCGGTAGTGCTTTTACATATAAATCCTTTAAATTTGTGATTTTATGGACTTTTTTTTTGAATCCGGTTGTATCAAATTATACTTTTCTAGTTAAACCCCTTATTAGGCTAATAACGTTGTAGATTGTATTTATGCTTTACTTAAAATAAGCCTTTGAATAATTAATAGTAATACAGTCGAACCTTAATTTTTGTATGAAATTTCGATACCTGCATCTTATAGCTGCTTGGAATATTTAAACAACCGCGTCCGGGCTGTCCGGTAATGTTTTCTAAAAATTTAAAGCTTAGAAATATCGTTAGATGGCCGCTTCCCTAGTTTACTAATTGTTCAAGAAACTTTATCTGAAATAGGGAAAAACGATCCGAGATTTAACAAGTAAATGTGGCTAGTAGGATCTGGGACATCGATATGCAAGAAACTTTTTTATCATCGTTACTTGAAATTATTTGTAATGAATGTAAAATAAGGATGAGTATGGTATAATGCAATGTATTTCAATTTATTGTACATTAAAATATATAATATGTATAAAAAACACTAAACGTTGCAAATATTATACATGTATTCCTTTAGTTAATCTCTAAAGCCACTCCAGTTTCGTAATTTTTGGCCCCAAATCTTAAGGATTACCAAAAGAACAAATGCAATGACACTCAGACCAGTCAAAAACACACAGGTCCAGCCAGCACCGATTGCTGAAACTAAAGGATTCACAATAAGGGTCAATATACAAGCTAGAACCATTCGTACAAGATTAGCGGAAGCAGTAGCCGAAGCACCTGAACCTGGAGTTGCATCGACAATGTAAGCAGAGGTAGCTGTCATTACTTGATTCATGCCAAATGTTTGAATGCCAAAGGCAATTAAAGGAGCCCAAAAGCTAAGACCACCTACAATACTCCAACCGAAAAGTAGGATACCAAATGGAATGAACAGAAAAGCAGGCCATATGTTTGCAGTTAAACGATCTTCACAAACAGCTTGACCACCACGAAGACGGCGAGAGCGAAGTAACAGCCTATCAGATAATGAACCGCCTACTATAGAGCCAATCAAATTACCAATACCAGCACCGAGATAACTCAAACCTTATTATGGATTTATAATTAATACAAGAGGAGTAAATATAACTAAATCTGGCTCATCTTTACCTGTTTGCCAGGAGTTGAAACCATAGTATTCTTCATATAAATCAGGGACAAGTGTTTCAATTGCAAACATACAACCAAATGCGATTCCTGAAATAAGAGATGCAATCATAATAAAGGGGTGTTTTAACAAGATAAATGCCGCAAGAGGGTGATGCTGTCCTTTTTGAGATTCATTTTCAATGGCAATTTCGCTCTCTTTTGTTGTTACATGATCAGCTTGAATATCATTGGGGTTGGAAGCATTAGTCTTTTCTCTATTCATATCTTGTACTGGTGGTTGGTATGACTCATCAAAAGTAAGGGTACTTGCAAGAGATGTTTCGTAGTTATCCCATTTTAAGTCGTCTCGAAATGTTTCTGGAAAGAAAAAGAATAATGCAGCACCAATGCTACCAGCAAATGCTACACAAAACCAAAATGTCGCACGCCATGAGAGATCGCTCATAATCAAGAAACCACCGATAATGGGACCTAATAATGGACCAAAGAACAAGCCAAAAAAAAATTTACCAAATGCTGCACCACGCTCTTCTATAGGATAACAATCAGAAATAACACCAGCGCCAACAGATTGACCGCAAGAAGAACCAATTGCTTGAACACATCGTAATACAACTAAACCCCAAATGTTGTTGACAAAAGCACAACCTAATGATGTTATAGCAAAAATCACCATAGACGCAAAGAGAATAATACGTCTTACATGCCAATTGTCAGACATCATTGCCCAAAACACGGGAGCAATACCCATCATTAAGACGTATAACGCAGCTGTCAGCGTTGTTGCAATGGATGGTGCATTTAGATCGGCTGTAACATATGGCAACCCTACAAATTGTTGACTGATTAGATTAAAGTGTATTATCAAAAAACAAACTGGATTTTTACCTGGAAAGTATATAGTACTAGCAAAACCTGCAGTACTAGCACATAATCCTACACAAATCAAAATGACATTTTTCGTTTTGGAACCAAAAGTACGAGGATCTTGGGCCACTGGAGGCTTGAAAGATAATTTTGATATCAACACTGATTTCAGAGTAGATGGTTTATTTACCATTTTTTTCTGAAAGGTTGGGTCAAATGTGAAATCAAGAGTTAAATTTTGTGATTCAAGAACTCGATGACAAAATTCAAGCCTGTATTTATATGCTTTGAAAATATGCTTATCTGGATAAACTTAAAAAGTGGATCTAAGCGCGCTGAAAGCACAGTAAACGGCCTTTGCCGACTTGTCCGCGCCTTTCCATGTCCGCCATGTAACATGTAAATGCTTCAAACGTCAAAACCTAGGATTTGACATATTTTAATGATAATTTTTGCATTACAATCTCTATACAACATCTTACTTCGGATGTATACACTTGGTTTTTAAATAACATCAATTGATTTGTATCAATTATGATATAATTACTAGATGAGACAATGAATCAGCTCTACATAAAAATCGCTGAACTAAGATATTATGATAATCATTGATCCAATGCCATGTAACATGGATCCGTATTGATGAATCAAGGTGCCATGTTAACGGAAAATCAATATGGGGAAGTAAATTAGCCAATATATTTAATCAAAGCAGCAGAATTTGTACGACAAAAGGCAAATTAAAGTTTTAATTTCCTGACTTCTATAATGCTTACAAATGAGAGTGAGCTGATTAGTAACAATGCAAACAGTGCCATTTGTATTTGATGGGGGTGAATTAGATGTTGCTTCGGAAGCTAACGCAACACTAGTTATAATAAATACCCCAAAAGATATATGGCTATCAAATATTATCTAATCTTCCTACATCATGTTCCGTAAACCAGAAATAACCGTTTTAACGGTACCTGTTGCTCAAAACAGGTCATACATTTAAGTTTTATGTGTAACAGGCATATGTTTTCGATTTGCTATGAAATATTTTACACACTTTAATTCATTATCAAGACTTTCTTTGAAGGATACATTGCATTGAAGTTAAAAATTTATAAACAAAGGCCACTTTCGAATGAATATTTTTATATGCCAGCATAATCCATCTCTTCTATGTTTAATAAACTGTGATTTCAGAACAAGTGTATAGCAAAGTAAAATTTACAAATCGACTAAAAAATAATGCTATCTGTTTGCAAAATGTTGTAAAGTTTTTTCTTGTCTTGTTATTCAACTTGAATATTAAGACTTTTTTCAAATTAATGTGATCACAATTCTTGGTCAACAATGTAGATTGTTTAAAGCTGACTATGTATATATATATATATATATATATTCAGTGATATAAAAATATAGAAATATAGGCTTGTTAAATAGTATTACTGATGATACAAATTCAACTTTATTTTACTTATTCAATTTACAGGACCAAGTAGCAACCGTATAAGAACCACCTGTATGATGCAGTAAGCAAATAAGAGACCATTTGCCTGCTTCAGATACTGTAACTGTGCCATCATAAGTTTGGTCTTGTGGATAATACATTAATTTAACAAGCTTTCCACTTGGGCTTTTTACGGCTAATTTATGATGTGTAGCTCTATAATCTAATCTGTTAGCACGAATGCAAAAATGATATGTTTGTAAAGGATAGAATTGATGACATTGAGGTTCCTGGATATAGAATTCATTATGATCAACATATAATTGAACGAAATCAAACGGAGTTTCTGTTGGTTGTTGCGTATTGATTCGAACACAAAGAGCCAAGGGGTAATGGTTTTTGTTGATTACCTCCTGTTGTTGTTGTTGCTGATGTCCTGAAGAGGAAACTGGTACAACTTTAGGACCTGTGTAAATCTTAAGCCATCCGCTTTTTTGATGAGGCGGTAATACAGCCTTTACTTTACATATTCGGTTATCATGATCATCGGTTATACATTGAGCTAAACCTCTTGTTGTTGTTCCATCGTCACTTTCGGTCTCGGCATAACAACTAATGTTGATTTGTGATAATTTAAACTTGACATAAAACACACTATGCTCATTTTCTTGTAATTGAACATGATATTTCAAAAAACGCATATCATACCAAAAGAAAGGATTACGAATATAAGGTAGCAAGAAGAATGCATAAGATGATAGAGGAGGATTTAGATATTGGTCATGATGATTTTTAGGGAAATGTGTCATAATCATATCGTGTGGTTTAGACAAAAACCAATGTGATTCCAACTTGTTGTCATTTTGTGGATAGAAAGGAGAGGCCAACCAGCAATCAATCATACGATATTCATCTTCAATTTTAACTTGATAGCCAAGAAAGTTAACAATGACGTTAATAATGCGTAACTCTGTTTATTACCTGAGCACCAAGCATGATTTAATGGTAGTTTACTCCCGGAAGCAGAGACTGTATCTTTGGGTGCTGTGTGTAATGTATGTATTTTTGCGTTAGTTATTCTGTATTTATATCAATTTTCCCTCCAATAACCCCTTTTTACCTAAGATAACAACCTTTTAAATAACCATATACTACCCGAGCATCTTCAAAACCAGCAGCTAAAGCCATAGCTACAAATAAATGTGCCATACCAAACGAAGATATGCAGCTTCTTTTTTCCAAGACTTCCTCAGCTGATTCTTCCATATAATCCGAGGATATCATTGTTTCTGATAAAACAGATGCAGCCTCTTCTTCTAATAAACTCATAGCATCTAACTTTTGTACAGTTATTTCATTAGGGTTTTTAGTAGAAGAATTATCATCAGGATTGCCTATTCTGCTCAATCTCTGCCTGATGTTTGATGATCTTGATGGTGTCATGGGCTGTGTAACCAAGGCTTGCTGTTGTTGCTGTAATTGTTGTTGTTGTTGTTGATTCTGTTGTTTCTGTAACAATAACAAGTCATTTCTTCTTTGATGATACTCTGGTCTGATATTTTGTACAATCCAAATAAACAAAACTCTCAATCGTAATAGCTCTTTGCGATATGGTCGAACAAGAAACTTTTGAGATAATATGACAGGCGTTAATAAAGGTCCGCGTTGTTGTACAGTAGATGCATAACTGTCAATTTGAGCGAAATCAGCTTCATTAAATTGCAAAGCACCGTATTTTTGGGAGACATCACATGTATGACTATAATAAAAACATATATAAATGGTGTTTGTTTTATGAAATTGTATCAATGTACTAACCTTAAAATACGGAAAGGATTTTCGTCATCGTCCAAAACAGGTGTTTGGCATCTTTTTAGACTCTCTTGGCAATCAATGA
The DNA here is from genome assembly GCA_027405735.1 of Mucor racemosus. NCBI lineage: Eukaryota > Fungi > Mucoromycota > Mucoromycetes > Mucorales > Mucoraceae > Mucor > Mucor racemosus. The sequence continues at coordinate 1,773,533 of JAPEHQ010000012.1, read as the reverse complement.
TATGCTGCTCATTTGAGGCACCTTCCTCAATTTGTGTACGATGCGGTTGAAGTAATCCCCGGATCTTTTTACTAAGTCCTCGTTTTAATGGCTCCAAGGGCTCACTATGATGTTCAGTTCTTGGATACCAAAAACTAGTTGATTTTGTACCACTACTGGTTGTAGTACTAAGTGTAGTACCGGTAGTAATGGTAGATGTGCTTTTTAAATCATCATCTTGAGATTCATTGAAGGGCTTAATGGCAGCACTACCCGAAACTAAATAAGAACCTTGTGAATGACGTCTAGTTCTTACTCTTTTCTCTTTATTTGACAATATTGCTGGTGAAGATGGTATTGATTTGGTAGTTTGCTTGATTGGAGCAACTTGACTGTAAGTTCTGATTCTATTTGGGTGTACAGTATCAGCAGCTGCATAATTCTTAGCAAGATGATGTTGATGATTTATCCTAGTAGCAGGCTTTGGAGATGCTATTTTCCAACCTATCGGCTTCTCATTTGGACAAGATCGAAGCATTGGATTGTTTACCACCGGCTTTCTTGGTACTCTTTGTTGCATTGGTGTATTTGTTGACAGAGGAGGTGAATAAGCATGTCTTGAGCCTGAACTCGAACTTGAACTACTACTGCTATAATTCAAAGAAATTCCATGGTGTTCATCAATTGAGTTCTTATTATTGTAATGATGGATATCAATAGGTACTTTATTCTTTTTTGTAATATAAGGCGTAGAAAATGATTGTTGAGGAAATACTCCGTTCATGATTTGAATTTTTTAGGAAATGAGAAAAAGAAAAGAAAAGAAAAGAAGAAAGAAATTATGCATTTTGCCTCCTTTGTTATAATTAAAAGGCAAATGTTTATTCGTTTCCTTTTTAAATAAATTTCAGTAAGTTTAGTGTTACAACAACAATCACTTCTTTCGGGATTTTTAAAGCATGATTTCAGTATGGTTTTTCTTTTGTTTTTAAATTTTATTTATTGAAACATAGCATGAACAACTTCTTCCATTTCTTCGTCTTCTTCATTTACAGCTGTACGAATTCTACTATCAGTTTCTTCTTTTAGTTGTTGTTCTTTTGCTTCACGAGTAGGTGGTAAACGTTCATTCTCCAAATCAGATCGCTTAGCATCTTCAAATGTAGTGATAGCTACAAAATAATTAAATCACAGATTAGTTAGTTGCCATGGTTACCAAATAATATTTATGACAGATTTTCGTACCTGATTTCAAACCTTCAACACCTAATGCTAGTGTACCTAAAGGTAATTTTCCAGTAGGAGATAATGATTTCAATTCCGTAACACGTTCTGAGTTCTCACGTAGAACAGAAAATACGCGGGATATTTTACCAACAGCCATAATTTTGTTTCGAATTACAATTCTACGTTGTTCTGCTTCATCCAAATTATTTGATTTATCTTCTAATAATTGTTGATCGTCTTCAGCCAACTCCTCCTTACTGCATACATTCAAAACTGCAATTAACATATCGGTAACTAAAAAATTTCATCAGTTTCAGAATCTCGATCGATCAATTGAGGATCCCTAAACTCACTTTTCTCTCCAACAAAAGGTAAACTCCAAGAAAATACATCCATGAAATTGGGCAACCAGTAAGGATGAGGCGTACAATTGAATTGTCGGATATTCATGACATTATTTTCATATTTCAGCACAGCAGCTTTATTGTTGTACACATCAAGGTAGTTGGGAGCGGAGAAAATAGTCATCACTGAAGGAAACGAGGTTGTTTTGCTCTTTCGATACATACGATATCTATAGAAATCATTTGAGTATTACAAATATATATATAAATATTGAGTTTACACATACCCAGCATCCTGTGCTTCATGAGCTCGAATAATAGATAATAAATTGTTTCTTTCTAAAAATTGACATGCAGCATGATAACTAAAGAAATAAGAACATCCTCGAACATGATTATGAATGAATGTTTCATTAGTTTTTTCTTGTCCAAATTCTTCAAGTGGATCAGACCAGAGAAGATCGCACATAAGACCATGGGTAGGTGGCTCACGGAAACGATCAATCTTATTTAACCAATATTAATATAAATGTTAAATATATTTACTAAGCCCATTTTACCTTTTTTAAATCGTCTAATGTCTGTAATTCAGGTGAAAGACCACCATGAATACACAGGAATTGTCTATTCATAATAGCTGCTAATGGCAAAGAACAGAAAGAGTTCATACATGCCTCATATACACTTTCAGTATACTTATGACGACCTTCAAATAATGATGGATTAATATCAAACCCGCTTTCTTTGTTCAATTCATACTGTACATTCAATCTTAAAAGTGAAATAATCTGTCAAGTGCCTGCACTCATGATTACCTCGGAGCAAAAAGAAACTATTTGGATACCACATTTTAAGCGACCATAAATATAAAACACACTAGTCATCGTGCAATATCCGTTAGTTACATAATCCGTATTTCCTCTAATAATTTAAAAGTGTACCTCGATTGAAAAATAGCCTCTATCAACATAATCGCCGAGGAAAAGATAAGTTGTATTAGCAGGGTCGCCTCCAACTTCGAATAATTTCATCAAATCATAATATTGACCATGAATATCGCCACAAACTATGGTACTACAGTCAACATTTTACGGTAAAAAAAAGCAAAGATGAATGCTATATTACCTGTGATGGGAGCACCGACTTCCAATAAATTAGGCTCTGACTTGAGTATCTCTGTACCTTTTTCGAGAATGTATAATGCTTGTTCTTCTGTCAATCTTCCTTCTCTATAAAAATGATCTTTTAAAAATTTGATGTCGGGTAACCCAGGTCGCTCCTTGCTCCAAAACTCTTCATCTGTTGGTAAAGTTACGGCAGGTGCAGGTACATCTAAATAATTTGATAATAAATAATAGCTTTATGTTTCTTAGTTTATTGCTATTACCTTTAATAACACGGTCTCTCGTGCTAACTGTTGTGCCATCCTCTTGAGTGTAAACAGTAAAATCAATACGTGGTGTTTCTGGCTTGTTACGAAGTCTCATTAATGCCGGGCTAACTATTTCATCCATTATAAATCTTGATTTTTTTCTTGTGAAATTGATAAAGAAAGAGGAAAAGAGAAGTGATGAAAAATTTAATTATTTAAACGGACTTGAAATGAAGAACGAAGAGGTTGGGGAATAATATATGAAGAGGGAAACAAATGGAAAATGGAATCCCTACGTAGTTTTAAATCCAAGGAATATTGGAATTGGATATCATGTGAGGAAATGTGCCACCATGTTCTGATCCTTAAAGAGCATTTCACTGAGTGCGTTTGGTCATTTAAAATTGCTGGTATGAACTTTACAGTCGAGACATTCATTACTATTTCGTTCACATTTCCTTCAGAGCGGGGTAAAATGCCTAATTCTATGAATCATCGTTATATCACTGGTAAAACCCCCAATGACAAAAAAAAAAAAAAAAAAAAAAAGCAGACTAGAAACTAGGCCACAACCAAGAAAAAATAAATGCGAGAAGGAGGGGGGGGGGGAGAAGATGTAACACACCAAGATTTGTTATTGCTGTTGTTACTATAATTAAGAATTTTAATCCCATCTCTCATCCGATACATACTTTGGCATTTGCTAGATGCGGAATATCGAGAAAACTTGGAATCGAGTCATTAAATGCATATGAATTCGATATAATACACATTAAATTCCGTTAATTCAACAAAATTTAGCCTATATCCACATTTAAATGCTTCGTTTCCATAGCTTGCAGCCATTTCTACCTCTCAAAACCATACCAAGCTAATGCTGTCGTTTAGTGGATTCATTCTGAAGCATTGCTCCGATTTTTTCTTCGATAATGATTTCAATTCGGATTTTTCGTTACCGTACCTTCCCCAGAATCTTGATTTTGATATAACTTAATTCACTAGAAGAAAAGACTTTTTTTTTTTCTCAAAAAAATGTCCAAAAATCCTTCAAAAATAGCTGCTAGCTAATGAAATCTAGATATGCTCTTTATATATGCGGTGCATCAAGTGCAATTTTAAAATTCAATTTTGAAACATTATTTGATTTTATATAAATTTTTAAAGAATATTTTAAACAATCCATACAAAATAATTTAAACAAGTATGAGATTTCTTTTCTCCATTTCTACGGCAATTCGGGGAGGCTGAACCTTCTTCAATTCTATGGACCAACACTATAAGTATCTACTATTGCAGCAGAAGCCCATTTGGATCCATATTTAGCGAGAGCTGGTGAGCTTACTGACCTTTTTAGGTGCAAATAGCAAGTAACCAACCTGATACACAAACTTACCGAATGCAAAATAATCCATGGAAGCTGATATCTGAAATACTTGTAGTGCCTATTCATACTCATATTTGTGAAAATTGGCAGCTTACTTGGATTAGTATTTATAGAGATCATATTTTAAACTGTTTTCAATCAAAGGTGCAGTAGGCTGCAGATGAACATTGGCGATGCTTTTCTTAACACACAGTAAGCTATGTACGGTTCCCTTTGCGATTCGTGTGTTCAAAGTAAGTTCCTACGTTCATGTAAAGTTGGAAGTTATAAGGATCGAAATTCACTGAGCTAGGGCTTTTGTTATCAATTTTTTACGATCGTAAAAAAGTAGATTTCAGATGGTTTTTAAATGTTTTCGCCCAATTTTGAATCAAGTTATGTCAAATATTCAAAGACTATCTACCTTCCTCTATGCGTTATTGAATCTGTTAGAAAATAAAAGAATTAATACCAGAATAATGGCACACTGGCCAAATATTGACCTAAAATTGACCTAAAATTGACCTAAAATCTACTATTAAAAATGGAGTGTCTAAACTAAGGTGTTGATTTTTTGTATTCCCAAGGTATATCCAACGCAATACTAATCTGCATTTTCTGTTTCAGCAAAAAATATTGATTTTTCGTCGAGATAATCAAAATAATGATTCATATTACAGCTTCGCCCTATGGTAACTGGGTTTCAAAATCGATGGCAAAAATCGACCAGAAAATTATCAAAAAAACAAAATTGCTTAATAGTTCATGAACTACAAAATAAGTTGAAATAGCTTATTAAATGGTTTTTGTACAGTTCTAAGTTCTGCATCCAGCTAAAGAAAATGCAAACACTTGTTTCACATTAAATTTTGCATAAAATGCCAATGAAATTTTGGTTGTTTTTTGTAGATACACACCCCTTTTTATAAACATGTTTTAAAAATAATTTATGGGAATAATGCGCAACAAAAATATCTATCGATTGAGCCATTGCTGAACATTCTAGCTGCATTTTCCGCAGAGAAACCAAGATTTTTCTGAATTTTTTTTCAAATTCAGAATTTGGGATAAGGGTATACAAGGGAAAAATGGAGACTAGAAAAGAAAGTGTCTTTTTATACACATTTTTGAGGATATCTTCACGAAAAATCAATATTTTAAAAAACTCTCAATTAGGTCTGAGAGAGCTCAACGAGCTTGATGACATGAATGCAAAAAAAAAAAATGTTGCTCAATTTAACCAATATTTTGAAAGCAACTATAGAAATGCCAAAAAAAATGAAAAAAAATAAAAGTGCTCTGAATTTTTTTATATTCACATATGTTATAGAGCACTTCAAAACAAGTAGGTTTTATTACTAGAAAGTGTTAGTATAGCTTAATTTTTTCTAGAGATATGAAGCCTCAAAGTTCTCAATCCATTAGCAGTGAAATACGCGTAAAAAATCTGAAACCTTAGCACTGAAAAATTAATACCACCTACAAAAAGTAGGATATTTTTGGATACTCATTTTTGAATTAAAGCTGAACATCTCAGGTACATTGGCATATAAGTTTTTCTTGGTGTTCTTTAGTAGAAAGAAAAAGTAGAGCAGGGATGAAAAGTGGGACCCAGATTTCAAGTTAAGAAGCGGTGAATTTTACGTGTTTTGAATTTTTCGTGACATATAAAATAAATTTAGGAACAAGTATCATAATGCGACCAATTCAAATCTGTTTTTTAGCAGTGTCTAAGGGATGTGCTAAAAATTGTTTGTATGGGGCTAGTTATAGAAAAGAAGGCACTCTCCAATTTTGAAGATTGGAAACTATAAAAATCCAATGCTAGGTTTTTGAATAAGTTATTCAAGAACATGGCGAATGATAGATTAGAATAATATAAGCTATATTTAAATTCAAATTTTCAGGTAAAAATACCCGTATTTTGTAGACATTATCAATTGTGGGAAATGTTTCGGTTCCTGCAAATTCATTTTAAACAACCACCTGGGATTAATTTATACACAGGTTTTGGTTAACTGGAAATTATTTACAGACACAAAAAAAAAGTGTATTACTTTCATATGTATGTGTTTATTATAAAACGTATTGTGGATGATGTTGTTTTTCAACAATTGAAACTCACATACACATTTATTTAATCAGGTGTTGGTTTACTGTGCCTATGAGAATATCTCCTTTTAGTTAATGTCTATTTACTAATGGGCCAATAAACTTTTTCCTCTTCTCTATAAAGCCTGAAGCGTTAATAGAAGCGAGGGCAATCTTGGGACAAAATTTCCAACTTTTTGAAATATTTGAAGCTGTTTTTCTCGAAATTTTTAGTGATGAAATTGGCTGAAACTAGTTTTGTTGAATAGCACATTGATTAAAAAATCGAATAATCCTACTCTTGGTTTCTATTGTATGGGCGGTTCTGGAGTAAAGTAAAGAAAACAGTAGAATAAATAATGATACAGGAAAGTTTCATTAGGTGGCGCGTTACAAAAAAGTATAAAAAATGGGTGTTTTGAATGTGGTATTCCCTCGCCTTTTTTCTCTTGAATATTCAAGCATATGTAAGTGCTCTATACGCATTTCATTTTTCTATTTCTTGAAATAACATTTTTTGTTCATTGTGAATAATATAGGTTTGAAATCTTTTGGCTATCGTTTACTAATGCTGCTGCAAGGTCTAATTGCTATGGCTAGGTCTCTACCGCTATTATTGCATTGCATATCTGATGTTTCTTTTTCTGGTGAAGTATTATTGTCTTGTAATGTTAACCTCGGTTAGTGTATCTTTGGATGAACTATGGGTGGTGAAAACCTGGTAACGGGAAAGTAACGCGGCAATGATCTGTGTATTTGCCTAATTCTTTATCGGGGGTTTCACGAGGTTTGCCAAGACACTATAATAGTGTGAAAAGACATGATGGATTATAAGGTACGTTATAGTTCACGTCGATGTACTACATTGCTATTTGTGGTGATTAGATTCATGACCTGAGGTTATGGTCGGCTTCAAAAACAAATACCACACAGTCAAATAATGCATGCTTTTGTAGAGGTATGAGTAGACTATACACTGTCTGCGGTTAGTCGAGGGGGTGATCAATGTTTACACTTACAGTATGATGGGTAATATTGTTTTTCTGGAAATAGTTCAAGCATTAAGATATCCAATTCGGAGTAGTCGTTTTCATATGGTGTCTCAAGTTTATCAAGCCTGAACCTTAAACAAGAGGAAATCTACTGCACTGACATTACAAGATGAAGCCTAAATCTAACACAAGAAAAAGGTATTTGCTACACTCTACAGTAATTGGTCAAGTCTAAATCTAGCACAACAGAAACGCTTTTTAGTGTCTGGCTCTTCAAATCAAAACAAAGATATTATTATCTGATGCAAGTATACAGTATTAGATCAAGTATGAATCGAATACGACACAAGCACCTTGAAATACTTGATGGTCTCTATAATCGATGGTTCTTTTAATGAAAACAATATACATCTCTTATTGTTTGAATAAACAACCCTTTCTTTTTGCCAATTACTAAATTTTACCTTAATCTGTCTAAAATTATTTGAGCATTGTTATATTATAAAGAGAATGAAATAAATGCTATATGAATAATTTTGAATGCATATTATTAATATAAGTGTATATCACATATTCTTGCCTCATTTTTATACAAGTTATTAATAAAATAGTATCCTCTCTTTTGTTGTTTCTAATGCATTACTTTTGCTAGTATATATATTCAGCGATGGCTTCTTGATCCTCTTTATATGTAAAGATATCAAAAGCAAAACAAAAAATCAAAATTATTGTCATACTACTCATATATCTTAGAGAGCACTTTAAACAAACGGATATTAGTTGAAAATCAGCATTGTGCCTTGAATTTTTGCTGAGATATACTGCTAGGGATATTCGGTTTCAAGCGTTTAAAAGACAAAATCAAATCTTTGGATAATTTTCATATATCATGGTGAGTGCTATATTGAAAGACTGCCTACAACAGAATCCGAGTTGGGCATCATGTCAGGTACACAGTCGTGGTGGTTTTAGTTTTGATATTATAAATAAAAAAAAGAAAAGAATCCTTATTTCATACAAATCAACCCCATTATTATATTATCCAAGTGTAAATTACTTTCCTTTCATTTGACTCTCAAATAAATTTTGTTATTATATGTATTTCCTTAATAAGTGGCAGCTTTTTGAAATATACCCCGTACATTCTTCTTTTGTTGAGATCTCATAAAAAAACAAACTGTTTTGTATTTCACAAAATACATTTATGCAATAAATTTTGAAATTCCATTTTCATATCTTTAGCTAAATTTAAATCACAAAGTATCTAATATCTCACTGTACTCTACTGGCATCTCTTATAAAGCAAATCCTATCATCAATAAAAGTTACACGGCAAATTATCAAATAGTAATTTTAATATGCTTGTTCCCGACAGAATAAGCAATTTCTTAACTGTAATTGGTAATTCTCAAAGCTCAAGTAAACAGTATTATGTCTTTTTCAAGATCCATTTCGTACTGCCTCAACTTTATTCGAATTTTCAGCTTTATTTGTACTATTTTGCTTGATCTTAAGCGTATTTTTGATGGAGTAACAATGCATCATGCAGGAATCTTTAAGAATCACTTAAATGACTAATCATTTTTATTCATTAAAAATTGAAATATGAAGACTCTTGAAGGTCTTTATTTTCAAAAATACAGAATGCGCAACATTTTTATTTGCTTATTTGCATTATTTTGCTGGATTCTAGCTACAGTTTTGATCGAGTAACGATGCATTATCTCCAGATTTATAGAAATTGACTAAATGACTGATGATTTTAATCAGTACAAAACGAAATATTAAAGCATTTGCATTTCTGTTTTTTTGGTACTGCAATGCGTGCAAAATGCGCCGTTTTTATTTCTACCTTTTTCCTTAATTGTAGCTGCATTTTTCATGGAGTAATGACAGATATACCATCGAAAAACATCTTCACAAAATGGTTCAAATGACGAGATCCACTAATATTGCTTGAAATTTGAAAGAGCGTCAATTTTACTGGGCTATAAATCGGCCAATCATATTGTTCTATCAAAATCTCGAAAAAAAAATTTAATGTCTTGTTTCAAAAATCGACACTCTCGGACTTTAAATGAAATTGCACGCTTTAAGCTGTAGTCTATTTTTAAGCTGTAAATGTGCAAAATACTGGAGATTAGGGAATATTTCGAATATTTGACAAAAAACTGTATATTTACCGTCATCTGACCATTAATTGGTTTCTGTAGCTGATCCAATTCTGCATCAGTTTACGGTTTTAAATAAAACATTTTGCTCTCAAATTGTTTCATAAATATAGATTTTTTGTGCATCGCAGCTTTACATTTAATCCAACTATATTTTATCAAATCTTAATTTATCTATAACTCGATGAAAAATGTATATTTTTTGAAAATTTAAAAACCATCTAGTATATAATGTTTAATACAATGCGTTTAACAATTTTCTGTGGATTATTAGTTGGTCAGTTTATTTAAGAAAAAAAAATTTCATTTCTAATTTCTAATACTTATTTACTTACAGTTACTTAAATCAATATTTGAAACCTAAACGTTTGAAAAATAAATTCTAAGCACACTGCACTATACACGACAGCATTGGGCATGTATAAGCACGGCGTTTAATATTACATTCGGTGTCCACATTTCCGTATATGCTGATTTTCATTGATTTAGGACGTTATTTCTATTTAGGACATAGACTAGACAGGGTGCATGTATTACTAGTAGAAGTGCTGAAAGGGTTATTTAGACATGATTCTTAGCATAAAATGATGAGTATAATAAGGTGATAATGATGTATTGCAATTTTATTTCATTTAGTTATGTTACATTTAGTCTATAATGAAATGGTGTACCTGAGATCCTCCTGAAGTTGAGCCAATCATGAATTCGTTCCTGGGAATGGAATTCAGCTATTCCATTTGGATAAACATTGACTGTCTAAAGTTAATCAAGCATGAATATCCTATATACTTAACTTGGTCGTATCCCACTAAACTTGCTTTGGCCAATCTACTGTATTATATATATTACCATGTGGTAATAAACTGGTTCCTCAAGATTATGAAATCATCCATTCATACACTCTGTATTGCAGATTTCATATCCGCGCTTCCAAAACATATAAATACCCTGAATCCCGATGTCTTTCGAGACGGATTTATTATCTTTTAACTACAATATACTCAGTAAGTATATCCAGTTTTAACTTTATTTTCTAATTATTCATCGTGTACATTGAACAATTTCTAATTTCAAATTGCCTATTTAGCAACAAACCCCATTTGGAAAAACGGTGCTCTTGATTCCTACAATTTATCTAGCAAATTTATGGGGGAGTACTAAAGTTACTTAGTGCTAAATAGTGTTATAGATGTTGTGGTATATTTTGAAACTTACAGTTCATTCGGGTCAATATCTATTGATTATTATTAGAAGCATTTTTCCAGTTGCTTCAAGTTTTCTAAGCCGAGAAAGGCAGGTTTCTTGTCGAAAATGATGGTATAATTCTTCAAAAACAGCTGTTACTGTAGCTATTGAAATCAGGATATGTTATTTGTATATCCCTTACTATATATCTGGTACAAGTTCAAAATTCAAATAATCTGAACCATTGCTTGATTTTATAAACATGCTCAGAATATCTGACACAGCTCATACAAATAGTTTATTAAGCAAGTACGAGTTTTGATTTCTCCAATACTACAACAACTCGGGGAGGGTAAACCTTTTGCAATTATGTGGATTCGCAAAAGAAGTACTTACCATCAAAACGAGAGCTTATTGAGATTCATATTTGGCTGGAACTGGGAGCTTACTGACTTTACTGGGTGTGAATAGCAGATACTGTAACTCTTATCACATCATCATTCCCCTCAACTCAATTAGTATATAAACACGCTTTATTTCCTTTTACTAAACGAAATATCTTTACTTGATTAAATTTCTAGTTTTATTTAACATAAACATATTCTGAAAAATCAATCGGATATAAGAAACTCCTAGCGCACTAAGTTTATCCAGCAATTACCAAGACCGGTTGGGACTCAATTATAACACCATATTATTTTGTCTCAGCAGTTTATCAATAAAATAGCTATCAAATCAACATTAAAGCGCATTTAGTGCATCATTGAAACAAGGCAACTTACAAGCTCTGCAAGCGCGGTTAAATTATTATTGATCCCCCATTTCAATCCATAGATTACTATCAAACAGATTTAATGGCTTAATAGTGCCTTAAATGACATCTTAGGATCTTAATGTCAAATTAATATAAAAGGCTATACTTTTATATCTAAATAAACAGTACCTTGTTTTATTATACAGTTGAAAAACTGATTTATTGCTGATTCTCTTTTAATTGTAACCTTTTTTGATTATTATTTATCAAGCTCAATAACATAAGACAGTAAAGACAACTACCGAGATTAATAAGTAAGCGTCCTGTTCATGCATAATAAATGTTTTAGTGCAATGTGTTTTACATTTATTTCTAAAGAAATTTAGATTTCAAATACTGGCTTAAGTAGCTGTAAACAAGTAAATATAAAAAAAAAGCCAGAAACTAGAAAAACCTTGCTTCTTAAATAAACTGACCAACTAATAATCCACAGAAAATTGTTAAACGCATTGTATTAAACATTATATACTAGATGGTTTTTAAATTTTCAAAAAATATACATTTTTCATCGAGTTATAGATAAATTAAGATTTGATAAAATATAGTTGGATTAAATGTAAAGCTGCGATGCACAAAAAATCTATATTTATGAAACAATTTGAGAGCAAAATGTTTTATTTAAAACCGTAAACTGATGCAGAATTGGATCAGCTACAGAAACCAATTAATGGTCAGATGACGGTAAATATACAGTTTTTTGTCAAATATTCGAAATATTCCCTAATCTCCAGTATTTTGCACATTTACAGCTTAAAAATAGACTACAGCTTAAAGCGTGCAATTTCATTTAAAGTCCGAGAGTGTCGATTTTTGAAACAAGACATTAAATTTTTTTTTCGAGATTTTGATAGAACAATATGATTGGCCGATTTATAGCCCAGTAAAATTGACGCTCTTTCAAATTTCAAGCAATATTAGTGGATCTCGTCATTTGAACCATTTTGTGAAGATGTTTTTCGATGGTATATCTGTCATTACTCCATGAAAAATGCAGCTACAATTAAGGAAAAAGGTAGAAATAAAAACGGCGCATTTTGCACGCATTGCAGTACCAAAAAAACAGAAATGCAAATGCTTTAATATTTCGTTTTGTACTGATTAAAATCATCAGTCATTTAGTCAATTTCTATAAATCTGGAGATAATGCATCGTTACTCGATCAAAACTGTAGCTAGAATCCAGCAAAATAATGCAAATAAGCAAATAAAAATGTTGCGCATTCTGTATTTTTGAAAATAAAGACCTTCAAGAGTCTTCATATTTCAATTTTTAATGAATAAAAATGATTAGTCATTTAAGTGATTCTTAAAGATTCCTGCATGATGCATTGTTACTCCATCAAAAATACGCTTAAGATCAAGCAAAATAGTACAAATAAAGCTGAAAATTCGAATAAAGTTGAGGCAGTACGAAATGGATCTTGAAAAAGACATAATACTGTTTACTTGAGCTTTGAGAATTACCAATTACAGTTAAGAAATTGCTTATTCTGTCGGGAACAAGCATATTAAAATTACTATTTGATAATTTGCCGTGTAACTTTTATTGATGATAGGATTTGCTTTATAAGAGATGCCAGTAGAGTACAGTGAGATATTAGATACTTTGTGATTTAAATTTAGCTAAAGATATGAAAATGGAATTTCAAAATTTATTGCATAAATGTATTTTGTGAAATACAAAACAGTTTGTTTTTTTATGAGATCTCAACAAAAGAAGAATGTACGGGGTATATTTCAAAAAGCTGCCACTTATTAAGGAAATACATATAATAACAAAATTTATTTGAGAGTCAAATGAAAGGAAAGTAATTTACACTTGGATAATATAATAATGGGGTTGATTTGTATGAAATAAGGATTCTTTTCTTTTTTTTATTTATAATATCAAAACTAATGCTACGACCAACCTATTATGCTTCCCATGGGCATAATCAGCTGCATAGATGGGCAGAATAAACGATTTTGTGCAGATCAGGCAGCCCAAATGAGCAGAGCAATGAGATCAAGGTTTTTTAGTCAATTTATTAAAGTATATCAATCATAATATAATCAATAACAAAGATAATTTGAATGGTTTAAAACAGATGTGAGTTAATCTGATTCAACAGAATTGCCTTATTGACGAGATATATCAATTTAAAATTTGTGGTTTGAAAGAGTTTTGCCCATTTTCTTCTTTGGGGGACCAAATGGGAACAACGACAACAACCTGTTTGGTAACACTAAAAGTATTTATGCCTTTGTAAATTTCTGTTTGTAGCACACACAAAATCTTTTTTCTTCCCTACTCTTTCCTCAGCTCTTTTATTTACGTTCAAAACTACAATAAAAAGACCAATATTTTTTTATAAACTGACATCATGAAGCAGGTAAAAGTATATGTTTTTCCTATTGTTTATTTGGAAATGGATTATTAACTGTTAACGTTAGGGTGTGTTATAATATCTTTTTCGAACAAAAAAAAAAGCATCCAAGACTTAATCATTTTTTTCCATTATCTACGTTATAATCAAGGATTTTTTGGCCAAAAGTCGATATCTACCAAAAGAAAAACTGGTTATTATACAAGTATGTATAGTATTTACCTGATTTAAATGAATGAATAAACTCATGTTCGTCTATTTAGATTCTAAAAAGTATTCGTTTCTATTTAATGGCCAACAGCTAAGAAGAGGAAAACAAGATGTTGTCTTGTTGTATACCACTACCAACTGTCAAAGGTACACCATAATTATTACTTATTAGCTTGTTAATTGATTTTACTAATAATTCAATTTTTATAGGTCAAAAGTAAAGGCATATTCAGCTCAAATCGCTTGATACAATTTAATTATGCTAATTTACATGGTTTACCATCTCTTGCTCATTCAATTGCTATACTTGATTTTAATATTTTGTTTATGCTGATAATCGAGTTGTTCTTCCATGAGAGTTGACTCACCATCCTTGGTTAGCGTATCTATGGTAACGGTTTATTATTAGCTCATGGTGTACAAAGTTATTAAAAGGGGTTGTCTAATCTCAAATTTATCTGATTCAACTGCTGATGCTAAACTAGCATCAAATTAGTTGTGTTGACTCGCAATAAATTAAGGCGTTTTATCAAGTACAGTGCTGGCGTTCAATGTATTTCAGTTAAATTGAACAGACAGTGATAATATGGTTCATGCAGAGATCTATGAACATAAAAAAATGCTCGAAATTGTGATGCTTCGTCGACCTGTACGAGATTTTTTTGTGGCGATTTATGGTGGCTCAAGTGTAATTTAGGCGATTAATTGTCAAACGTATCGAACCAAGATAAAGTTGATTGATTGATATAGCAGATAATAAATGCAATGTCATTTATTGAATGGGTGAATGTAAATGTGTCCTATAAAGCTTAAATCAACACAGCTTACTTGTGAATAAAAATACTACTAATTATTCTGACTAACATTAATAAGTTCAAAAAGCATAGTTAAGTGTAATCATTGCTACTAAACTGCATAATTTGATTGGTAGAAACCTCTTGAAGCATTTATTCTCTTTTTTTTTGGTAATGCTACAAATCATCGTTTAATATGACTGAATATTAATGAATAAGAGAAAATACAACTAATAAAAAACTTATACCCAATGTACATTGAGGTCAACAGATAAAAAGTGCATTTATTGTGTAGTGGTGGAAATCGCAACATTTTGATGGATAGAAATTACAGGACCAGCCAAGATGTTGTATTTGTCGTAAGATTTTTAAAAGGGTTTAAAAGCATACTCTATCAAACTTACTTAGATGTTAAATACTCACCATATGCTATTAGTATCATCTTGTTTTTATTTAATAGCTGTACTATTAAAACTCAAGCTTTTCATGGCTTATAACAATAACAATGGGATGTTTCTGGTTTTAGATTGACATTTATCGTAACGCGAGCTGATGATACGTTTTATACTACTGTAGATGTAATCAGTTAATTAATTTATGGAATTTGTTGAAAACAAATACCCAAGAATCATTTGTAAGTACTTCAGCCGGTTTTGGTAAAGCATTGGATAAATTGGCTTAGGCCGAAGGGATAAACAGGCGGCAATAGGTTCCAAGGATGGTCATGTTTATTATGTTTATGATATTGGAGAGGAGGTAAGACTAAAACTTAATATAAATTACCTCTAATGCAATAATTATAACGTAATACTATACTATTATCAAATAAACTATCATACAATATTAACATGTATAAACATTTACAGTAATTAGCTTTAACCAAGTGCATACAGCATCATAAATTCTTGAAAAAGTTCTCAAGTATTATAAAATCTCTTATTTTTAAGACTTACAAGGCCTATAAGCGGAATATTAATTTAAAAATTATTTTTGTCCAGGTAATCAATTTTGACATTTTTTAAATTTTTTTTTCTGATTTTGCAAATTTAGAGTTAATTATATTACCAATTATAAAAACAAAAAATATATACAGATACAGAATTTAGTGCTCTATTTGCTCAAAAAAGAATAACAAACATTTTTATTGCAAAACATTTCATGAAAATCCTTTAACCAAAATCCCGTTTTTGGGACAAAAGTATCAAATTTTATTACTTAACATTCAATATTAAGCTGTTATGAAATGTGTATTAGCTGTGGCTACAATTTTCTCTCACAATGTAGTATATTTAAACGTTGATTTTAGTATCAAAATTTAATTTTTCTGTTTTTTGATTAAAATCATGAGGGTTGGTAAGGATAAAATGAGCCCCGAAAATGTCTGCTACAAAATCTGAATTTTCAGACCGTATATGGTTAAGTATAAGAAAAGTTGAAAAAAACGCTTTTTTATTTAAAACTTAGATATGCCATTGTTGCATCTACCGGTTATTTGTAAGATAATGAACCTTTTGATTTGTGATGTTTATTAATAAGAAGTCAGCTAACTAATCTATGGTAACATTCTTGATTGTTTTTATTGTTAGAAAGTAAGGTCCAGAAAACGAGATGCGTGAAATATATCCACTTGTTGGATTCAGCTATATAAAATAAGCTCAACATAAATGTACTGCGCTACTAATGTAAATAGATTGGTCTGACATGGAATGTCAGAAAGATATAATTGATCCAATACTGATCTAACGGATAAATGTACTATAATGTAGATTTTTTATATAAATAGGACAAATTATTGATATTAAATAAAGATGATCTTCAGGTTTTGCGTGTGATTTAATTTAACGAGTTCCTTTATCAAATTATACATTTTTCTTACAACAATATTTATTCTAAATCTTATGCATTTCAATCATAGTATAAGAGACTTAGCTGTTCAATCTTGCTATGGTTAATTACGGCATTGCTCTACAGCCTCGGTTTTGCAATTTTTTAATGAATGTATGATAGGACAGACAGCGTTTCTGGTAGGAAAATACATGTTTCTATGATAACAGATATGGCGTATTTTGTTTAGTTTATGGCTCATGCGCTGTAATGCTGCTTTTACATTCGCTGAAATGAGCAATTTACAGGGTTTTAATTGTGCTAAATAATGTAAAGCCTTGAAAATTCTTTTGTACGTGTGTTTCTTTCTTTTTGTCTTCATATTCCAAGGATATTATTCACCGTTTGGTAAGGCATATCAGACTATAAAGCTGGTGTTCATTTCGTTTATCTGAATACGCATTCTAACATAAGGGACTAATGTTTTTAATATAGGTAGCAGTCTATATTATAAACTGATATTTTCATTTAATTGCATTTTAAGATCAAACATCATTATTTACTACTGTATTGCCGTTTGACTTGCTTTTTAATTACCAGATCAAATCGAAGGTAATAATATTTATATCTACTCAATGAGAAGCTAGAGCTGGCTACAAATTTATGAAATATTCAGAAAAGTGATAAAATTTCAAATGATATAGAAACATAAAAACAGAATAACCTGATGCCTTGCCTAATAACCATAGTTTTGATTGTAGCTATACTTGAAAACAAATCTTGTTACAGCTGACAATCGTAAACCAAGATAATACTGTAAGTTTAAAAAAGATTAATTTCTTTAAATTTTATGAGCGATAAATTAGCATTTATAGCTTTCAATTTGGCTTGCATATAAATTTAAGCAGTAAGTGTTAATTAATTTTATCCCCAAGCAAAAACCATTGTTATTGCTGTAAGCATTATTACTGTATATTTATAAACATATTTACAAATAATAATAGTAGTGAATATATTGTCTCTTGCATGTATTGCTCTACACCTCTACATCATCAACGTATTGAATTATATTATTGTCTATAATCTATATTAATAAAAGAAAATTTAATTTAAAACCCCATTATTCCAGTAAAAAATGCAATGAAATTTTGAGAACGGCACGATGCTCATGTACAAACCAATTTGTGCCCGTACAATTAGCTCATTATGCTCATGGTCAGATTTTATCGCTATGCACACATAGGGATAATTATACGCTTATGGGAAATTCTACTATTATGCACACATGGGATTAATATCATGCACATGGACGGAATCTATAGTTCTGCACATGCAGTCTTAGCGTTGTGCTCGTGTGCAGTTTCTTTTGTTGTGCCCATGTGCATATTGTTATCTTTTTAACCATATTCAGTGGGTACAACAACAGCTCATCAGGATATAGTGTGCAGCCCACCTGGACACAACAAAATCATCTTGTGCAGCACAGGTCGGCGGTAGTGTTTTATATACTGTATAAATCCTTTAAATTTGTGCTTTTATGGACTTTTTTTTAATCCCGTTGTATCATATTATACTTTTCAAGTTAAACCCGTTATTAGTCTAATATCATTGTAGGGTGTATTTATGCTTTACTTAAAATAAGCCTTTGAATAATTAATAGCAATACAATCGAACCTTAATTTTTGTATGAAATTGCGATACCTGCATCTTATAGCTGCTTGATATACTTAAACAACCGCGTCCGGGCTGTCCGGTGATTTTTCTAAAAATTTAAAGCCTGGAAATATTGTTAGATGGCCGCTTCCGGAGATTGCTCGACTTTTTTGGAAGAGTGACCATTGGCAAAAATATGAATCATATACTATGTTGTATGCTAACAAGTACCATATGTTATCACCTTCTACAGTATCAATACAGTACATCTTACAATCTATTGACTACGACATGTATTGAAGTGCAAAGTCTTGATGTCGGATATAAGAAACTCCTGGAGTATTAATAAGTTTGATCCAATAATTACCTAGAACGCTTGGATCTCAATTATGGCCCTAGATTATTTCATCCTAGCGGTTAATCAATCAAGTAGCTATCTAATCAACATCCAAGCACAATTAGCGCTGCATTGAAACAAAGCAACTCTCAATCTCTGCAAGAACGGTTAAATTATAATTGATCCATTTCAATCCATAGATTACTATGAAACAGATCTAATTGGTTCAATAGTGCCTTAAATTATACCTCAGGATCTCGATGTCACATCAATATTATAAAAGGCCATACTTTTATATCTAAATAAACGATATCTTGTTTTTCTTATACAGTTGAAGAACTGATTCATTACTCATTCTCCTTTAATTGTATTTTTTTTAAGTATTATTCATCAAATCTAAAAATATACGACAAGGCTAAACCTTTTGCAATTCTGTGGATCAGTACTAGAAGTACCTGCCATTGCAACGGGATGTCATTTGGATTTATATTCGTTGCAAAGAATTGATGGGCTTGCTGATCTTAGTAGGTGTAAGTAGCAGGTAACCAACTTGTTGCTCAAACTGACTGAACGTACAATGGTCCATGGATACTGGTAGTATTGGCGTCGAGCCAGGTTTTACCAGCCAAATTTACTAGTATGCATATCATATACATTAATAAAAAGGAAAAAAAATTCTAGACATATGAAAACCTTACTAATTAAGAAAAAAAAGGAGGATCATACTTGATGAGAAGCAAGATCATCGAAGATTCTCTTTCGAAATTCATATCCTAATGCCAAAGGGCTTCCCCTTTGGCGGGTTTGAACTCACTAATATGTGGTGTGTCGCCCTCAATTTGTAGCGCATGCGCTACCTGTTAAGCTTGTCACTCTCCTTTGGTCTACAGTTTGAATCCCCATACATGTGAACATGTATTTTTCAGTTTTTCACTATTTTGGGAAATGTAGCGAATAAAAGTGTATTTTTTTTGGAAATGATAATAAAACGTTTTAGAAATTGGTAGTAGAAGTCATTTGAAAAAAATGCCAAATTATGATGGAGATATAAACAAAGCTCAATGTTATTAGTACATTAATATTAAGCTGTATAACATAAAAATTAAATATAAATGATTGTAAAACAATCTTTGCCAAAATGGAGATTAGTATAACATCATCGTCTAAAACGCATAGGAACTCAAGTGATATTCAACAGGTGCAACTGCATTAGACAATTCAGTTTTTAGGAGTAGAAGAAACAGCTAGAATTATACTGGAAAACCAAAATACGCATTATTCATCAAACTAAAGACAGACACCAACTTTCCAATCCACCAGTGTTAAATGCAGATATCAATTGTATAATCTCTATCAGTACGAGATAGTAATATGATATATTGTATGAATCAATCAGTTTGACAATTACAATTAATGGTAATTGTTATATCAAAATCTAGATATAGCGCTACAGTAGTCGTATTATCACGATATTGCTATTGTTGCACCATTAATAGCTGTTGTATCACTTTATAATCTCTTCTATATATAATCACATTTTTTACATTGAATAAAATCGCAACTTTTACTCTTGTCTAATTCTTATTAGTTTTTTTGGTAAAACAGTAATAATAATAATAGGATCAAGTTTCTAGAGTAATAACAAAAAACTTTTAACCCACCTTTCTTCCATCTATCCATCTCGAGGTATGGTATAGAGGGAACTGTTCTTCAGTGCGATCTGGACAATCGTAGAAAGGTCACCACCGAACCTTTCATCCAAGCTGTGGAATGACACGTTGAAAATACTATGAACTATGAACCCCGAACACTCACGCTACATATATCAGTCCTTTCGTAGGATGTCTTTTGTTATATTTTGGTTTTTTTCTCCTTTGGTGCCA
Organism: Mucor racemosus; assembly: GCA_027405735.1. Taxonomy (NCBI): domain Eukaryota; kingdom Fungi; phylum Mucoromycota; class Mucoromycetes; order Mucorales; family Mucoraceae; genus Mucor; species Mucor racemosus. Next base: position 1,752,929 of record JAPEHQ010000012.1, on the reverse strand, counting down.
TGTTGGATATATGGGCCGTGGAAAGTCTCATAGGCCTTAGTGATATACTCCAAGAGTGGTGCCCTGGTAGCCTGGGTAGCGCAAAGCTATTATACCAACCAAATTTGAATTTACCGTTCATGTTTCATCTGCTTCATCCTCAGGGATCGTTCATCTAGCTTGATACCGTTTACTATGAAAATACACTATATGCTCCTTCTTGTTGCCGAACCCGGATCCTTACCCCCACTCTCTCCCTGACCGCGAAGCTACCATCGATTCCCTGATCACAAACCTATCCTCACTCCCCAAAACCCAGAGCCCAACCCCACATTTGTTTCAACTGTAATCCTGATCACAGTTGCTCCTCACCATAGAACTTTTGTTCTCAAATATCTCGTATTAACAAACCTTGTACTCAAAAATTCCAGAGTCGAATTTCACATCCCTTGTTTTTTTTTTTACTTTCTTTGCACTTAAAACACGCTTCATATAACACAGAACCCGAACCCCCATATCCAGTCTTATCTCTCACTTCGCCATGGCGTACAGTTATAGGACTTTAAATAATGAAATAAAGAAATTTATATCCAAAAAAAAAAAAAAACTATTAACAGTATACTAGTAAATTGTAATTTAATACACTATCGTTCAATATAACTGAATATTAATGAATCAGAGAAAATGCAACTGGTAAAAACCTGATACAGTATCCAATGTACATCGAGGTCAAGGTACTGTAGCAGCTAAAAAATGCATTCCTTGTGTAGTGGAAATCGCAACATTTTGATGGATAGAAATTACAGGACCAAGATGTTGTATTTGCCTTAGGGTTTTTAAAAGGGGTTTAAAATCATACTTTATCAAACTTACTTAGATGTTAAATACTCACCACATGCTATTAGTATCATCTTGGTTTTTATTTAATTGCTGTATTATTAAAAATCAAGCTTTGGATAGTTTACAACAAGGAAAATAATGGAATGTTTCTGATGTTATATTGACATTTATCATAAGGAGGGCTGATGATACGTTTGATACTTCTGTAGATGGAACCAGTCAATTTAATTTATGAAATTTGAATGCAAATATTGAGGAACCATTTGCAAGTGCTTAAGTTGGTTCTAGTAATAAAGCATTCAATAAATTGGCTTGAGACAAAGACGATAAAAAGGTGGCAATAGATCCTAGTGATGGCCATGTTTATGTTTATGATATTGGAGGGGTAAGACTAATAAAACTTAATATAAATCACCTCTAGCGCGTTAATTATCAAGGTTATATTATCATCAAATAAACTATCATACAATATTAACATGTATAAACATTTACAGTAATAAGCTTGAATCAAGTAGATGCAGCATCATAAATTCTTCAAAAGTTCTCAAGTATAATAAAATCTCTTATTTTTAAGACTTACAAGGCTTATAAGCGGAATATTAATTTAAAAAATTATTTTTGTCCAGATCATCAATTTTGACATTTTTTAAATTTTTTTTTCTGATTTTGCAAATTTAGAGTTAATTATATTACCAATTATAAAAACAAAAAATATATACAGATACAGAATTTAGTGCTCTATTTGCTCAAAAAAGAATAACAAACATTTTTATTGCAAAATATTACATGAAAATTCCTTAACCAAAAATCCGTTTTTGAGGCAAAAGTACAAATTTTCATTACTTAACATTCAATATTAAGCTTTTATCAAATGCGTATTAGCTATGGCTACAACTTTCTCTCACATTGTAGTATATTTAAATGTTGATCTTGGTATCAAAATTTGATTTTTCTATTTTTTGATCAAAATCATGAGTGTTGGTAAGGATGAAATGAGGCCCGAAAATGTCCGCTACAAAAACTGAATTTTCAGACTATACGTGGTTAAGTATAATAAAATTTGAAAAAAACGCTTTTTTATTTAAAATTTAGATATATACCATAGTATAAGAGATATAGCAGCCGTTCAATCTTGCTATGCTCAATTACGGCGTCGCTCTATGGGCTTGCGTTTGCAATTTTGTAATGAATGTATGATATGACAGGCAGTTTTTCTGGTAGAGAAATGTATGTTTTTCTGGTAACAGATATTCCCTATTTTGTTTATTATATCGTTCATGCGCAGTGATACTGCTTTTACATTGGCTGAAATCAGCAACTTAGCAGGGTTTTGATTGTGCTAAATAACGTAAAGCCTTGAAAATCCTTTTCTACGTGTGTTGTTTCTCTCTTTTTGTTTTCACGTTCTAAGGGTATATTTACAGTTTGATAAGGCATATTAGTAGACTATCAAGCTGGTATTCTTTTCTTTTATCTGAATACGCATGCTAACATAAGGAACTAATGTTTTTCATATAAATTCAGTCGTTATATTAGAGGCTGATATTTTCATTTAACCGCAATCTAAGATCAAATATCATTATTTACTACTGTATTGTTGGATGTATTTCTTGATTACCAAATCAGATCGAAGGCAATGATATTTATATCTACTCAATGAAAAGCTAGAACTTGCTACAAACCCACGAAATGCTCCAGAAAAGTGATAAAATTTCAAATGATATAGAAACAAAAAAAAAAGAATAATCTAATGTCTTGTTTAAAAACCATAGTTTTGATCGTAGCTACTGTATACTTGAAAACAAATCTTTCTACAGCTGGCAATCGTAAACTAAAATAGTAAGTTTAAAGAAGAAGGTTAATTGGTTTAAATTTTATGTGTGATAAAGTAACATTTATAATATTAGATTTGGCTTGCATATAAATTTAAGCAGTAAGTGTTATACCTATCAAATGGTGAATAATATCCTTAGAACGTGAAAACAAAAAGAGAGAAACAACACACGTAGAAAAGGATTTTCAAGGCTTTACGTTATTTAGCACAATCAAAACCCTGCTAAGTTGCTGATTTCAGCCAATGTAAAAGCAGTATCACTGCGCATGAACGATATAATAAACAAAATAGGGAATATCTGTTACCAGAAAAACATACATTTCTCTACCAGAAAAACTGCCTGTCATATCATACATTCATTACAAAATTGCAAACGCAAGCCCATAGAGCGACGCCGTAATTGAGCATAGCAAGATTGAACGGCTGCTATATCTCTTATACTATGGTATATATCTAAATTTTAAATAAAAAAGCGTTTTTTTCAAATTTTATTATACTTAACCACGTATAGTCTGAAAATTCAGTTTTTGTAGCGGACATTTTCGGGCCTCATTTCATCCTTACCAACACTCATGATTTTGATCAAAAAATAGAAAAATCAAATTTTGATACCAAGATCAACATTTAAATATACTACAATGTGAGAGAAAGTTGTAGCCATAGCTAATACGCATTTGATAAAAGCTTAATATTGAATGTTAAGTAATGAAAATTTGTACTTTTGCCTCAAAAACGGATTTTTGGTTAAGGAATTTTCATGTAATATTTTGCAATAAAAATGTTTGTTATTCTTTTTTGAGCAAATAGAGCACTAAATTCTGTATCTGTATATATTTTTTGTTTTTATAATTGGTAATATAATTAACTCTAAATTTGCAAAATCAGAAAAAAAAATTTAAAAAATGTCAAAATTGATGATCTGGACAAAAATAATTTTTTAAATTAATATTCCGCTTATAAGCCTTGTAAGTCTTAAAAATAAGAGATTTTATTATACTTGAGAACTTTTGAAGAATTTATGATGCTGCATCTACTTGATTCAAGCTTATTACTGTAAATGTTTATACATGTTAATATTATGTGGTAGTTTATTTGATGATAATATAGTCTTAATGTCTACGAATGCACAGACGACACATGAGTGTCCAATCACATCTGGTTTGATGTTTGCGATATAATCGTACTACATGTAGAAAAGGCACTTTTATGCAGTACTCAGCACTCAGAAAAGTGGAACAATAGAAATCTGAACATTATTCTTGTACACTCGTTGCTGTTCTGTGGCTGGTGTATGGATTTCTATAAAATTAAGCATCTTAAACACGAGCATAACTTTTAAGATACATCCGAATAACCTATATTTAGGTACAGTCAGACTGGAGCCGTGTTTTAGAAATATGGCGTTTCAGGAATTGAGGTTTACAATTGTTACAGAATATAGCGAAAGGGGGTCAAGAAAGAAAGGCACCAGCTGCTTCTTTTTGAAGCTGCATTTTACTTTATATTAGCAGAAAATCTTTTAAAGCGCTTTATAAAAGATTCTACAAACATTATATAATGTAGAAATTTGATATATTGTTGTACATTGCAACAATTGAGTTTAAGGCGGTTACATTTGGGTACACAACAGATTTCTTTGAAAAATTGTTACAGATCAAATCTAAAAAAAAAAAAAAAAAAAAAAAAAAAAAAAGTATGATTTATATCAGTAGATATATATGAATGATACCGAATTATTTACAAATACGTATGCTATTTAAGCATAAAGTCAATTAACATTATTTCGTTCAATATATTAACTTTCAATTATGGATCATCACATGAAAATTCCAGCCGAAAACCTTATATATATATATATATATATATATATATATAACATATATAATATATAACCAGACAATTGATATTTTTGTGCGCTTATTATATTCACTAAAAGTACCAAGGATTGTCCCATGCTAGAACGTTTAAAATACAGCGAAAAAAAATACATCTGTATTTATTTACATCATGTATAACCTGATCTGATTGCATTGCATCCCAATTGAAAGCCAAAAGATAATCACGATTGGCCAGCTAAACCTTGTGTTTAAAATGTTTTACTACTTTAGTCTTATCAATGCTAAACAATACAATACAATACACTGCAAATGGGCCGAGGAATTGATTTATAATATTCATCGGTTTCTTTTTTTTTAAATACAATTTGAGCCATGTGTAAGATGTCTAATAGCAGCTATTCAAATAATAAATATAGTATACTCCACACGATGTTGCGCCTCCTTTAAATTATATATTACTGCAAACTCTTTTTAGATTTGTGTTACACATATTGCAAGTCCACTGCTTTTTTTCATGTGAAGATAACCTTGTATAAATTTGTTTCAAAAACTTGACGTGATGCGTTTCTCTTTCTCTCTTCTTTGTTAATATTATTATTATTATTATTTTTAAACAAAATGACTAAAGATGCATATGATGGTATAAAATTGCTTTTTAAACTGATTACTGATGTATTCTTTCGAGAAATCAAAGTGAGGTAATGTATATGTACATGATATCATATTTAATGAGATTGAAAATAACTCAAAAGAAAACCATTTATAGTGGTGCTCATAATGTACCCAGAGAAGGCCCATGTATTTTTATCGTTGCTCCTCATGCAAACCAGTGAGTGGATATATTTTGGCTATCATGGCAAAAGATAATTAATTTGGTATTGTAGATTTGTAGACCCTGGGATGGTGATTATCTCAAATCCCCGTAGATTTTCTCCTTTAATGGCAGAATCTTCTTTTAAGCGTAAAATTGTTGGAGCAGCTGCTCGTGCATTAAAAGCAAGTAAGTTTATGTATACAAAGGTTGCCGTATATTTGGTATTAATTCTTGTATGTAAAGTTCCTGTTATTCGCCCACAAGACCTCGCTACAAAAGGGAAGGGTCAGTTATTGGTGAATAAAGATTCCCTTATTACATTGAATGGTAAAGATACCCAATTCAAAGCTCAAGCAGCACCCAGAGATATTATTGTACTCTCCAAATCCCTTTCATTCGTGATTACCGAGGTCATTTCTGATACAGAATTAAGACTCAAGACAGAATTGACACCTGAAGCCATTGAACATATTTCCAACTCCACTGCATTCAAGATCATTCCTCATGTCGATCAAGGTGTTTTGTATGAAAAGGTGCATGAAAGATTAAATCAGAACGAATCTATTGTTATTTTCCCCGAAGGCGGTAGCCATGATAGATCAGAAATGCTTCCATTAAAAGGTAAGGTGGTATCTTCTTTCTAGAAATTGTGTATAAAAGCTAATATGAAAAAGCTGGTTTTGCCATCATGGCACTAAGTGCTATGGCTGAAAACAAGGACCTCAAGGTCAAAATTGTGCCTGTTGGTCTCAATTACTTTCATCCTCATCGTTTCAGATCACGCGCCGTTATTTCTTATGGTGTACCTATTTCAATCGAACCTGAATTAGTAGAGGACTATATCAAAGGTGGAGCTTCCAAGCATGATGCTATATCTAGAGTATTAGAATCTGGTTATGAGGGACTCAAAAGTGTTACAATCAATGCACCCAGTTATGATACACTTATGGTATAGTACATTTCTGTCGTATAAAATGAAAAAGAAAATATATGAATACTAACGATAATGATGATGCGGTTTGTAGATTATTACTACTGCACGTCGTTTGTATAAACCTGCAGCAGAACATAGACTAACCATCGATCAAGTAGTTGAATTAAATCGACGATTCTTGTTGGGATATAGATATTTCGAAAAGGATCCTCGGTTAGTTGATTTGGCACAACGTATTAAAGCATACAATAATACATTAAAGTATTTTGGTTTGAGGGATTATCAAGTCGCTAGAAGACAATATACAGCTTATTCAGCTGCACCCATCTTGATTTCTCGTATTATAAAACTCGTTTTTTTAGCAATTTTTGGTTTTCCATCGTCAGTATTTATAAAACAAACAACACAACAAAATGTTAACATTTTAATAGACTCTTGATCAATTCACCATTGATTATTTTAGCACTTGTGATTAGTCAAAAGAAACAAGAAGGTAAAATTTAATATTCGTTCAATTTAAACGAATTCAAAAAGGCAAAATTGTGCTATGCAGTATACTCATGTGATTTGTACATAAATAGAGGCATTAGCAGGTTCCTCTGTCAAAATTGCCGCGCGTGATGTACTTGCAACTTGGAAAATTTTAGTTGCATTGGTTGGTATGCCTGCATTGTATGGATTCTACTCATTTTTGTTATTCTTGTACCTGTATTTCAACGGCTATTCCCATTCTTTTGGACTTTCATGTCTTGTTTGGGTTGTATTACCATTTATCCAATACATTTGCGTTTTGGTACTTGAAAACAGCGTTGATATTTACAACTCATTAAGGCCATTATTCTTGTCATTGAGTAATCCTGACGGTGCAGCTGAATTACGTAAAATGAGAGAAAACTTGTCTGATACAATTACAGCATTTGTTGATGAAAATGGGTCAACAGCATTAAGTGATTTTGATAAGAGTAAATTTGACAAGATGGAATTACATGAAAAGATTGAATCAAGAAGGATTTTGAATGGATTGGATATTGCACCAAAGGTTTTAACAAAATGGCTTGATGACAAGAATTTGTTCAATTTTAATTCAAATACTAGCAGCACTTCGGATGATTCTGAAAGCGAATAAATTGTACGTGTAACATGCTTTGTACGTCTTAGTTTCACTTTTATATTGCCTTGCCCCCCCCTTCTTTGGTTCTCTTTTTGTTAATTAAATAAAAGACTTGAAGCATTTATTTTTGTGGTTCTTTTTCCCCCCCTTTTCCTTTCTATCTCTCTCCCCCTTTTTTTTTTTATTTCTTTTTTTTTTATTTTATTTTATTTTTATTTTATTTTATTTTATTTTTAATTACAGAGAAAATCAATACACTTATCAACTTGAAGAAGAGCATTTACGACTACTATTTAATAAGAGAAAAGCGAACCTAGTACAACTACAAGATTATATATTCTTTGTATTACTTGAAATCATTTTTTTTTTATAGAAAATAAATTTTAATCAAGTATGCAACTTTTTTTAAATATCATCTACAGCCAACAAACAATCTCAACTCACATATTTCATATAGAATGAGTGGTGGAAACATCAAAGTTGTTGTTCGATGCCGTCCATTAAACTCTAGAGAACTTGCGCGTGGTGCTACATGTTTAATTCGAATGGAAGGAGATCAAACAATCATCACTAAACCACCAGATCATAAAGGAAATCGTGATATGGAAGATGTGAAAGCGTTTACCTTTGATAAGTCGTATTGGTCTGCAGATAAAAATGATCCAACTTATGCAGATCAGGAAATGGTCTATAATGATTTAGGTGAAGATTTATTGAATCATGCATTTGATGGATATAATTGCTGTATTTTTGCTTGTAAGTATATCTATATCTATATCTATATATATATATATATCCATTTTGCTCGTATTAAAATAAACAACTAGATGGTCAAACTGGTTCAGGAAAATCATATTCCATGGTATAAAATAAATAGATTTCCCTCCCTAAAAGATATGATTGTTAATTCTTATTTAGATGGGTTATGGCGAAGATAAAGGTATCACACCAAAAACTTGCGAGGAATTATTTAACCGTATACGAGATAGAACACAACCCAATCTTACTTATCGAGTGGAAGTTTCCTATATTGAAATTTATAATGAAAAAGTCCGTGATCTGCTAAACCCTAAAAATAAGGGTAACCTCAAAGTCCGTGAGCATCCATCCCTTGGACCTTATGTTGAAGATCTATCCCGTTTAGTTGTAAGATCTTATGAAGATATTAATCATTTAATGGACGAAGGCAATAAAGCTCGTACTATTGCTGCAACAAATATGAATGAAACTTCTTCGAGATCTCATGCTGTATTCACATTATTTTTGACTCAAACCAGACTAGATGAAGCAACAAAATTAGAAACAGAAAAAGTAGCTCGTATCAGGTACGCTTATTGTTTGTTATAGATATCAGAACCATATGAATCAAACTCATATATCCATAAAGTTTGGTAGATTTAGCTGGTAGTGAACGTGCTAATAGTACTGGTGCTACTGGTGCTCGTTTAAAAGAAGGTGCCAATATCAATCGATCATTAACAACACTTGGAAAAGTCATTTCTGGTCTAGCAGATCAATCAATTCAAGATGCAGCACCTAAAAAAAACGGCAAAAAACAAAAGGAAGTCTTTATTCCATATCGTGATTCAGTATTGACCTGGTTACTTAAGGATTCATTGGGTGGAAATTCTAAAACTGCCATGATTGCAGCTATTTCGCCAGCAGATTATGATGAAACTTTGAGTACACTTCGATATGCTGATCAAGCAAAAAAGATTCACAACAAGGCTGTTGTGAACGAAGATCCCAATGCAAAGATGATTCGTGAATTAAAGGAAGAGTTGACAAATCTTCGAGATCGTTTAAGAGTGTATGCTCCTGAAGTAGTCGAGGAATTATCAGCTTCCAGTGCTTATAGGCAAGAAAATAATGGCAGCACCAGCAGTAATAGCAATGATGGATCAAAGACACCTATGCCTACTCGTTCAGCTATAACAAATGCTAATCAAGTGCTTATTATTGAAGATGAACAAGGCAATAAAAAGAAGATGACTAAACAAGAAATTGTAGATCAACTTCAAAGTTCAGAGAAATTACTTGCGAATCTCAACGAAACATGGGAAGAAAAACTAAAGCGTACGCAAGTGATTCATTCAGATCGAGAGCAAGCATTGAAAGATTTAGGCATCACCATTGATAAAACCAACATGGGTATTTACATGCCAAAAACTATTCCCTTTATTGTCAATTTGAATGAAGACCCTCTCATGTCAGAATGTCTCATGTATCAGATCAAAGCAGGAAAAACTCGAGTTGGTAGACAAGAAAGTAAAAATGATTGTGAAATCCGATTGAGTGGCTCTAATATTCAAGATGAACATTGTTGGTTTGAAGTTGAACCAGATAATACAGTGACATTATATCCAAATCACAAAGATGCAATGACAATTGTCAATGGGATTCGTATCAGTGAACCTCGTCGACTTAAAAATGGATATCGTATCATCCTGGGTCATCATCATATATTCAGATTTAACCATCCAGAGGAAGTACGTAGAGAAAGAAACGATGCACTGAGAGCCACTACCGCTAGTTCTTGCACTGATCGTTCATCGCATGGTTTATGCAATTCAGAAGATGATGATAATATTACAAGCGCAGACCTCAGCAATGGTATAGTAAATTCAGATGTTATGGATTGGAATTATGCTCGTTTAGAAGCTATGCGAAATCATTATGCATTAGAAGAAAATTTCAAGAATTTGCCAGATGACGAAATTGAAAAATTATGGGATAATCTCGGTAGAATTCGCCATTCCAGAAGAACTCGTACAGATAGTCGTGCTGATTTTGACGATGATGAATCTGCATCAAGTAGTTTACATCGATTATCAACTGCAGCTACTATGGTTGATGATGGTAGTATTTGCACAGAATCAACTGTGGTTGTTCAATCACCTTTACCAACAGAAAAAATACAAGAAAAAATTAAAGATGTAAAGGAAAAACATCAAAAGGAATTGGATTTACAACGCAGTTTTTACGAAGCTAAATTACATCGAATGTCCTCCATGCATGTAAATGATTATAATAACCCAATGGGTGGTATCACTATTTATTCACCTCGTCAAACAAACCTCATTCAAAATGTATTTCAACGTTGGAAACGAATTCATTATGTTACAATGGCTGAAGTGGTTTTAACACATGCTGTTTTATTAAAAGAAGCCAATATTATCTCCCGTGAATTGGAAAAGGGTGTTCTCTATCAATTTACAATCATTGAAGAAGATTACGCACAACTCAAATCTCATTGGGAAGAGACATCCAGTTTACAACAATTTGAACAAGATGATCAAGAAGACGAAACATTAATCAGTAGCCCTAAACCTTGCATTGGTATTCGTGTGATTGATCGTAAAAATCAAACCATTTATGTCTGGTCTCTTGACAAACTGAAAGCTCGCCTACACAAAATGAGAAATTTGCGGAATTTCATTGATAGACCTCAATATCGCAAGCATTTCAATTGGGAAGATCCGTTTTATGAATTACCATGTCCAAAATATTCATTTGTAGGAAGCGCTTCAGTATCTGTACGCAATCTAACTCGCAAACAACAAGCATATGAAAGCTGTGTAGAGATTTTATGTCGAATTACGGGTCAAGTAAAAGGCAAATTAAGATTATTGGTATCTCCAATTGCTCGTTCAGGAACACATTCCAAGTATCTTACTGCAGAACCATTGGATATCAATGAACCCGAAGTTGAAAAGGTAGCTGAAGATGATGATGCCTTACAAATTGGTCAACAATTACTATTTGAAATTCGTTTATTGGAACTCATCGGACTCAATGAAACTGAATTTACACAAATTCATGTACAATATCGACTCTCTGCTTTTGGTGGCATTGCACCTTATGCTTCCACTGAAAAATTGTTTGCTACTAATCCTATTAGTGGGTTTGGTAATAGCAGCAATATCGCACTTGATTACAGTCAAACATTATCTATTCTTGTTACTGAAACTACAAAAGACATTTTGTTGCATAAAATGATTGCTTTTGAAGTTTATGGTATTGCACAACCAAAAATTTTGTCAGCTTATGAACGCTGGGATGATCAACGTGAGAAACCTCGATTAGCTGAAATGTTGGCATCAAAACAACAATCTCAGCAACAACAGCAACAACAGCAACAAAATCATCAACAAGTATCAACAGATCGTCGCCCTGAAGAAGAATTATTAGCTGCTGAAAGACATGATGTTCTTGCTTGGATCCAGATCTGTGAGCTTATGCCCAATGGTGAATACATGCCTGTTCAAGTGGTATCTCAAAATCCTTTAGATCGAGGCGCTTTTCATTTACGACAAGGTCTACAACGCCGCATTTGCATTACATTATCACATACTTCTGGACGTCAATTGATCTGGTCCAAAGTCTCTAAAGCAATGATCGGCCATGTTCGATTATTAGATGCCAAGGGTCGTATTATTAATTCACCTGCTCACGAAGATATTGTAATTCGTTTATTATCACGTCAGCAAGTTCAATACAACAATGATGGTACAAGTGTTCTCACTGCTCAAGGTTCTTGGGATTCATCTCAACACGATTGTCTTTTTCTCAACCGATTGACAGCTACACAAACTCGTATTCTACTGAATCTTAAATGGGAAGTTGAAGTTGAGAAATGTTCTAAACCCATCCAATGTAGTATGGATATTGCTGTTCGTATTCAAGGTCGAGATGCATCTAATTTTGGCCTCAGAAAACTCTTGGGGTCACATAAATATCTAAACAAATGTAGTGGTGTCTTTTTGATCCACCTTCGTCCTCCAATGACTCGCAGAGTTAGTCAGTTATGGCGATTGAATACTGCATCTAAATTTGTGCCTGGAGAAGAATTCCTGGGTTCATGGCGTCCTCGCGGAGTTTCATTGATCAATGATTTCCGACACATTCAGGAACGCATTTCTAGAAAAAATCAGGTTGCTTCCACATCGCAAACATTAATGTTACATACTGCTCGATCTCAAACCAGCCATGGTTCTATGAGCGCAGACAAGGACGCTTTGAACAACACTTCTAGCTCTGTATTGCAGCCTAGTCAATCCGATTTGATCCGAAAAGTATTGACAATTTGGAACAGTAAATGGGGAATAGAGAAGGATGTAAGTTTGATATTGTGAAAATCGGTGTCACCATAGCCTAATCGTACGTTTTTTTTTTTTTTTTCATATTAGATTGTTCTTAATCAGGACCCACCTATTCCTGGGATGCAAGACTTGAATTTAATACAAAAAGAAGCCTGGAATTCATCTAAATTAATCTCTGAGGTTAAGCTTGTTACTGAATTGTAAGAGTTTTTTTGTTATTTTAAATCTGAAAGATTGCATTTTTAACAGACATTTGATAGCGATAATGTTACGAAAAAAGGGTATTTAACCTACCAAGAAAATGCTTTAGATGATAAATGGGTTAAAAGATGGTTTGTTTTAAGAAGGTAAAATAGTTTTAAATGAATATTTGTAATATATAATGACTAACATTTATGCAAAACCAAAAAAAAATAAGGCCATATATTTACATTTACTCCAGTCAATCAGAGACAGAAGAACAAGGCATTATCAATGTATCAAATGTCAGAATTGATTATAACCGAGCACTAGAACAAATGATCAAAGTAGGTTAGAGACTATCAATTGAAAAAAAGAGAATACTAAATGTCTATATAGCGTAACAACGTATTTTCCTTATATACAAATAATAATGCATACATTTTACAAGCAAATTCAAAATCTGATATGACTGATTGGATGAAAAACATCGACAAATTATACTCGTTGGACAAACTAATCAGATAACACAAAATATGACAAAAACTATGAATCCTTTTTTTCTTTTTCTCTATATATGCCATGTACTCGTATACGACACACATTTTATGTTTAAATTATACCCTTTTTTTTTTTACAAGAAAAAGACTATACCCAATCATTCATTTACCACCATTCCCATTCATTCGTGTAACAATTAATTTTTACTTTCCTTTTTGTACATTCTTTTTTTCCATAATCATGCATAATTTTATTATTATTAAACCTTTTTTTACATGTTTTAAACTTGTAGCGATAACTAGTAGCCATGGAACTTACCCCACAATATGTCAATATAAATTTTGGTTGTCATGGTAACCCAAAATCAAAATGTATGCGTGATTTGAAATATCATCTCAAATGCATAATTGCTTCTTGATTATTTGTATATTTATATATATATAAACACACATAAACATCACATTAAATGTAATTATTAAGGTTTTATATTTTATGCTAGTGTGAGAGATGCACATGGCGAAATGGGAAAATAATTAACATGTAATATATCAAAGTAAAAGTGGAGTGGGAAAGAATCAATGCACCTGACTTGAACCCGTCACCAAACCTTTTGCAATGTGTAAAAATGTTGGTTATATTACATTGTATACACAAATCGCTAATAGAGAAGCACATATAAAAAGTGCTTTTGATTCAATTCATCTTTTTCTCTCTCTTCTTTTCTTGTTTTTTCTTGCTTTTTTTTCTCTCTCTCCTTGCTACATTTACTTATATTATTTTAACCAATGTCTCTCAATAATCAAATCATTGTAGTTGGTGGTGGTCTTTCAGGTCTTGCTGCTGCTCATACTGTATATGAACAAGGTGGTAATGTCTTGTTGCTTGATAAAAATCCTTTCTTTGGGTATGTTTTGAAAGATTTAAGAAAAAAATTTAAGAGTTTTTTAATGTGTTACTAACTAACAATTAGTGGTAATTCAACCAAGGCTACATCTGGTATCAATGGTGCTTTAACGCGTACTCAAATTGCCTTGAATATCAAGGATTCAGTTGAGCAATTCTACCAAGATACCTTGAAATCTGCGCGTGATTTGGCTCGTCCTGATCTCATCCGTGTTCTTACCGGTCGCTCTAGTTCTGCCGTTGAATGGTTACAAGATAAATTTACATTGGATTTATCTCTTGTTTCTCGTTTAGGTGGACATACTTTCCCTCGTACTCATCGTGGCAAAGAACAATTCCCTGGTATGACAATCACTTATGCTTTAATGGAAGGCTTCGAAGAATTGGCTGAAAAGCAACCAACTCGTGCTAAAATTATTAAAAAGGCCAAGGTTGAAAACTTGATCAAAGATTCCCAAGGCAATGTCGTCGGTGTTGAATATGTTCTTGTTGGTAAGGGTGCTACCGATCAAATCTTTAAGGAATATGGGCCTGTTATCTTGGCTACTGGTGGTTATGCTGCTGATTTCACTGATAATTCTTTGCTTAAACAACATCGCCCTGAATTGTACGACTTGTCTACTACTAATGGTGATCATTGTACTGGTGATGGTATCAAAATGGCTGCTGCTGTTGGTGCTAATACCATTGATTTGGAAAAAGTACAAGTTCATCCTACTGGTCTAGTTGATCCCAAAGAACCTGATGCCAAGGTCAAGTTCTTGGCTGCTGAAGCTCTTCGTGGTTGTGGTGGTCTCTTACTCGATGCTGATGGCAAACGTTTCTGTGATGAATTGGGTCACCGTGATTATGTAACTGGCATGATGAACAAGAACAAGTTCCCTATTCGTTTAGTTTTGAATACTGCTGCTTCCAAGGAAATTGAATGGCACTGTCGCCATTATGCTGGTCGCGGTCTCATGAAGAAGTTTGAAAATGGTGAAGCCCTTGCTAAAGAAATGGGAATCCCTCCCCAACAATTAGAACAAACATTTGAAACATACAATAGAATCGCTGATGGTAAAGAGAAAGATCCTTGGGGCAAACGTTTCTTCCATAATGTTCCCATCAAGATGACTGATGATTTCTATGTTGCTTTGATGCAACCTGTTCTTCATTATACCATGGTAAGATTATATCTTTTGTGTGTGTGTGTGTGAAAATTTATTAACTTTATTTTTTTTTTTATCTATTTATTATTTAGGGTGGTGTCGAGATTACTCCCGATGCTGAAATCAAAGGAACAAATGGTACACCTATTCCTGGTCTCTTTGCCACTGGTGAAATGTGTGGTGGTGTTCATGGTGCTAATCGTCTTGGTGGTTCGTCTCTTTTAGGTTGTGTTGTCTTTGGTCGTGTTGCAGGTCAATCTGCTTCTAAACATTTGTTCTCTCGATTAATTAACAGCAATACACAAGTTGCTCAACAACGTTTAGGTGCTATTGGTCAACATTTGAATGGTGGCGTTGGTATTAACATTGTTGTTAATCCTAATCAACCTGGTGTTATCAGCTTGGACATTTCTTTACCTAATGGTGGTAATACATCAGCTGAAATCCCCAATGCTATTGAATCTGCTCCTCAACAAGCCGCTGCTCTCCAACAAGAAGAAGCCAAGAAAGCTGATGAACCAAAGAAGATGGGAGAATACTCTTTAGAAGATGTTGCAAAACACAACAAAGCTGATGACTGTTGGGTTGTTGTTAATGGACAGGTCTTGGATGTCTCTGATTTCCTTCCTGATCATCCTGGAGGAAAGAAAGCTATCCTCATCTATGCTGGTCGTGATGCCACTGAAGAATTCAACATGATGCATAAGCCAGATGTTGTTCAAAAGTATGCTCCTTCTGCCATTATTGGTACACTCAAGAAGTAAAAAAAAAATGTTTATTTTCACATGCCATTATTTATTATCATAACTGTTACAAAACAAACAATAAATCGTTGATTTGCTCTATACATTATTCCCATGTTACTGTATTACAATTTAACTCTCGGATCTCACAACATTTAGTATGAGATATACACGTGTGAATGTCGTTTTGTTCTAGGGAATTTTCTATTTGTATTCCCTCTTTTTTGCCGATTCCACTATATTTTAAAGGATTTTTAAGCGCACTCAAAGCCTAGTTGATGTATAATTTATTAACACAAGGTATTTATTGGCATATGAAGCATCCGCTTCTATTTTTTTTTATTCTGATTTATTGTATTCATTCTTGCAAAACGCATAACATATTCAATGTGTGACCAAAATTGTACATCCTCGCATAAAAAAATCTCCTGTACCTGTTCATGTTAGTTTTTTGAAAAATAAAAAATATGTAAATGTAGCTTAGATGTTACATGTTCTAGCAAATGTTATTATAACCGAATATCTAGCTGTAAAGACATGAATAAACTCTTCATACTTGTAGTAAATATTATTGGACTTTTTAAATGTTGTGATACAAAAATGAATTATTCTATTTATGATAAAAAACCAGCGCTTTTATTTTTTTTTTTATTTTTTTATTTTTTTTTTTTTTTAATTTGAAGGGAGAATATATTACAAAATAGACTATAGAGAATTATATGATTTTAAAAAGAAAAAAGAAAGATGCAATAAAATAATTAGAAATATCAACTTATTCCATAACTGTAAGTTGAGGTAAATTTAAGAGTGTAACACCCTTTCTATCATCACAATCAAAGTTCCAATCTCTCCAGTGATTGCCTTTACCATGACATGGATAGCACATGCCACAAACAGATGCCTTGAATCCTGCACACATTTTACGTCCATTACGAAGATTATCCAACATATCGTACATGGTACCTCCAATTGCGTCTGCCTCGCCAAAATCTCCAAAATGCTTACCAATCATGTCATTTTCACAAACATCAATTTGTTGAATTCTACGATCATGAATAGGTAGAATATTAAATGGAAATAACCAAATACCGAGGTTTTGGTCTTCATTTTTAACAAACATACGAGGCCCTCTTACACCTGCAACTAAATGAACAATATCCCTTGATAAAATATACAAAGCTCCTGCTGTATAAGGAGGGAAAATAGGCAAAGGGTACACTAATTCACCATTCTTATTTTCCGAATTTCTAATTGGTGGTATATTCCTTTGTTTAAAGAAAATTGTTAATAAAAAAAAAATAGGTGCAATATAGAAATCTAATGATTTACCAATATGCTAAACCTCGCCAATATCGCTGTGTTCTTCCTGCTAATTCCATTTCTTTACTAACAGTGTCCCATCTAACAAAAATATCATCATCCGTCTTGACAAAATAATCGAAATCGTAATCATTTGCCCATTCGAAAGCAGCATATACTTTTTTACTGAGATCTTCATACAGATCAGAACATGGTAAAATCAAAACATCGTTGTAATCCTTAATTTCTTGTTCCACAAGGGGCCCAACAGTAGATTTAACTTTTTCGTTGGGAGGTTGACCCAAAATAAAAGTATAAAAATACGAAATATGTTCATTATCCTTGGGCATTAATTTCAATGTAGTTTCACGAAATACTTTACGCTTGTTAACGCTCTTGGCGGTCCATGCACTGAGAACAAACACCATCACACGTACTTCTGATTCAGCTAATTGAGGATGTCGTTGTGCCACCGGCATTACCATACGTTGTTCTGATAATACTGCTGATTCCTTACGCATTTGACTTACTTGATATAAAGAAGCAAACATGGTAATGAATACAACCACAGTTAAGGGTAAAATTAAGACACGAACAAATGTAGATTTGTGATTGATGCGAGGTCCTTCGATATCCTCTGTTCTAGAATAATATTTGGGTGTCGCTGCCAGTGTAATTTTGAGAACATTGGATACAAAAAATATAAGACACACTGTCATCCACTTCCAAACA
This sequence comes from Mucor racemosus, assembly GCA_027405735.1. NCBI lineage: Eukaryota > Fungi > Mucoromycota > Mucoromycetes > Mucorales > Mucoraceae > Mucor > Mucor racemosus. The sequence continues at coordinate 1,734,968 of JAPEHQ010000012.1, read as the reverse complement.
GGTTGATCAATACCGTAATGAGAACTGAGGTAGGCAGACACTGACCAGTTGATTACGATCAATGTGATTAGACGAACAATCGCACTGCTAAGTTCATAATAGTGAAGCCATCTTTTTAACATGCTAGTTGTTAATATCCAACTCCAATAACCTGATAATATGCACTAAATCAAAGGTAAATTTGAATGAATTTTTTTGTTACAAACGAGATGAGGGTAAGCTTACCCATAATAACGCAACGTTATGAATCAAAGGTGTGCTTTTGTTTTCGAATAACCCCGAATGATCAATAGAATGAATCGAAGAGTGAAATATGTTGTTATAAACACCTATAATCGAAGGTACTAGACACAACAGCCTTAGTAACAATATAGGCAAATGAAGTCGACGTGGTACGTTTATGGATGAAGAAGATAGAGGACCTCTTTCTTTAAATGCAGAGGGTATACCAGGCTGAATATGGTGTGTCAGTTTCAATTTATTGTTTGGTTGGATCTATAAACTTACTGTTGCCATAATATGTTAATCTAAAAGGCCTCCTACAGCTCTTTTCCTCAAGAAAAAAAGAACGTAAAAAGGGAATTATTTTGTAACATTTATCAAAAACCATAATTTTATTTAAAACCCGAGTAAATTTTATCTATGAAAAGTGCTCTACATTTAAATTCACTATTGTAACATTTTGGTTGCTAAAGAAAATTCTTTATTAAAAAAAATCTATTGAACAGCATCATGATTTAGTTTTTTTTTTTTTTTTTTTAATCAGTTGCTCTATCTTGTGTGCATAGAAATGTTATAAAGGTAATGTTGATTAACTGGTGGCTTGATCTACTGATTTTTTATCCATAACCTGAAACTTGAAACCGATTTCTCTCGAGTTGAAATGATATTCTTGTAGCAAATTTAGTAACATCAAACTCTATAAATTGATTGCTAATTGCTTGTTCACATGGGTAATTAATCTTCTTGATCGTTGTTAGGGAATGACGACTACGCACCAGGAGTTTGATGTCTGTGGATCTTTTATTTCCTTAATCGTAAAAACGGTGTCGTACAATTCCCCAAGCCAAATACACAAAAATTGGTTTAGATGAAATTTAGCAGAAATTTGTTTAACTAAACGACTAGATCCTCTTTGACATGATTAAGCAGTTATAATATACTTGATTTAGAATTCTTCGATGGAGGAAACTTTACATTTTTCATTGCCATAATATGTAAAAAGAACCCAAGACAGATAATCCAAAAATTAAGTCGCAAATATCAAAACAAAATGCATTGATGTTGAAGAAATTTAAAAGATACAAACGCTTATAAAAAATAAAGCTATATCCTTGAAAGGTCCTCATTATGCTACGTTTTTTTAGTTTGATTTTCCATTTACAGTGCTTCCACTCTCAGTTTGTCACGCTTTCCGAAAATAATTGACCACCTTTGACAAATAGTTTGACCAACTTTTTGATACTTCTATTTCTTTATATCTGTATCTTCCAAACATGAATTTCTTCCATGAAGATGGCAGAGATGGGATCGTAGATGACTCTGGCAAGGAATTGTCTGCCTGCATTGTAGAATCATCATTTCGTCTAACAAATTTGACGAATCTCCACAAATAGGTCAAAATCAAAAAAGTGATTGTTGAAATTGAAGAGCCAAAAAGACATTGATATGAAAGGGGCGGTTCCTAAAAAAGAACGAAAATCGATCTACAATACTTATACAGACGAAGATCGACAACGATACTTCTTTTTCATACAAGAGAAATCCATGACACCTTCTCAAGCTGCCAAAGCTTCAAATGTTTATTACAAGATTTCTAGAAAATGGAAGACAGCATAGTAGAACAAAGTCTCAGAAAAGAACATCTCTGTCGAAAAAAACGAATCGTACATCAAATAGGCCTCCAAGTAAGCTGAATGACGAGCACAAGGCACATTTGACAGACTCTTTTGATGAGAACCCGTCAGCCATTATACAAGACGCAGTCCAGAATTTGATAAAAAGCTTTGAAGACTCGCAAACCAAGGAAAGCAGAGTCGTTGAATTCATGAAAGAAGGATGCAACCTCAGCATCAAAGTTATTACCCGCCATCCTGCAGCGAGAAACAAAATATCAACTCTGGAAGTTCGTGTCAAGTTCGTGGAGGAATGGATGCAGCGAAAAGGTATGCTGTATATGCAAAATTGTGCCTTTCTCGATGAATCAGGCTTCGATATAAACATGCGTCGATCAAGAGTTTGGTCAAAGAGTAGCACTCAGGTAATTATAGAATCACCATCTGCGAGAGCAGTTTCTCATACTATCATTGGTGCGGTTTTGGCATTTGGTGTGATGAATGCAAGTATACGAGATTCAGGAAACGTTAAGAAAAGAAGGGTTGTGGGAGCCACAAAAAGAAAAGCATCCGGAGATGCGGCATTCACCACACCCAAAGGAACTACAGCTGGTCAAATGAATCTCAAACGTTTGACTAAATTAACTTCCCCTTTCTGAGCAAGATTCCTAATGCACCAATATTAAACTATCGCAGTAATACTAATGGAGGCAATAGTATCAGTATCATTTTCTCTATTGCAACAATGCTTTAGTCATACTATAATCAAATGGAGTATAATATCATTCCACAAATCTGTTACAATATATATATGGGTATACTTTTAAATCATATTATCAGAAATAACAGAGTTTTTTCTTATGTTCTGCTTTGGAAAAGAGTAGGTACCAGAACGCCAGTATTAATAGTTTTCTTGGTCATCATCATCAAGAACTCAAGGACGGCCAACGTATGGTCCAAAGGATGATCGACAATCTTCAGAAAATAAATATGAGTACCGCAAAAAGCTTCCCATTGCTTCCATTGTTCCCTTAATAATTTAGATTTGGTAAGATGTATGAAATAAATATGATAAAAGGCAGTAAAATTACTCACTACCTTTACAATATTATATATAACACAATTATGGAGCATATCATTGGATATAGAAGTGGTCAGACAAGCCTTTAAGAGTGGATGAGCATGTATGTATTAACAACGCAGCACTTCTTCAAAATAAAGGACTTCTTAGCGTAATACCAATGTATACCAGGCATCTAAATTTATAAATTAAGCAACACATTTTTGTAACTTATTTTGCTCTTACCACTTTCAAAAAACTGAGGGGGGATCAGGATATTTATCAGGGAAGATACAACAATCTTAAAAACTAAATAATTATAGTTTAGTTTATTTCAATATGATGATAATATTGTAAGAGAATAGTTAGTATATACCTAACACCTTACATAGACAACATTTATATGGTTTGGCTAATACAAATCAAGTCAGTTGCTATTCATATAAAACAATACAAATTATTTACACACTGGGTATTTTTTGAGGAAATTTAATCAGCATTCAGGGCCCACGATTAGTTTCTAACGTAGTAATAAAAAATTTGTTAATAAGCATATATTGTAATTATTAGATATAAGGCTTTATGAACAAAAGATCTTATTCATAAATGAGATGAGGACAACCTAATACAATGGCGTAGGAATTATAATCAAAAGTAGTATTACTATCATGCTTACTTTTTTCAGCTCAAATTAAAAAAATTGAAACTAAAATAATAGAAACTAACTTCACAGATTCTTAAGAAGGAGTGTTTTTTTTATTATAAATTGAATTTGTGATCCATATTTTTGCCAATGGTCACACTTTCAAAAAAAAATGCCGAACAGTCTCTGGGTGCGGCCATCTAATAATATTTCCAAGCTGTAAATTTCTAAAAAAAATCACCGGACAGTCCGGACACGGATGTTTAAATATCTCAAGCAGCTGTGAGATGCAGATATCGAAATTTTATACAAAAATTAAGGTTCGACTGTATTATTAATTATTCGAAGGCTTGTTCTTTGTAAAATACAGAATACAACTTACAACATTCGCCTAATAACGAGTTAAACTTGGAAAGTATACCGTGACTGATAGTTAAAATGTGGTCAACCTTAAATTTTTAATAAATTATGAAAAAACGTATTGACTTTAACTATCATTATCTCAAATTTTTATTAAATGAACAACACAAATAATCATAGAATTCAGTGGAAAATCGACAACACTACCAGTAAGGAACTTGATCCCGTTGATTATGGACGCATAGTTGGCGCTTGGGAGTGGGGAGGATCATATGGTGCCATTGCAACTCAATTTGGCATTGGTAAAACTACTGTTGCAAATATAGCGAAGCGATACTTGGAGACCAAGTCTCCATTGCCAGCACAGAGACCTGGAGCCAAACGAAAGGTTTCAGAGACTCAAAAAAATCATTTGAGATTGGCAATTCGTAGAAATCCTACTGACAACTACACAGAGCAATGGAAGTCAGCTGTGTCATCAGGGTTGGATATCTGTTTGGGAACATACAAAAAATATATCAAGGAAATGGGGTTCAACCAGTACAAAATCACTGAAGTACCTAATTTGACACCTTCTCAAATCAAAAGTAGACTTGAATGGTGTCAGCATAAAAAAAACTGCACCATTGAACAATGGGAGTCTGTTATTTGAACAGATGAGTCTATGTTCAAGTTGGGAAAGGGGGCACCAGGCGTCAATGTTATCAGGCTTCCTGGAGAAGGTTTACAAGCTCGACATAAAGTTGGTTGTTTGAAATTTGGAGCAGGATCTTTGATGATGTGGGGATGCTTCCATGCTAAAAGTCTTGGGCCAATTGTGCTTTTGCATGGCGTTTTAAACCAGAATAAGTATGTCGATCTGCTTGCAAATAAAGCAATCCCTTGGTTGGAATCACAGTGTTATGTATTCGACCAAGACTTTATTTACCAAGAGGACGGTGCTCCCATACATACTGGGCAATATGCAAAGTGGTACAAGAAGAAGACCATGGTGGAGGGTTTTGATACATGGCCACCAAACAGCCCCGATTTGAACCACATAGAGCACATATGGGGCTACCTCAAATTGCGGGTCAATAAGCACTGCATCAATGTAACCGACATTAAAGAGTTTGAAAAGATTGTTAGAGAAGAATGGGCGAACATTAACCCAAGTTATCTAGAAGCACTGGTTGCTTCAATGCCTTCAAGATGTGCCGATGTAATATCAGCTAAGGGAGGCAACACAAGGTATTAATTTCTTTTTATACTTAAATATATAATAATAAACACTATTGACTTTCGTTTTGTTTGATTTGAAGGAATTTATTTATAATAACATTGCTCTAGAGAAGACCATTATTTTTGAGATGCAATTATCGAAGTTTCCTAAAAGGGTCAATTTCGTTCTCATTTCAACTTTGAGTCACGGTATATAAGATGGTACAACAACCGGATTCAAAAAAAGTCTACAAAATCACAAATTTTAAAGGACTATAAAAGTAAAATATACATGATATTCATTTAATTATAAAGTATATATCATATCCATCTTTGTACAGTTGTGATTCGGTTTATTGGACTCGAAATTATCAGATCTTCGATTCAATAGACAGTTTGAAATCTCTCGTTTTTCTTTATAATATACTGCTTAAATCCATCAAATCAATCCAGTGGATACTGGACGGTTTTATTTCCACCAATCCATTATTTTCATAAAATGGAAGATTATTACTGATCAAAATTTTATTACAAAGCTTTGCTACAATATTGTTAACAGCAAACCTCGTTGCGTTAACGAGGTCCTCTTGCTTGACTTGATGTACATCTTCATCTTCCTCTACGAGAGTTGCATTAGCATCAATTTCATCAGCAGTAATGCATTCATTGGTGAATATTTCGCTGTTTTCTTCGTCATCAAATTCTTTATCCTCTACGCTATTAACATCATCATCGATACTTTCCACGTTGTCACCTTCTTCAGTTATATTGTTTAATTGCAAAAGTGTGGTACGTCTCCAACAATTTTTCATCGTCTCACTAGTAACCTTCTCCCAAGAGATTTTTATCCAGTTCATTGCTTGTAGTTGGTCAATCCAAAAGAAGGAGTTTTCATGCTTTCCAATGATAATAGGAGCAATCTTGGAAGATCCAGCTGCATTGCAGAAAAAACCAATAGTTACCCGGATTTTATCAGGTTTAACTCCTGAAGCGGATTCTCGACTAATAGTTTTGCTAGGAGCATTTCTGTAAAACAAACCAGTTTCATCCATATTATAAATATCTTTCAATTCATAAGTTCTTAAGATTTCTCTAATATTTTTCAACTGAATTTGTATACTGGATTCGTCTATTTGAACTGACCCTGCTTCTCCATTCATTGATCGAACACGAAGGCCTTCTCGAGCCATATCGTTGATGAATTTTCTCAATTCATTTTGAAGCTTTGGAAACTTGGCTTTTTTATCGCTAAAGTTTCCGAGTTAATCTGCAGGAAGGGCGTTTAATTTTTCGGACATACTTAATGTCTCGTAAATTACGCTTCTACTTGGTTTTATACCAGAACTGCGCTCCATAATATATTCCTGATTTCTTTATGAGTGCGTTTTGGATTTTCCTCACTGTAATAGCAAATAGCTAACTTCTGCTTTTTATTCAGTCAGACTCTTTTTGTTTTAGTAATGGTAGTAGATCTAGAATCTATATAGCCTGATCGACGGTTTTGATTACGCTTTTCATTGACGTTTCTTCGAGCTTGTAAATTTATCACAGGAAGTTTAAAGAGTTTTCAAGAAACTGTGCGTAGCTTTTTTTTATTTTTTTACGATAGATCCTTGAATTAATAACCAGTTGTATTTACAGTTTCTAAGCTGAGTAGTTTCATTACATAAGCTCTAAAAATTTGATTTTGTGGACATATATTTCTCTCCGCACGAGTACTTTAAATCGAGACACAAATGTATTCAAATATTGTATACACTACCCATATTTTTGTCACCTGTTTATTTCCTGTCAAAATATCTTATTCGTTTTTACCGAAACTGATTGTAAAACGCAAACAAACCATAATAGCTCATAACCATTCCTCAGTAAATTACCAATAATTAAATGCAATTCAGATTGCCATGTTAAGATATTCTAATACAATATTTACTCCAGCATTTTTCTCTTTCTAAAAATATTAGTTTTTTGCTAAGACATGATGATAATTGCAAAATGCAAAAAAGCACTCATTTCAGATACTTTCAAGCTATAAACCCACAACCATGCATGTATCATTCATGAAATATCTATCGGTAGTAGATGTGAAATTGTGATATGCATTACTAGAAATTCATGAGTTTGTATTCCAAACCAACATTTTGGTTTTTATAAGAGGCAGCCTGCAAAAATTAAAAAACAAACACAGACGCTGCATAATTTTTAATTAATAAACCACAATTATTACCAGCCCTTATAATAAATACATACTGCTGGATACAGTATGTTTTGTATCACTGTATTAGGTACACTATTTATATGTTAACTGGCTGGTTTTTTTTCTGTGGTTTTTCAGAAATCGATTATAAAAAAAACGAGAAATGTACCTACATCACTACGGCCAAACTATGCTTCCCATGGGCACAATGATCTGCACAGATGGGCAGAATAAAACATTTTGTGCAGATCAGGCTTCCCAGATGAGCAGATCAATGAGATCGAGGTTTTTTAGTCAATTTATTAAAGTATATCAATCATAATATAATTAATAACGAAGATAATTTGAATAGTTTAAAACAGATGTGAGTTACTCTGATTCAACAGAATTGCCTTATTGACGAGATATATCAATTTGAAATTTGAGGTTTGAAAGAGTTCTGCCCATGTTCTTCTTTCGGGGACCAAATGGGAGCAACGACAACAACCTGTTTGGCAACACTAAAGTATTTATGCATTTGTAAATTTCTGGTTGTAACACACAAAACCGATTGATTTAGAATTATTTTTCTTTTTTCTTCCCCACTTTCCTCAGCTCTTTTTTTATGTTTAAAACTACCAATATCTTTTATAAACTGAAATCAAGCAGCAGGTACAATTACATGTTTTTCTTATTGTTTATTTGGAAATAAATTATAAACTGTTAAAATTAGGCACGTTATAATATCTTTCTCGAACAGAAAAAAAGCGTCCAGGACTTAATTATTTTGTTCCATTATCTACGTTATAATCAATGCTTTTTTTGGTCTAAAGTCGATATCTACCTGGAGAAAAACTGGTGATTATAAAGTATGTATAGTATTGACTTAATTTGAATGAATATATAAACTCATGTTAGTCTATTTAGTTTCTAAAAAGCATTTATTTCAATTTAGTCACCAACAGCTAAGCAGAGGAAAACAATATGTTGTCTTGTATATCACTACCAACTATCAAAGGTACACCAGTGATTATTGCTTATTAGCTTGTTTTTAATAACTCATTTTACTAATAAATCACTTTTTATAGGTAAAAAGTAAGTTTGTTCTGGTAAAGCATTGGATAAATTGGCTTGGTACAAAGAGGGTAAAAAGGTGGCAATAGGTCCCAGTGATGGCCATGTTTATATTTATGATATTGGAGGGGTAAGACTAAACCTTAATGTAAATCACCTCTAGCGCATTAATTATTAAGTAAGATTATATTACCATCAAATAAACTACCACACAATATTAACATGTATAAATATATATAATAATAAGCTTGAACCAAATGGATACAGCATCATAAATTCTTGAAAAATTCTCAAGCATTATAAAACCTCTTATTTTTAAGACTTACAAGGCCTATAAGCGGAATATTAATTTAGAAAATTATTTTTGTCCAGATCATCAATTTTGACATTTTTAATTTTTTTTTCGGATTTTGCAAATTTAGAGTTAATTATACTACCAATATAAAAACAAAAAATATATACATATACAGAATTTAGTGCTCTATTTGCTCACTAAAAAATAACAAACCTTTTTATTGCAAGATATTACATGAAAATCCTTTAACCAAAAATCCGTTTTTGGGGCAAAAGTACAAATTTTCATTACTTAACATTCAATATTAAGCTTTTATCAAATGCTTGTTAGCTATGGCTACAATTTTCTCTCACATTATAGTATATTTAAACGTTGATTTTGGTATCAAAATTTGATTTTTCTGTTTTTTGATCAAAATTTGATTTTTCTGTTTTTTGATCAAAATCATGAGTGTTGGTAAGGATAAAATGAGGCCCGAAAATGTCCGCTACAAAAACTGAATTTTCAGACCGTACGTGGTTAAATATAAGAAAAGTTAAAAAAAAAGAAACGCGTTTTTATTTATAGCTTAGATATGCCATATTATAAGATACTTAACCGTTCAATCTTGCTATGTTCAATTACGGCGTTGCTCTACGGGTTTGCTTTTGCAATTTTTTAATAAATGTATGATATGACAGGCGGTTTTTCTGGTAGGAAAATGTGTCTTTCTATAGTAATAGATTTGCCTATTTTGTTTAATTCATGGCTCATGGGCAGTAATGTTGCTTTTAGATTGGCTGAAATGCGCAATTTGTCAGGGTTTTAATTGTGCTAAATAATGTAAAGCCTTGAAAATCCTTTTATACGTGTGTTGTTTCTCTCTTTTTGTTTTCATATTCTAAGGATATATTCACCGTTTGATAAAGCATATCAGATATCAAGCTGGTATTCTTTTCTTGCATCTGAATATGCATTCTAATATAACGGATTAATGTTTTAAATCTAGGTAACAACAGTCTATATTAGAGACTGATATTTTTATTTAACCGCATTCTAAGATCAAATATCATTATTTACTACTGTATTGTTGTTGGACGTATTTCTTGATTACCAGATCAAATTGAAGGCAATGAGATTTATATCTACTCAATAAAAAGCTAGAACTTGCTACAAACCCACGAAATGTTCCAGAAAAGTGATAAAATTTCAAATGATATAGAAGTAAAAAAAAGAATAATCTAATGTCTTGCCTAATAACCATAGCTTTGATCCTAGCTATACTTGAAAGTAACTTTTTTATCGCTGGCAATCGTAAGCTAAAATAGTAAGTTTTAAGAAGATTAATTTGTTTAGAGTTTATGTGTGATAAAGTAACATATATAATCTTAGATTTGGCTTGCATATAAATTTAAGCAGTAAGTGTTATTTAAGTTTATGCTCGAGCAAAAACCATTGTTACTGTAAGCATTATAGATATAAACACATTTACAAGTGATGATAGTCGTAAATATATTGATTCTTGCATGTATTGCTCTACATCAATAACGTATTGAATTGTATTGTCTATAATCTATATTAATAAGAACAATTGTAATTTAAAAACCCATTCCAGTAAAAAAAATGCAATCGAATTTTAAGGACGGCACGATGCTCATGTACAAACCAATTTGTGCCCAATACAATCAACTCATTATGCTCATGGTTAGATTTTATTATTATTATGCACACATGGGATTAGTGTTATGCACACGGACAGCATATATAATCCTGCACATACGGGGTTAGCGTTGTCCTCGTCTTCAGTTTCTTTTGTTGTGCCCATGTGCATATTGTTATCTTTTTAACCATATTCAGTGGGCACAACGAAATCATTTCGTGCAGCACAGGTCGGCCGTAGTGACATGAAAATTGTTTTATTTAATAAACAGATATCTATTGATGACGCTTATACAAAGTATTCAATTTAAGAAGTACATCTTGTTGCGCTACTATATCGTGATGCATCAGTGACTTATTTATCAACTCTAAATATTGTGTAAAGGTCTGTAATTTTGGACTAATAACAAAGGTGGATAATATACTTATAAATATTATTCTTGTTATTATTGAAATGCCAAAGATTTAGAATAAATATTATGGCAAGAAAAAATGTATAATTTAATAAAGGAACTTGTTAAATTAAATCACACACAAAAACTGAAGAGAATCTTTATTATTTAATATCAATAATTTGTCCTATTTATATACAAATTCTATATTACAATTATCTGTAAGATCAGCTTTGGATCGATTATATCTTTCTGACATTCCATTGTCAGGTCATTTTATGTACATTAGTAACACAGCACATTTAAGTTCAGCTTATTTTATATAACTAAATCCAACAAGTGAATATGTCTCACATATCCAGCTTCCCGGATCTTGCTTTAGAAAATAAGAACAATCGAGAATGTTATCATAGATCAGTTAGCTGACTTCTTGAAAATAAGGATTACAAATCAAAAGGTTCATTATCTTACGATTAACCGGTGGATGCAACAATTATAAATTGGTGATCATTGGGTTGATGAAAGTTGGTTTTCTTATTTATAAATTAAATATTTTTCAATGGATAAATTAAAGTAAAGGGAATGTAACAATACAGATAAATTTACAAAATAACATGTAATGATTTCCTTGTTGTAGTATTTATATAAGGAATGAGGCAAGGTTTTGCATGAATGAAACTGGAATGTTTGACTTATTACATCTTGTGTATTTTAGATGGGCTTATGCTATCTATTATTAAGTTTATTCTACATTGAAAGACTCAAAAGCACGTAAAAGTCATCGCTCTTTCCTGGAAAACTGAATTACATTTTTCATCCCTGTTTTACCAAAACTAATAAGAATTATACAAGAATAAAGGATAAGGTTTTATTCAATGTAGAGAATGAGAGTATATATAGAAGAGTAGATTATCAGGTGATACAATAACTATTAATGGTGTGACCATAACAATATCTTAATAATACGACTGTCGTAGCGCAATAGCTAAATTCTGATATAGTAATCCTTGCTCAACTTTTTTTCCCACTAAATAACACCAAGAAAAACTTATATGTCAATGTATCTGAGATGTTAATAACCTTTAATCTAAAAACAAGTATCCGGAAATATCCTAGTTTTTGCAGTTGGTATGAATTTTTTAATGCTAATGTTTTAGATTTTTACGCGTATTTTACTGGTAAATATTAAAACTTTGAAGCTTTATATCTTAACAAAAAATTAAGCTATACTTATTACTATAAATAATAAAACTTACTTGTTTTGACATGCTCTATAACATATTTCAGTATAAAAAAATTCTGAGCGCTTTTATTTTTTTTTCATTTTTTTGACATTTTTGTAGTCGATTTCAAAATTTTCATTAAATTGGGCAGTATATTTTTTACATTCATTTCATCCACCTCGTTGAGCTCTTTTAGACCCGTTTTTGATTTTTTTAAAATATTCATTTTTCGTGGAGATATCCTAAAAAATGTGTACAAAGAAATACCTTCGTTTCTGGCTTCCATTTTTCCCTTGTATACCCTCATCCAAAATTCTGAATTTGAAAAATTTTTTGACAAAAATCTCGTTTTCTCTATGAAAAATGCAGCTAGAAGGTTCAACAATAGCTCGATCGATAGGCCATTTTTTTGTGCAGTTTTTCCATTAATTATATTTGAAACATTTTTAGAAAAAGTAATGTGTACCTTCAAAAAACCTCCAAAATTTCAATTAAATTTTATGCAAAATTTAATTTGAAACATTTATCTAAATTTTACTTAAATGGATGCAGAATTTAAAACCGTACAGAAACCGTTTAATACACTAGTTCAATTAACTTTGCAGTTCATAAGCTATTAGGTAATTTCGTTTTTTTGACCATTTTCTGGTCTATTTGTAGAATCGATTTTGAAACTCAGTTACCATGAAGTTAAGATGCAATATGTCCCTATTATTTTGATTATCTCGACAAAAAATCAATATTTTTTGCTGAAACAAAAAATACTGGACATTTTTTAGCTGAATCTATCTTATAAAGATAAAAAATTAACATTTTAATTTAAGTGTTTAACTTTTGCAATAGATTTTAGGTCAACTTTTGGTCGATTTGGCCAGTGCATTTATATTCAGGTATCGACTGTATTATTTTAGAATATATATCAATAGCCATACGGGGCAGGGACATCCCTTTTTAATACAGTCGTGATTCGATTTAGTGGACTCATAAATAACGGATTTTCGATTTAATGGACAGTTTGAAATCTCCCGTTTTTTTTTTAATAATTTTACTGCCTAAATCCACTGAATCGATTCAGTGGATAGTGGACAATTTCGTTTCTACCAGTCCACTATATTAGTAATATATAAATATTATTGGATAAAACTGTATTTAGCCGGCAATAGCTTGATCTGGTAGCCATGAAATTAGAAGAAATATGGAGAGTAACCAAATCACGTGCCTAATTTACCTCAGTTTTTTATTAAATTTCTTGTTATCCACTGTTCAATTCAGTTGCTTGCATATGAAAAGCCTTTATTATTAAAAATATTATTTAATACTATAAACTAGTAACGCCTTTTTATTCTCATTTTTTGATCCAATATTACGGAAAATGATTTATTCGATTTAGTGGAAAATTCGATTTAGTGGACACTTTTCTCCCTCCCAACAATTCCACTAAATCGAATCACGACTGTATTTGACAGAAATCGACTGAATACTGGGCGAGAAAATTTGAGCCCCTTCTGAAAACCATCTAAAACTTATTTTTTAATAATATGCAATCCAAAATAATTGACATGAGAACCATTAAAGAAATGATTTTTATTTGAATTTCCATGCTAATACTCACCATACAAACAATTGATTATAAGTTAATAAAACATGGGATAATGCCTAAATTTTTCTTCAACCTTGATGTAAGCTGATGTAGCTTCATTGTAAATACATCAACTTTCCCACATGATTGAACAGGTCACTGGTTTATTTTATTGTATTACAGAAATGGGAGCATTTTTATATTTTAAAACAAATCAGTTACACAAATAAAACATATAAAAAACTATATATTTATTCCAACAAGCTGGATAACTTCTCACTCTTTTCTTGCAACTCGGTTAAGTTTTTTTTTATTATAAATTATGACTATTGCAAACCCTCATGCTGAAACTGCTCAAAAAGCTTTATCTCTCTTGAAAGAACTTTCTGGTACTTTGGATGGTTGGGAATTCAGTGAAGAAAAGGAAGGCGTTAAGCTTTACCATAAGACTGATGACTCTAGTCCTATTGCAATTGTTCGTGGTGAAACTGATATCCAAGGTTATGAATTTACTGCTTATCAAGTTGCTTCTGTAGCTACTTTACCTGGTTGTAGAAAGATTTGTAAATTGATATATTAGGTGAACAATGATATAACATATTTATTGATGTTTTTTTAGGGGACGATAAGTTTGATACATCTGAAATCAAGGAAATGTACAGTAGAAGCGAATCTTTATTCTGGAGCAAACTCAGAGCTCCTTGGCCGGTTTACCCTCGTGATATTGCTGGTACCTCTCTTCGTGAATTATCAGATAACGAATGTTGTGTTGTAATGACTTCTGTTGATGATGAATCTATTCCTGAAGTTTCAGGCTGCGTTCGAGCCAATTTAATTGTCTCTGGGTGGAAAATAACAAAAACAGATACAGGCATTCACATTACATATATCACTCAAATTGATTTAGCTGGATATATTCCAACTTCATTCTTGAAAAATATTGAGCAACAAGTTCCCCTTTGTGCTGGTGCCGTTGCAAACTACATCAATGAACATGGCTTTGCTCCTACCACAATTGAATGTACCGCACAGTTCAAAAGTGAGAATTTCGAACATGACACAAAAGAGTACTCTTGTAACGTTGATGGTGCTGGTGAAATCAGATGGGTCAGTTCAACTAAAATGTATCCTAATGATATCAAAGTGTCTATTATTGGTAGTGGTGGCAATGCTCGATCCATTGTTGAGTCTGATGACCACAATAATAAAATCATCTCTGTTACAGGTATCAGTGGCCCTACTACCATTAAAATTACTAGCAAGTAATGCTGTGTAAAATGATTTATTAATTAATAAACGATTCTGTGTAATTTTACATGTATGAAATTTCTTCTCGTTTCTCTTTTTCTTTATAATGCATTCTTAAAGCAAGTATACATATTAGTGGAACAGTTGGACAAATGACCCATTTTTTGAGGCCAGGGGAATTGCAGATGAAAATGCGTTATTTTATCAAATTATAACCACTTGCTAGTTTGTAACTAGAGGTAGAGCTCTACGAGAAGCAATATAAAAAAAATCGGCAATTACAACTTATATTGATCCTACTACGGAGGAACTGTTGGATACTGCTAATGTACCGTTGGATAATCCAATCATCGTACCAGCAGGCGGATTATTCCAAGTTTTCATTATGAAATTTGGAATTGCCTACCAAATCAAACTCCATCTTATTGGGTAATGCAGTTATTTGCATATTTCACATTAAATAAAGGTGATTTCAAGCCATAAAGCAAACAACCAAAGAATATTTTAAAATAAATGTACCAAGTTAGCACTGTATCCAATATTACAAATGAAATTAGATCATTATTAGTTTTTTTCTTTCTTTATTTTACATAAAAGATTAAAAAGATTGTAATAAAAGTAATGGGGGTAAATTAATATGAAAAAAAGTGAGTATGTTATACAGGTTTGTAGAATTAGTAGTTTGATAGTTTGAGGATAAAAGTTAATTACATGAAGAAAAATGAAGGGAAATGATTTAAAGGAAAGATAATTTAAACATTATTAAGGCTTTCTTTGCTTAAAGGCTTTTGAGAACCCATTGAGCCTTGTGCTTGAGCTTCAATATTATAACCTTCAACTTCTTCCTTTACAACTTGTTCTTCGCCAGTGTTTTGGTTAACACCAACAATTTTATCAACATGATAATAGGCCATTTCACCAATCTCGGCAACATCTAAACCTTGAAGTTCAGATTCACGATCAACACGAAGAGAGAGTCCAGGAATTTTATTCATTACGAATAAGATGAGATAAGTAATGGTGAATGACCATGCGGCACCAGCAGTAGATTCGGCAATTTGATAACCAAGTTGGATCCAATTATGATTCATCCAACCACCAGCAATAACTGTGGACCCATCAAGAGCAGGAATGTAAGCTTCTGCGAAAATACCAGTTAACCAAGAACCAACATATCCACCAACACCGTGAACAGCAAAGACATCAGCAACATCATCATAATTGAGCCAATGCTTCAAGTAAACAGCAGCATTACAGGCACAAGCACCTAAGAAACCAATAGCAACGGCGGGTCCAGGGCCAACAAAACCAGAAGCAGGAGTGATAGCAACAAGACCAGCAACAGCACCTGAACAGAAACCTAAAGCAGAGAATTTACGTTCAACACGATAATCAATAAGCATCCAAGTAATGGCGCCAACAGAGGCAGCCAAGTTGGTAACAACGCAAGCCATAGCAGCACGAAGATTACCAGATAAACCAGAACCACCATTGAAACCAAACCAACCAAACCAGAGCAAAGCTGTACCAAGAACGACATTAGACATATTGTGAGGCTTGAATTCATCCTTCTTGGTACGATCATGACCTTCACGACGTCCCAAAATCAATGCATAAGCTAAACTAGCAAAACCACTAGTGATGTGAACGGGGGTCTAATTGAGATAAGAAGATGGTTAGCATTGATTTTCGCGAAATATGCTTGTATAAAAACTTACACCACCAGCATAATCGATAGCTCCCAACTTTGCACTCCAACCATTAGCATTCCAAGTCCAACTAGCAACAGGGTTATATACAAGAGTTGACCAAATGAAAATGAAAATAACCATTGGTAAAAGACGAGCACGTTCAGCTATCAAAAAAAAAAATGAGTACAATGAAAGATTACACATTTATCTTGTATATATTTACCAGCAGAACCGATAGCAAGAGCAGGAGTCAATGCAGCAAACATGCATTGGAAAATACAGAATACGAGATCAGGAATTGAAGAACCACCAATTGATGGTTCATTGAGAACACCACGCAAAAATGCATTGTCAAGATTACCAATGAAACCATTTGTAGCAGTTTTACTAAATGTCAAACTAAAGCCCCAAATGAACCACTGCACACTAACTACGACTAATGAAAGTACACAGCACATAATCAAAGACAAGGCGTTCTTTCTACGAGCCATGCCAGAATAAAAATATCCAACACCTGGGATCATAAGCCATACTAAAGCAGTAGACGTTAAGACCCAGGCAATGTCGCCAGGATTATAAGTTGGGGTCGAAGCTTCTTCGTCCATTGTTTAATTGTATTTAGGAATGTAGAATATAATGAAAAGAGAAAAAAAACATGAAACTGTAGAAAATAATGATTTGTATTTATACCAATTTTTGATAAATCAGAAAATATGTTGTTATACATGATAGATAGCATTATTTCGTAGGTAGAGATAAAGATAGGGTTTCCTGAGTTTTAAGCTTCTCGACAGTATGAATTGTAACCAACCAGATTCTCATTGATTTATCGTTATCTATATGGAACCATAATCCCCATGTGACACTGTTTAAAATATGCTCCATAAACTGATACGATGGTCTTGACTTGAGCAAATCAACCAATTATCGGTTTGACTGAAATCTACACTATACACTGTATCTTTATGGTACGACAAGACTGCCAGCGGCTTCATTGTTTTAACAGAAAATAGTCTAATTCTGTCATGATATGAGCGGCTTGTTTTCAAGGAGAATTTGAAATAAAATTACCTTCCATCATATCCACCTAATGCGAATATCTTATTGTCAGGTCGAATTTTCAACGCCACAATTCCAGATTTTTTTATCGTTATCTTGTTGATAACATCACCTGTTGCTAGTGAATATTTACATATTTGATTATCTGCTGATGATGATATAACAAATGTCCTAAAAGGATCTATTGACAGATCAAGAACTAGAATAGGTTTCAATTTAAAGTGGGTTTCTAGCTAAATATCATCAGTTTTTACCTGGTTCTTCATGTTCTTTTTTTTGCCAAATCAATAAAAACTTGTTTTGTTTGATTTCCCACAATGCTACAGTCCCACTTTCGTACGCCGCGAGCACAAATAACCCATCAGATGTCCTAAAAAGCTCAACTGCCATACATGAGCCTAGCCGGTGTGTACCGCTATCAGTTTGGCCAATATTTTGAAGCACATAGCATTGATAAGTCAAGTCATAGATATCAAACTAACATGTAAAAAGTTAAATTATTTGCTCTTTCATTTTTGTGTATCTTCAATCCCATTAAAAATATCCATACCATTGCAATATCATCTTTTGATGGAAAGCATAACAATGTAGATTCTATGAATGTAATATAAATTATTATATTGAAAAAAAGCTTTCTTCAAAGAAAAATAAACTAGTTACCATCAGGATGCATATCCAAAGATAATTTACAAAATCCCAATGCGTTATACACAATAGATGTTTCTAATGAAGGATCTTGGTTTTCGTCTTCGATGTGTAATTTCCAAATATGGATCATGTTATCTCTACCCTGACTACGAATATATAAAAAAAAATGGTTACTTTAGTTCTATGCAACCGCGTGAAATGTATAGTCATACCTTATCAGTGTGTGCTTTTCTATTGTCGTCACTTTCATACAGCTATCTTTATGTGCTTTCCACTTCAATATGACTCTCCTCGTTTTCATTTTCCAAATAATGATCCAACCGTCAGCATCACTGTGAATTGTTTCGTATAAGTGAACTATATCCAACATATTATTACTCTAAATTACCAAGATGCTAAATATTGGTCTTGATCATATAGATGCACATAATTAACTGTATTTTTATGTTCTCTAAATATATAAGTTGGTGGTGGTGGTGCCTCTGGTGTTACTTTCATTTTTAATTGAGAGTATGCATATATTCAAAAGAAAGCATAATTTCACCTACCTAACAATTGAAGATAAAACAGTAGCGGGCATTGAATTTCCTGATCTGTTTTCTGCTTCGCCATAGCAACCAAATGTCAAGTAAATTGATCATAGCAACCGTGAACGACACATTAAACCTTAAATTTTCGAGCAAACCAAAGTGATGCATGTGTACTTGAGTGCAATTGCATACATTCTAAGCCTATATAGTCATTTTAATGCATCAAACCCATTTAATTCCTAACGAGTAAATACCTATTTCGTGACCTTTAATCATGTGGCTTACTTTATTTAAGTGCCAAAATGTTTGGTTTACTTTTTTTTTTCCAATCCTTTGTTAGTAAATTACTTGGAACTCGTTTCTTTAACATACTATGGCTGTCGACTCATTTTTCGCTAATACTCGTAAACGTAAGCGTCCCGCCAAGACAACCAGTACTATTCAAAGAAAGGGCCCTGCCAGTAAAGCTCAACCCAAAGGCCGCCCTGCCGCATCCAAAACCGCTGACAGTGACATTGAAGGAGATGAAGACGACGATGATCATTTCAATGCCAATTTATCTGCTGAAAGTGATGAGGAATCTTCTGAAGAAGAGATTGAGGAAACTGCTGCCGAGAAGCGTGTCCGTCTTGCCAAAGCTTATTTAGGAAGCATCGAAGAAACTTTAGATGGTAGTAATGTACTACATTTGACATATACATCAATACTGATAAATCAAATTCTGTAGATGATCTTGGAGGATTTGATGCTGCTGACCTTGATAGAGACCTTATTGCTGAACGTTTAAAGAAAGATGATGTATGCTTCGATAATTCATTATAACATTTTATACATTTTGTTAATAATTTCAATTTTTCGTAATAGGACGAAAGCGAAGGAAGACTTCATTTACGAATTGCCGACAATGTATGTTAGTTATTTTATTTGGCACAAGCTATTTACTAATTATCTTGGTACTCTAGTTCAAATTCGACGATATTGAAAACTTAAATATCAACACATGCCGTGGCCATCAACGTCCAGTTACAGCAGTAGCATTAGCTGAAAATGGCTCTATATTTTATTCAGCATCCAAAGAAGGATCAATTATCAAATGTAAGCACATTTTGCATTGTTTACCTAAATATAAATCACAAACCTAACAGTCTTTCTTTATAGGGGACGCAAAGACCTTTAAAAAATTACATACATTCCCTGGTGGTAGAAAAGGTGTCAAGAATTTCGATGGACATACTGAAGATATTTTGTGTCTTGCAATGAGTTTTGATGGTCAATATCTTGCAAGTGGTGGAAAAGATAAAGTGATTAACATCTGGTCTGTTAAAGAGGACAAGCATATTGTTAAATTTACGCAGCATAGAGATACTATTTCTGTAAGTTATTTTTTTATCTAATCGAGAGAAGTATTTCATTGACATTCTTAAATTATACAGGGACTCGCTTTCCGTAAAGGAGCAAATCAATTATACTCTGCATCTCATGATCGTACCATCAAATTATGGAATATAGATGAACGTGCTTATATAGAAACATTGTTTGGCCACCAAGATCATATTACAGATATTGATACCCTTGGCCGTGAACGCTGTGTATCAACAGGTGGTAGAGATAAAACATCGAGAGTGTGGAAAATTGCAGAGGAATCACAGCTTGTATATAGAGGCGGTATCGCTACCAAAAATCCTGATGGAAATAATCGACCTTTATATCTTGAAGGAAGCCTTGATTGTATAGCACAAATTGATGAGAGTATGTTTATTACAGGTGGTGATAGTGGGTAAGTTGAATTATCAATTGAATATATATACTTTGTTGATCTAATGCCGAAATTAGTGTTATTTCATTATGGGAATTGAATCGTAAAAAGCCCGTCTATTCTGTATCCACTGCTCATGGATTAAATACCGTTGCTAGTGAATCAGAGGGCGATATTAACACACCTTTTTGGATTACAGCTGTTGCATGTTTAAGATATTCCGATTTATTCGTATCTGGTTCATGGGATGGTTACGTTCGTGTATGGAAATTAGCAGCAGATAACAAGAGCTTTAGTCAAATTGCACAAATTCCTGTCAATGGCGTTGTCAATAGCATTCAAATCAAAACCACTTTCCCTTCTAAACGCACTATTCTTGTTGTTGGTGTTGGTCAAGAATTAAAGTTGGGTCGTTGGATTAGATTGAAGGGTGGTGTAAAGAATTGTACAAAAGTAATTGAATTGGAGTCCACTTCAGGAAAATTAAGAATCATTTAAGCAAATTAAAATAAAATAGATTTTATATATATACATTCATCCACTTGCTTAAATAATAAAATGCATTATAGTTTCTAAAATTCAAGACATTTCATAAAAAGTATATAGAATGCTGAATGTTATGAAATTTGCTAATGCAAGAATTTTTGGTCAGCTTTAACGCAATTTCTTCATATGTTTACTTTTTTGTAATCACTAGTGATTTTGCATTTTCGAAAACTTGCGAAACCGTTTAATTTCAAATTTGGTTCACCCATTTTGCATACCCTTTTCAGATGATCTTTTAGTAGATTTTGTTTGCAAACCTAAAATCGTCGTCATTTGCATTATAAAAGCTTTTACAGTATCTCCGTAAAGTTAGTTTTCCAAGTTGAGAATGCTTCATAACTTTTCTAATATGAATGAATACTGTATAACAATATAATATCATTGATTTTATTTTTTATTATTCAAGCCAAACATACGTAATGATATCAAATACATCTTCATATACTTAAGTTGCTACCATCATAAATGTGTATTTTAAGACTATCGCTAACTTTCAAAAGTTTCAAACTTCCAAATCGAAGCGTGCCCTCTTTTCTATAACTAACCTCATAATAAATATACAATCTAAAATGTATCTTAGGCCCTGCTAAATAAATATGAATTGGTCACATTATGCCACTTATCTCTTATATTATTATATATCTCATAAAAGTCTCAAAAACACGTAAAATTCGCTGTTTTTCCTTTGAAAACTAGGTCGCACTTTTCATCCCTGCTCTTTTTTTTTGCACTAAATAACATCAAAAAAAAATTATATACCAATATACCTGAGATGCTCAACTTTAATCTAAAAACAAGTATCCGGAAATATCCTAGTTTTTGCAGTTGGTATGAATTTTTTAATGTTAATGTTTCTGATTTTTACGCGTATTTTGCTGATAAAAATTAAAACTTCGAGGCTTTATATCTCTACAAAAAAATAAGCTATACTAACAACTTTTAATAATAAAACTTACTTGTTTTGACATGCTCTATAACATATTTTAGTATAAAAAAAATTTGAGCACTTTTATTTTTTTTTCATTTTTTTGACATTTTTGTAGCCGATTTCAAACTTTTGATTAAATTGAGTAGTATTTTTTTTACATTCATGTCATCGACCTCGTTAAGCTCTTTTAGGCCCATTTTAGGGTTTTTCAAAATATTTATTTGTCGTGGAGATATCCTCAAAAATGTGTACAAATAGACACCTTCGTTTCTGGCTCCCATTTTTCCCTTGTATACCCTCATCCCAAATTCTGAATCTGAAAAAAGTTGGACAAAAATCTCGGTTTCTCTACGAAAAATGCAGTTAAAACGTTGATCAATGGCTCGATTAATAGATAATTTTAGTGCGCATTATTGTAATTACTTAAGCTTAAAATATGCTTATTAAAAGTGTTCTGTATCTTCAAAAAACCTCCAAAATTTCAATTGCATTTTGCGCAAACGTTTACGTGAAACATGTTTTTAAATTTTATATAGTTGGATGCAGAATTTGAAACTGTACAAGAACCATTTAATACGCTAGATTGACTTACTTTGCAGTTCATGAACATTTGAACAATTTTGTTTTTTGAATCATTTTTCGTTCATTTTTTTCAGATAAATTTTGGAACCCCGTTACTATGGTGTTTAAGCTGTGGTAAGAACTATTATTTTGATTATCCCGACGAAAAATTAATATTTTTCGCTACAACAAAAAATGCAGAGTAGCTCAAAGTTGGATCTACCTTGTGAATACCAAAAATTAATATATACCTCAGTTTAAGTGCTAAATTTTTAATAATCAATTTTAGGTCAATTTTGGCGTATGATCGATTTTGATGAATGTTTGACTCCAGTGCGCTTTTATTCTTGTTTTAACTCTTTTATTTTCGGACAATTGTTAATGGCCCATAGATGTAAGATATATTTTCTTTGAAGATTTGACATATTACTCAATATTGGGCAAAAACATTGGAAAACCATTTAAAAACCACCTGAAGCATATTTTTCTACAACCGTAAAAAACCGATACCATAAGCTCGATCTCAGCGAATTTCGACCTTAGTAACTTCCAACTTTACATGAGAGTAGGGACACATCTTTGACATAATGACTTCGGAGAGTAACTTTCACAAGCTAATATGCGTCGAGAAAATCATTGCTAAAGATTACTTATACTTTACTACGCACTTTTATTGAAAATAATTTAAATACTGCGATCTCTATAATGAATACTGATCCAAGTTATCTGTCACTCTTCATGGATATAGGCATGAAAAGGTACTACAAGTATTTCAAATACCAGCTTTTATGGATCACTGTGCATTCGAAAAGTTTGAACAACAAGTTGGTTATTTGCTATTTTCCTATTTATGTCTACTAAAGTCAGTAAGTTTAACAGTTCTCGACGAATGAGGGTCCAAATAACCTCCTGTTGCAATGACAGGTACTTGTAGTGTTGCTGTGGAAATGGATAAATGAAAATTTGTATTCGTTTAAACTATTTTGTATGGATTTTTTCAGAAGACATTCTTTGATAATTTTTATAAAATCAAATAATGGCTCAAAATTGAATTTTGAAGTTGCACTTAATGCACAGTAGATGTACGAAGAACATATTTAGATTTCATTAACTAACAACTGTTTTTGAAGAATTTTTGAACATGTTTTTGAAAAAAAAAACCTTTTCTTCTGCTTGAAATCAATGAATATTGATCCAAATGGGCTGCAAGTTTCAAAATATATATTACAGCTGTAACAGTATTTAGAGATATAATTTTAGTATCTCATTGATTTGCTGGTTTTAATATATTTTAGCATTTAAATATAAAATCAAGTATATCGTGTAAAACTTCAAGGTTATTCATATACGTATGTGAAATTAATTATTATACACTCGTACTAATGTTATCAAATGGAAAGTTTATATTTATGTATAAATATCTGGTTCTTCTCGTCTAAAACAAACATAATTTTTATCGCGCCGAATGGAAAAAAGGAAATCTAGGAAGCTTATATGGATGCCTACATGTTAAAAAAAAATTACAAAGAATTAATAAACGAAGAAGAGATACACGTATTTCGTATAAATGATATAGTGTCAGATTGTAATTATTGTAAATCATATGAATTCAATAAAGTTCCATTAATGAAGTACATGCTAAACTACTGTATTAGATTTTCTTGTTTCAGAATTATGGCAACTCTGTTGAGATCAGGGTCGTTTGGAAGCAAAACATTTTAGTATCCTCGAACTCCCCCCCAAAAAAAATAGAAAGGTTTTACTTTTGATTTTGATAATCGAATCAGATAAAACTCATAAAAGAAAAGAACCCTCACGATCGTTCGTTTTTTCTTCATTTAACAAATTAACCATCACTCCAAAATGGCTCTAAAACCAAATTCAATATTAAAAAGAGATGCTTCTAATTTAGCTTTAATTGAGCAAATTGCATCAGATTCTAGTGAGGAGGCTTTAGAATTACCTACACCTACTTCTACTTCCAAGAAATATTTCAAATACGATTTACCAAAGATTTATTCTCCAATTGCTACAACAACTAACAAAAATATCATACCAACAGAAGATCCTGAACAGTACCATATTACACTATTTACCCCTATAGCCACTGGCACAAAGGATGCAACTCGTACAAAAGTTGTTGATCCTGATGCGCCAATTCCTACAATGTATTCTGCACATGTTTCAAAAGTACCAAATGAAGTTACTAGAAGTAAAAAATCATGGGTTCCTACTACAGCACTTTCCTCTGCCTCTGCTACACCATCTACTATATCTGTGAAATCTTATTCAGGATTAAACAAGGGGCAATTAGTGGGCGTTATTTTTGGTAGTGTAACTGGAGGTCTCATTGTATTTTATTCATTTTATGTGATTTGTTGGGGTAGACGAAAAGCCTTGCGTAAAGCAAGGAAAGAGAAAGAATTACGAGAATTAGAGAGAAAGAATGCTCGTGCTAGTACCAACAACCTTGGTTATGAAAATGAAGACGAAAAACAACACATACATTATGATGACAATCAGCTTATTAGCTTACCTCGATCTCAAGCACAATACGATTCAACTCGTATCTATTATCAGACTTCTCATTCCGACCCCAGAGAAGAATTTAGATCTTATTACAAAGTACAGCCTAATAACACTAGCAGCGGCAGTTCTTTATCAGGGGGATCAAATACGTCTTTGAGTGTTCACAACAATTTGGAGCCATCCTATGATGGGTTCGGCCCTTCTTATAGACCAATATTGCAGCATCAACCTCTTGCATTTTTTAATGATAATAACAATGATTCTGGAAACAACATGCCCTTCTACGCTTTTCATCAACCATTCATGTGTGCACCTCCTACCATACCTGTGTCTAACAATGCCAATCCGTACTTTTTTCCAACGAATGAAATGAGTACATCTTTCAACACTGCTAGTTATCAATTCGGCCCAGAACTGTATAATAGTTTTAACCCAATGGCAGGTTTTCACAATCTACAATACGCAAATAATAACAATGCCGGTTCTGTAGCTGATGATAGTGAAAGCGAACATTGTGCAAGTGTCATTTCATCAATTATGATGCTTGCGGTCGCTGAGAATGAAGATATCGAAAGTGTAACGCATGGTTCATCTGCAGCCGTTTCAAATGTCGTAAAACCATGTATGACAGATAAAGAAGATTTGGTCCAAAACAACCCATTACGAGCTACATTGGAAAAAGAATGCCAACAATAGCACTGATCAACTCTCATCTCAAGAGCAATCATAACAATTTTTACTTAATTATTACATGGCATGCATTTATTATTTTAATAATCTTCCCCATTATATTCCCACCAATACACAATAAAGCAAACTGGCAATCTTTTTACTCTCCATTTGGATATTTAGGAATCTTTTTTTTTGTACGACAACCTGTCAGACTCAATTTAAAAATATGCAGAAAAAAAAAAACGACTTAATACTTTTTGTTTGGGAATTTTTCTCAGGAATTTCAGGTAACTTTTATGTATATTAATGCCTATTTTGGTACGATATTCGATAAAACAATTTCCACGTTTAAGAGCACTTTCTCCACGCTTTCCATCAACAAGAAATCTTTTGATTTTTGATATCTACTACTACCATGATATGAATTTGTCTGTGTTTTAAACCATCGAATTTAGCTTACTCAACAAAATGTGCTCTTCATGCGAGACAGATTTTTGTCATACAATCGAGAAAAAAAAATACCAACATATGCTTGATATACTTGCTCGCATTTGTAGCTATTTTTATGCAAATTTATTATATCTCAATCATGTGAAAAAAACCTTTAAAATTTTGACAGATCAAGTTTTTACATTTTTTCTGTTATTATCTTTTCTCCATCAATCCAAATCCTTACATGATATATATAGTGAATACAAGTATATTGTATGAAACAAAGGGGTAACTTTATTAGACATTACAATTACACATTTTAAGTGGATATAGATGATACATCATTGTCTTCCACTTCGGGAATTTCGTACAAGAATGGGTGTTTTAACAGTTCATCAGCAGAAGGTCTCTCTTCATGATTTCTATTATAAATTAATGTCAGTAATCTATTTGTATCAAGTGCTTTTATAATACATTACAATTGAAAGGTACACCCTAAAAAGTCTTGAGCATCGTCGCTCAAATTAGTGGGAATATTAGGTGCGGTATAACATCCAATCTATGAATTCCATGTCAATTACGGTTTGAATGCATTATTCGCAACAATGTATTATTTACCTGAAATATAGCTTGCATTTGAGAATATTCTGGGAAAGGATGATCTCCAGTAAGCATCTCAACTACCATACAACCCAAAGACCAAATATCGGCCTTTCTTGTATAATGAGTTTGCTTTACAACTTCAGGTGCCATCCAGTAAATGGAGCCCTGTAAACTCGGTCGATGTGCAGCAGAAGCACTTTGTCCTTGAAAGATTATGTCTTCTTCTACCTTTTTAGAAATACCAAAGTCTGTAATTTTGACACCTCCTTTATTGTCCACTAATACATTGGCTCCCTTTATATCTCGATGCACAATATCTTTGTTGTGTAAATAATTTAATCCCTTGAGAATTTGACGAACAAAGCTTTTTACTAAAGGTTCCTGGAATGCACCATAACTGGAAAGTAGGCCAGCTACGGAACCGCCTGGTACATACTCTAGAAAAATGCTGAAATAAGAATCATCTTCTTTTGACCCCAAATACTGTACGATATTATCATGTTCTAAATCACGCAAAAGCTCGATTTCTCTATGAAGAGCTTTTACCATGGATTTTTTTCGTTCCTCTGTGGCTGAATTTTCAACTGGTAATTCGACCTGTTTAACGGCCATTAATTCACCACTGATTGGATTAAGACCCAAGTAAACATCTCCAAAGGTACCACGACCAATGAGCGACCCTTTCATCCAGGTATCGGGTAACAATTTTGATTTGGTAGCGGAAGTAGGGGTAGTTACAATTTCTTTTATGGCAGGAATTATCGTTTCTGTCACCGTCTCTTTTTCTAAGGCATGATTAGACAATCTCTCAAACAAAACAAAACAAAAAAATTGCCATGACACTTACTATTTTCATCTAATTTAACAGGTTTTGATTCATTCAAGTAATTTAAGCTAGATGTTCTTCTTTGATTTGCTTTTTGTTGTTGATCAAGTAAATCTTTTACAACATCTTTATCTACAGGTGCAGTTGGATGTACATCTTCAGTTGGATGTATATCTAATTCTGCGGTTGGATGTACATCTAATTCTTCAGTTGGCAGCAGAAGGGCTTCATTTTGCATACTTTTGGCTTCTGCTATTGATTCTTCATGATCGCTTGATATACAACTTCCACTACTGCTACTGCTGCTGCTACTACTGCTGCTACTCATTACCACTTCTTGATCTTCTTCCTCCTCTAAAAATTTATCTAAATCTACTCCCAATACGGATACCAATTCAGGTAAAACGCTGTTTCGATAATTGCGAGGTTCTAATCGACTCAATGCAGAATTGCGGCGGGTCATTGATAATCTCTGTGCTTTGATACCCGCTGTTTCTAATATCTCACGATTATGATTTGGAAAAAACGATTGAAGATTCGATGAAATGATTTCAGATGGCGGACGTTCACCAAAGAACCTTCTTCGTCCCTGACCGCGAGTACTGCTACTATGACTACTGGTTGTATTTGATCTTAATGATCCAACTTGGCTCGCACGATTTGAGTAGTAATCAGGACGATTTAAGGTACTTGAACTGGTATTCCAATTATTATGTAAAGGTGAATGAGGTTTATGTTGATCGTCATCATTTCTGAATCCTCGTCGATTAGCATTGATTGTTCCTTTGCGCTTAAATTCTTCGTGTGTAGGATACATGTGTCTTTTACGTAAAATCAATCTTTCTTTTTCTGGTCTATCGGCAGATCTGCATATCTCAATCAACTCTAAATCAGATAAAGCACGCGCTTCACCATTTGTACTGGAACCAACAAAGATACAATAACTATCTGCATTACTCTCGTCAATGCCAAATTTGTGCAAAACCTTTCCCATGATTTGTTTGGCTTCATTTGCTGTATGAACATTGACAATACGCGTTTGTCCATCTTCACCAAATACTTTAACACATGTCTGTTTAACTTTTTCCATAGACATGATACCTCCTTCTAATGAATTTCGCTAATTGATCAAAACATGAACCTGTGTAAGAGAAAATAGAATTTCATTCAAAAATCATCTTTTGATTTTACCTTTTGGATTGTTCTTGGACTCGATGGAGCTTGTGAGTAAATATCAGAATTTTGTTGTGAATTTTGTAGTGAATTTTGTTGAGATAGTTGTAAATTAGAAATATTGGCATTACTATTATTATGAGTTCTTTGCGATCGTTTTGAGTCTGATCTACCTAAAAACCTCGAAAATGAATTGGACCTATTTAATAAACTTTTTGCACTTGTCTCTGTGGATTTAGAAATCTTTGAATTTGCAGTAGTCGGTGTTGATGTAAAGTTCTCAGTCATATTAAATCCCTCATGCTTAGAATCAATATTACTATTATTGTGCCTGTCTAAAGGTGTATGTGTCTATAAAGAATGAAAATATGAGATTTTGTAGCTTATGCAATAGATTTGATATTAAATTTACTCTAGTAGGTGTTCTTGCGGCTAAAGAGGCGGCTAAATAGCATTCTTGTCGAAGCGCTTTGATAGCAGCAGCAAGGCGTACTCTTTCACCCACAGTTTTAATGTCCATAGCTTTGAATGCATCATAATCCAAGTCGAGTAATACTGAGCCCGAGATATTATGTTCTTTATAAAGTATATTTGAATGAATACATTGAATGTTTTATATGTAATACATAAACCATATACCTATAAACCTTTGACTAAAACGTCCCAACGCTTGGTTACATAACCAATCTGTAACTCTTTGTTCTGACCAATTTTTTACATCATCTAATAATGTTCTTTTATATTGGTGTTCGGAATAAGAAGGCGAAGTTGGAGAAGGCTGTCTTAATTGCCTTGCTGATGGAGAAGATGGAGGTAAAGGTATAGACATTTTTCTTTCTGTAAAAAAAAAGGTGAAAAAAAAGTAAAAGAGAAGGGAGGGGAAGAAGGGAATAACCAAACGGATGTTTAAATAAAATTTTATTTGATTGTAGCACAACATAAAAGTAAAAAGGTATTTTATCTATTAGAAGAGAGGTTCATATAATTTTCGCCTACTTTACTAATTTGACTCAAGAATGATTTAGAATTATGAACATTATTGCCACCTAAAACAATACGGACACCAGGTGTTGAAGCATTCAATTGTGCAATGTATCTTGCTTCTTCAAATGTTGTACCGCCGCAAATAAATACAATAATGTCTTGAGGTCTTTCACGCAACATGGAATTGTCATTGGATACAAATGGATAATCTGTATCCTTAAGACGTGCCTTGATAAGTAAATCTAATGTATCGCCCAGATGAGGTGTGTGTTGTGTATAGACATTCTCTACACCTTTCAATCCTTTTAAAGCACTTTTACCTCGAGATAAAAATGATTGATTTGAAAATAGATCATCTTGTCTTTGTTGATAACCAGCATAGAACAATAAGGAAGGCACAAGCGCACTCTTTTTTTCACTAATTCCAACTCGATCCAACAAATCAATCAGCGATTTAACCGCATTATTAGCCATTCTTTCGTATCTCAAAGCATATAATAAAACCAAACGAATTTTAGAATCTTCATCAATCTGGGGATTTTCGATCAAACGTTGTATATTTCTAAGATCACTGTTATGGTTTTCATTACAGGCAAGTCCTTGCTCTAATTCACTGATTTCTAAAAGATGATCTTGTGCAACTCTTCTACTTAATTCACTCACAAGTGCCACATGTTTGGAAACATTTCCGGATAGCTTTCTAAATTCAGGATATTCTTCAACAAATCGTTTCATGTCAGCAATTGATTCGATGTTCATGTTGGATTTGGTCTTTGATTGATATTCATCCACATATTGTTTGATAGTGGCTCCCAAATCTCCCAAATTTAAATACATTGATTTCTTGAAAAATGGATCTTGATCAGGGGATAAAACGATTTCCTGATTATAACTATACATGAGTACCATTTCCTGTTTATGTCAATATGAAAGCATACCTTTAATTCATTCTTTACTTCAGGTACATTTGTCATATCAACTCTACCATGATGAATACCAATTAATTCATGTACCATTGCTTGATAAGTCCACTGTGTTAATAGAGGCGTAACTGGATCATTTCTTCTGTCTAAAATTAACAAAATCGGTGGTGTATCAGGTCGTCTAAAATCAAACAATTGTCCTTCAGATGTGATGGTATTTTGTACTTCCAAAGCCAGTTTTTTGGCCATTGCTGATCCTCTTTCATAACGAATCACTGGCTTTTTCTTGAGACTCAATAACACTGCACATACTCCTTTGACGGATTGCTCAAATGTATCAGCTTCCCAACTGTTTACACTGTTACCAAAGTATTGGCGAGGGTCTTGACCAAGAGAAAATAGGTCGGGGTTGATGGCCAAGTAATCTCCATAATACTCTTGCACTTCTCGAATAACTTCATGTTCATCCACTTCTGCGAGTTG
Source organism: Mucor racemosus (assembly GCA_027405735.1). Lineage (NCBI taxonomy): Eukaryota > Fungi > Mucoromycota > Mucoromycetes > Mucorales > Mucoraceae > Mucor > Mucor racemosus. The sequence continues at coordinate 1,703,901 of JAPEHQ010000012.1, read as the reverse complement.
TTCAATATCAGCTTTACGAATAGTATTACTAAAGTCTAAATTTCCCTCAATTTTAAACAATGAATCATTAATAGTAAACATGCATAGACTTACATAAATAATAATCACCATAGGAAGGCTCCCTGAGTTCAGCAATTAGATATTGAAGAGTTTCGCGCGTGGGTCTCAAAAAACATATGCATTTCAAATGCTTCATTTTATCTCGGTTTCTATTATCAATTCTATCAATTAAATAACATTCTTTTGTCAAGAGTGTCGACTGTGTTGTTACTAGGGATATAATAGGCGTCTAATAATGATTCTGTGAATATCAACTTGTAGACTTTCTAAAATAGGACTTACTGTCTCTGTATCCAGCAATAAAGCCTTCATACCAGGTACGTCGTTTATCATCTTTTCTGCATAGTGTTGAACTGCTTTTATAACGTCCATTTTGTTATAATATTGAGGTTAAAGATAAAAAGAGTTGAGAAGAAATATGGGAAACCCAATGAATCAAGGAGTTTCAAACATCAAGCATGATATATTCCAGTAATTTAATCGCTGTTCTGCTGGTGCCTGCAAATTATCTGAGTGTTTGATTTTAATTAAAGTATAAAATGAGACACACATAGCTTGAATGCTAAAAATATAAAATGTTTATATTTGTTGATGCAGTACATACAATAGTTGCTCCCTTCACTTATATATACCCGTGTTTTGTATCAGATTGATGAAATTGGCACTATATCCATACCTGAAGTTGATGGTTTGAAATGTAATAGGTTGACAAGGATTACAAAGAAATACATATGAAAATACAAATAAAAAAAAAATATATGCATGATTTAAAAGTAATTCTGAGCGTATTATACATATGTATAACCCAAAAATATATTGAACTGTTTGTTTAACATCGAGTAAAAATTATATGAATTCACCGTGTAAATATGCCCTGAATATAAGTAAATGCGAAAAAAAAATTCTTTATAAAGTGTTTATGATCAATTGATAAGCTTATTCTATGTAGATACATAAGCACACGGCCGAATGAAGTATATTTAACGATGATATAATGTATTATTGCATTTGTTTTATCGACAATGTCTTAGAAAATGCTCAAGCAAAAAGGTTCTTGAACTTTGACAGCAAACCATATCTATTTTTGCTACTGAGGTTTGCATATGAGTCAATAATCTATCTCAAAATTTTGCTTTATCAATAGCTCCATCAACAACTTATATTTTTTGAAAATTCAGAAAGTATTCTATAGATAACTCTACCAATTATTTACTTTACCGGTACCGACTGATCATCTAATGAAGCAATCCATTCAAGAAACAGAGGCCTACGAGCTTCTGTAAATTTCTGTTGTTTTTTCTAGTAATTATTTGCTCACAATTATTTGAATTAATATTTAACATACAGTTTGTTTTTAGAAAAACGAATGTAAAACACATTGCATTATAATTTTGATCATGCATAAAGAGGACGTTTATTTATAAGTTTTGGTAGTTGCCATTGTCATATATGCTGATTTTGGTTGATTTAGCGCCATTTCTACTTTAAATGGTCTGCTGAGCCATAAAAGAAAATCGACCACACGCCAAAATTGACCTAAAATTGATTACTAAAAATTGAGTACTTAAATTGAGGTATATATTAATTTTTGGTATTCACAAGGTAGATCCAACTTTGAGCTACTCTGCATTTTTTGTTGTAGCGAAAAATGTTAATTTTTCGTCGAGATAATCAAAATAATAGTTCTTACCACAGCTTAAACCCTATAGTAACGGGGTTCCAAAATTTATTTACAAAAAATGAACGAAAAATGATTCAAAAAACAAAATTGTTCAAATGTTCATGAACTGCAAAGTAAGTCAATCTAGCGTATTAAATGGTTCTTGTACAGTTTTAAATTCTGCATCCAACTATATAAAATTTAAAAACATGTTTCACGTAAACGTTTGCGCAAAATGCAATTGAAATTTTGGAGGTTTTTTGAAGATACAGAACACTTTTGATAAGCATATTTTAAGCTTAAGTAATTACAATAATGCGCACTAAAATTATCTATTAATCGAGCCATTGATCAACGTTTTAACTGCATTTTTCATAGAGAAACCGAGATTTTTGTCCAACTTTTTTCAGATTCAGAATTTGGGATGAGGGTATACAAGGGAAAAATGGGAGCCAGAAACGAAGGTGTCTCTTTGTACACATTTTGAGGATATCTCCACGACAAATAAATATTTTGAAAAACCCTAAAATGGGCCTGAAAGAGCTCAACGAGGTCGATGACATGAATGTAAAAAAAATACTGCTCAATTTAATCAAAAGTTTGAAATCGGCTACAAAAATGTCAAAAAAATGAAAAAGAAATAAAGATGCTCAGAATTTTTTTATACTGAAATATGTTATAGAACATGTCAAAACAAGTAATTTTTATTATTAAAAGTTGTTAGTATAGCTTATTTTTTTGTAGAGATATAAAGCCTCGAAGTTTTAATTTTTATCAGCAAAATACGCGCAAAAATTTGAAACATTAACATTAAAAAATTCATACCAACTGCAAAAACTAGGATATTTTCGGATACTTGTTTTTAGATTAAAGTTGAGCATCTCAGGTATATTGGTATATAATTTTTTTTGATGTTATTTAATGCAAAAAAAATTGAGCAGGGATGAAAAATGCGACCTAGTTTTCAAAGGAAAAACAGCGAATTTTACGTGTTTTTCAGTCTTTCGTGATATATAGAATAAATTTAGGAACAGGTGTAGCATAATGTAACCGATTCATATATATCTTTTTAGTAATGCCTAAGGTATATGTTAAAAAATGTTTTGTATGATGTTAGTTATAGAAAAGAGGATACATTCCGATTTTGAAGGTTGAAAATTATGAAAATTCAATTTCTTGAACACTCAAATTTTGCTTGACCAGATTAATACAAAAAAAAAAAAAAAAAAAAAAAATACAGAATCCATTTTAATGTATGAAGTGTAATTTTTCCTGAATATATCAGACTAAGTAATGATATTTGTTAATTACAGAGTCTAATTTCAAACAAACTAGATGAAATTTTGTAAAGTAAATATATTATTATTATTGGTAAATTAGAAAAGCAATTCATGGTTATGGAGTGTAATTGTTTAGCATTTATATAAAAAAAGTATATGGAAAACTTGTTTTATTATTAGAAAATATTCTTAAAAGGGACACATTCAATGATAATGTTTCATCTCAGTACATCATAGCAACATAGGCTACACTAATACTTACAATACTTCTTCCATTTCATGTCGTCTGCAAGCGATTTATCATTTTGGTATATTATTAATATAGAAAGCAGATCTAGCAACATTTCATTTACGAAACCTAGCTTACAAGTAGAAGTGTCCAAGCCGAAGTTTTATCGGTATCTGTTTCAGTTTTTATATATTTGATCTATTTGGCTTATTTGATTTATTGAATTAAGCATCTGTAACAAATACAACTTGCCAAAGCACAAATACTCGGGGTAAGCAGAGGCCCTAAGATCGAATATATTAAACTTTCGCAGCGTATATATGCCCAAATTATTTCGTAATACGCTTCGTAAATATAATAATTAAGATTATTTATACACTTTATTTTACCTGCTAAGCGTATCATTCAGACTTACTTTGAGCAGTCGGGTAGAAATTCTCGATGATGCTTTGTTTGTTTTACGTTTTACGTGCAAAAAAGCTATTAATGAATTGGTTTTGAATGAGCCATCATCCCAAATAGGCAGTAATAATTGAATGTTTCGTAGTTGCATAACTTTTACAAAGATATGTAATATCATTTTATAATATTAAGATTTCGCATCTGCTTGCTAACTTCAATGGCAATACAGTGCCTGAAAAAAAATCAAAATAGTTGACCAATGTGTTTGTTTGAAACCGCTCGAAGGCTAAACAGTGCTATAAAAGGCTGCAGAAATTAAAAGAGTCGGTGTCTGTTATGAGTTATTAGTCTTTTTGCACCATTGTGTATCTGCAATATCAATTGAGCTGCATGTTTGATGAAACCTAATCTAAAATTCATACTGTACAAACTAATTTAAAAGGCTCCTATAAGAATCGATGTCTAGAAGCAGCAGCTTCGTCATTTGAAATTACTACATCCAATCATTGGCAAGGTGCTATTTTATTCGATTTGAGCTGAAGAGCTGCAGCATAAACCAACTTTTAATATAATATATTATATCATTTCCAGAAAATATATTAGATCGAAAGCAGTATTATGTATCGTTCAAATATAGTAAAATCAAGCCGAAAACAGTAGTGCAATATTACGACGAGAAAAGGCCGAGACTGGGAACCCAGAAAATAGGTCCTATTTACAAGTGTTAAATAGGAGAAGGTCTCTCAATTTTGAGTAGCACATATAATTTGAAGGTTATATTTAATGTTGTACAGGATGCCTTTAATTAAGTTTTATACCCTCCCTGTTCGTCTTCCCTTTCTTACACTAGAGTCGTTTATTTTTAACTCTTTTTCTTTTTATCTTTCTTTTTCTTTTTTCCCAGATATAAAATGAAAGAATCATTCACATTTTCAAAAATATTACGGTTTCTTTTAAGCTTTTACTTGGCTGGATCATTATTTTATGCTACAATACACTTGCTTGGTTTTGGTTGGCTTCAAACACCTTCTTCCTCCTCTTCCAGTTCTTCTTTAACAGCAGCAAGTGGACCAGATCTAGTGAGTGTTAATCAACTCCAAAAGAAATATCACTCTTTACAAACAGTAACTTGGACCAATGCAGAAGGTAATTATTTATTTATAACTGATATATCTGGATTTACTCATTTATTTATAAAAATAATCACTACTATAAATAGGAGGTCAAAATCAATCAATTCCCGAGGATTTGGTATTGAGCAAAGTGTTTTCGGATGCAATGGGTCCTTCAAAAGTGATTCCATATTATTTTAAAGCATCGGAACATTTTGATCAAGAAGATGTAACAATTTCCACTTTGGTTACTCATAATCGATTTCCCGTTCTCAGCAGATTGGCAACACGTTATAAGGGACCTATTTCAGTCGCTATTCATGTCAACGATGATCATACAAAAGACGTCATTTTACGAGATTTACATGCTATGTACAATGATAACCCTGATATGGGTAGATTTGTCGATATTCATTTAGTAGTAGATAAATTTGATCGTCAATTCAATATGTGGAGAAATGTCGCTAAATTTTTTGTCAGAACCGATTACTTGATGATGCTCGATGTCGATTTCCATTTATGTACTGATTTTAGAGAATCTCTACGTAAAAACGAAGATTTGATGGAGAAACTTCGAGGTGGTAAAGCTGCTATTGTAGTACCTGCTTTCGAATATATTTTAGAGGAAGATGGTGAGGATTGGAAATTGTTCCCAAAGGACAAGGAAGCATTGATGAATATTGTTCTTACTGAGAAAATCGACATGTTCCATTTGGGTTGGACTAGAGGACATGGCTCCACAGACTATAAAAAGTGGTACAAATCATCAACTCACTATAAAGTCACTGATTATAACTACTCGTACGAACCTTACGTAATCTTTAAAAAGGAGGGCTCCCCTTGGTGCGATGAGCGTTTTGTAGGATATGGCGCAAATAAGGCTGCTTGTTTATATGAAATTTATTTGGCTGGTATCGATTATTGGGTTCTTCCTAACGATTTCTTGATTCATCAAACTCATCATTATCCCGAAGATACTCGAGCAAAAGAGGTAATTTAATAGTTTTATTTACTGATTGACCAATTTACTAACTGCATTTTATAGCGTAAATACAACAAAAAGCTTTATGATTATTTCAGAGAAGAAGTTTGTCTTCGTTATTCTCGTTTAATGATTTCAGCAGGATTATGGGATACTGATGTTGCTGATAATTTGAAGAAGGAATGTGCTAAAATTAAAGGTTTCCGTGAAGTTGTCTCTCGTGTTCAATAATTTATTCTCTTCATCCTTCCTTTTCTTTTACTTTTCTTTCATATCATAATATCATTTTTTACATACTAATACTAGACTTATACTTTTTTTTTTCTTTGATTCATTTGTAATTTTTGCCTCTCAAAAAAAAAAAAAAAAAAAAATACACACAAAATAAAAATGGCTTTGTTTTTTTTCAAAATTAATGCAAATTTAATTCAAAATATATACAAAAAACAAATCATTAATTTTCAGCAACATGTTGAATAGCTTAATTGGTACGAAGACGATCTTCGATATGCTTGTTTTTGTTGGCTATAAGAAAATTGCGTTAGTAAATCAAGGCAAATGTGAGTTTTTAAAATATTACATTTCATAGCTTGAGCATCTTCCTGAGTAGCATTGTAGGCCAAAATATTGGCTTGATTGAAAGGATTCTCGGGTGATTTTTGGAAAGCCTTGTACATCAATTCCTTTAATTGAGTCAAACGCAATCCAGGATTGTCGGCCTTGAAGTTGGGTAACTCACGTTCCTCAAAAGCAGCCAAAGCACCCTTGAAACGACGCTCAGGATGTTTCTCAACATCCTTAGCCTTGGCTGAACCTTCATCGATTGACAAAAGATCAAGAGCATCATCAATACCTGTAGCAGAGAACTCGGGAATGACACGTCTGGAATGGCCAGCAGCTTCATGCTTGGCAGATTTTTGAGCAGCTTTTTTCTACAATCAATAGATCATCAGATTTCATGATACAATTTACTCTTTTTCAACTTACGTCGACACCCTTCAAAGTAGGTTTCTTTTTGAATTCCTTCTCTTCCTCGGCCTGATGAAAAAAGTAAAATTGTTAGCAAGCAAGAAACAATGACAACTGATACCATGCTCACCAAAAGTTTAGCTGCCTCGGCCTTCTTAGCAGCAGCAGCAGCCTGTATAGAAATAAATTAACCAATATTTTCATAACCCAAATTCATTTAAGATTTTACCTTTTTGGCTTCAGCTTCCTCCTTTTTATTATTCTTACCTTTGGCACCTTGAGCCCATTTATCAGCCTCGGCAGATTCAGCGGCGGCACTTGCCTTCTTATCCTTTTCAGCCTTACTAGCAGCCTTCTTGGCATTACCAGCTTCAGCTTTACTGTTAGGTCCCTTCTTTGCCATTTTAAATGATTAGATTATGATGGAAATAAATAGAAGGTATATGATTGTTTCGTGTTAGCTTCTTCTATAACTTCCCGAGCTCGTCGCTTGTTTAAAAGACCATGGTCACTCCCGGTTCAAAAGTTTCGGTGCAAGTAGTACAAGGTCACGAAGTTTTTGACAATATATATTACAGTATATGGTATCTGATCAAAAATTTGAACGTTTTTGAGAAAAGTAAGGAGAGTATTTGATAAAAGCTGAAAAGTTTCTGAAAAGAGAAAAACGTCTTCTTAAACAGTGTTTGGAAAAAGAGGTAAATTCTGTATAGAATCACATTGTATAAGATGCCTTTTTCACACATCAATCCACATTTGTTGAATTGTCAGCAGCTTGACATCGAGTAATAAGATAAAATTAACGAGGGAAAAAAGAATAAAATTACTGATTGCAAAAGGGCACCTTCGTGGAGAAAAAACCTAGGAGGGGCGCCGTTGGCCAGTGTCCATTGAAACAACAAATTTCAGTTAAAATCATGGAAGACCTAGATTTATAGACTAAAAATAAGAAAAAAATGATGCTACATGTTGTAAAAAAGATGCCTATTACTTTAATGAAGTACAAATGCAATTAAAGCATATTTATTGATTGAAATGGCCATAAAAATTTCGAGAGTGGATACTAAAACTGAAAATCGATGCCCTTTGAAAAATCAAATTTAAATATTATTATCGCCCATTTTTTCGAAAATAAAAATTAGATATCTACACCTTTGAAAATGCATCACAAACTTTAAATGTTTTTTTCAAAGTTTACTATTGCTAAAAATTAAAGAAAAAACCCTTTAAAAAATGAACACGTTTGGCGGCATCTTTAATTGAGTAATCAATCAATCGAAAATCTTTTCAAGTTATGGAAGTGCGTGACACACTTGATACCTGATCTACACTCTCAAATAGAATTTCCACTGAGTTCGCAATACGCTGCAAAAATTGAATATATTTGATTTCAAGGCACTTTGGCCAGTTGTATATACCTATTATAAGTGCTTAATTTCGTAAACCAAATACAAAACAGAGGTAAATACTAATAATTCTAGGCTTGAAAACCTTTACTTTAAAGCTAGAATTGGCAACGAAAATGCTGTTAGGTTCACTTGATACTGATAATGCTAATACATTAAAATGATAAATCGAATTCAAACGACATGAACTAAGCGGGGAATTGTAAGCACTATATAGAGTAGCCTTTGTTGCTACGATGTACCGAGATTAAGCTTTTGTTATTGAATTGGTTGCATTATGCTACACCTGTTCCTAAAGTTATTCTATATCTCACGAAAGACTGAAAAACACGTAAAATTCGCTGTTTTTCCTTTGAAAACTAGGTTGCACTTTTCATCCCTGCTCGATTTTTTTTGCACTAAATAACATCAAAAAAAAATTATATACCAATATACCTGAGATGCTCAACTTTAATTTAAAAACAGGTATCCGGAAATATCCTAGTTTTTGCAGTTGGTATGAATTTTTTAATGTTAATGTTTCAAATTTTTGCGCGTATTTTGCTGATAAAAATTAAAACTTCGAGGCTTTATATCTCTACGAAAAATTAAGCTATACTAACAACTTTTAATAATAAAACTTACTTGTTTTGACATGCTCTATAACATATTTTAGTATAAAAAAAATTTGAGCACTTTTATTTTTTTTCATTTTTTTGACATTTTTGTAGCCGATTTCAAACTTTTGATTAAATTGAGCAGTATTTTTTTTACATTCATGTCATCGACCTCGTTGAGCTCTTTCAGGCCCATTTTAGGGTTTTTCAAAATATTTATTTGTCGTGGAGATATCCTCAAAAATGTGTACAAAGAGACACCTTCGTTTCTGGCTCCCATTTTTCCCTTGTATACCCTCATCCCAAATTCTGAATTTGAAAAAATTTTGGACAAAAATCTCGGTTTCTCTATGAAAAATGCATCTAAAAGGTTTATCAATAGCTCGATCAATAGATAATTTTGTTGCGCATTATTGTCATTACTTAAATTTAAAATATGCTTATAAAAAGTGTCCTGTGTCTTCAAAAAACCTCCAAAATTTTAATTGCATTTTGCGCAAACTTTTACGTGAAACATGTTGTTAAATTTTATATAAATGGATGCAGAATTTAAAACTGTACAAAAACCATTTAATACGCTAGATTGACTTACTTTGCAGTTTATGAACACTTGAACAATTTTGTTTTTTGAATCATTTTTCGTTCATTTTTTGTAAATAAATTTTGGAACCCCGTTACTATAGGGTTTAAGCTGTGGTAAGAACTATTATTTTGATTATCTCGACGAAAAATTAATATTTTTCGCTACAACAACAAAAGCAGGGTAGCTCAAAGTTGGATCTACCTTGTGAATACCAAAAATTAATATATACCTCAATTTAAGTACTCAATTTTTAGTAATCAAATTTAGGTCAATTTTGGCGTGTGGTCGATTTTGATTAGCTACAGACGAATTATTTGTTGAACTATGGACTAACATACAGTAGAAGACTTACTGTAAATACAGAACAAATAAACACGTTGGCTCTTACAATCTGATACTATCGATAAGAGACGTTTTCCAAGAGAATAGCAATTGTGTTTGATTAAAAAAGTCTTTCATCTCAGTGGGTGTTGTTGCCGAAAACTCGACCAAATAATAGCCAATTCGTTTGTCGGCGTTGATATGGAAGCCAACCCCATCCCACTTTGTGCTACTCGTCAACAATGTTTCCATCTCGAACCTGGAATAAAAGGTGTTAGTATTTAAATTCAAGTGTCAGAGCATCTTATTAGTTTACCAGTGTCACTTCAAGTAGTCCTTATCTACAGTACTTGTCTGTCATTACTATATAAACTACATCTCATGAATAAAAGAATAAGGATCAGTTTAGTTTTGATCCCTTAGTTTGACCCACAGTTGGAAAGCTGACATTTATCAAGACTTTACAATGTCTTATTATTTTTAATTATTCTAGCATATCAGATATATGTTAGAATAAACCAGCTCTTCTTATTACTATGACCGTAATGGTTTATGCCGATAAGAAGGCCTACTGGCATATGGGATCAAGCGTCTTCCCCAATATCGACTTTTCCAATTATATGGAATATAAAAGATTCTTTTCGATTCTTCAGTACCATGTTTTCGAATTGTTTAACGTTGATAGAAAAAACGCTGATCCCTAGTACCAGATTTGTGGTTTCCTAGCTGCATTCAACGAAACCTTATCAAAAGCTCTTGAGCCCGGAAAATATCTCTGTGTAGATGAGAGTATGAACCAGTGGCTCGGCAGCGGTATGCCTAATATTAAGAAGGTACCTAGAAAGCCTCATCCCATCGGTCAGGAGTTCAAAACTTCTGCACATAAAGATGCATAGCAATTTTGGCCGCCACAGATATGCAGCAACTTTAAAGAACAATATATGCAATAACAATGAAAGAATGTCATTAATATTGTAAATATGTATTTATTGTTATTCGTTTTCTTTAAAGTAATTATGTAGATACAAGTGATTTGCAATAAAATATTAATATTTTCGTTCATCAGAATAGCTGTAAAAATCGTTAAAACTGAGAGCAAATAGCAGTTTTCAGTGTAGAAATCAAATATAAATATTCAGTCGTGTCAAATATGCACATACACAACTTTTAATTGTATGCCTAGTATGTCAATCCTACGCGCGTATTGTATTTCCATAAAAGTACTTTTTTGTTTTACTGCGGAACTACGGGGTATTTGTGATCTAGGACTGCACCCATTTAATTATTCAGCTTTGATTCTATAGATTCTTCTAACCAGCTATAAAGCAGTGAGACATTCATGAACTGTATAAACACTTGACAATTGAAATATGGTATAATTGATGTATTTCTATCTTTTTCTATTTTTTTTTTTTTTTTTTTGATTTGCATGAAAAAAAAAAGATTCGTTACTTGATCTAATACCCTAAATTAGGATTCTGTCAATTTACTCTTTTGTTCTATTACATCTGTAAACGCTCCAATTTACCCGAGAAAGTGACGGTTTAGATGATTATTCATACAATCGAATCTATAGGAAAAAATAAGCTTCAAGTTCCATATAAAATAAAATCCTTTTCACTGCTTGTTCTTCCCTCCATTTTTTTCTTTTTATAAATTGAATCTTTTTCATTTTATTTATTAACCATGGATTCAAATCAATGGGTAATAAATGGTAATCACAGTAAACCTGTGGACCAACAACCTTGGTCTGGTTTATGTAAAAATAGTGAAGGCTGGGTAAGAATAAGAAATGAACAAAAAAACAACAATGTCTCTTTAAATATTTATATATATATAAAAAAAAAATAGGGTCCATTTTCAAATGAAAGAGTCCCCGATTTTACACCTTGCTTTGAGGATACGTAAGTTTATAAGTTATTGTTATATGATTTCACTCGATACTTACTTGGTAAAACATTTAGTGTTATTACTTTAGTTCCATATGCTTTTGTCATTGTTACTGGCATGATTCGATTTTGGATTTTGTCAAAAAGAGAATCTCTTTCTTCTGACATGACTAAAAACTGGCATTATTTTGCTAAAATGGTAAAGCAAGAAAATTTACCTTTCATTATAGTTATTCACGGTCTAACAATTCAATAATTTCTAGACAACCTTGTTGTTGATTTTGATTACTGCAGTTTGCAGCTTTTTATTTTCAGTGCTAAATGACGGAATGGATTGGATTGACAATGCTCCAATTTTAGTTCAAGGATTGTCCATCTTGGTTTTGGTAACAAAAAAAAAAAAAAAAAAAAAATATCCATCCATGGATCAAACATGTATTCATCAATTTTGATAGATTTTCGTCATTGGATTGCACCATATTGAATACAATCGTAATCGCGTTTCATCCGCCGTTTTATTATTTTATTGGTTATTTGTCATCATTGTAGATGGCATCAAATTGCGTACAAAGATCATGAATGATACTCCTTACACTGATGGTACACAATTTGCTCTTTTTGCTACAAATTATGCTTTGGCAATCATTATCTTTGGTTTGGAGAATATGCAAAGACCCAAGACACAATATATCATGTTGGAAGATGATGAGGTATGTTTGATCGCTGTTTTTTTTTAAAAAAAAAAAAAAAAAAAAAAAAAAAAAGAGAAACGAGATGTTGATCATTTTGCATGAATAGCTTGACTCTCCTGAGGAAAAGACAAATATTTTTGGTAGACTTACATTCAGTTGGATGACTCCTTTGATGAGATTGGGTTATCAAAAGCCTTTGACTATGGATGACTTGTGGTAAAATAGATTTTGATTATTAATCTAATGCAGATCAGCTTTGTCTCATGTGAATTACTTGATTTAGGAACCTTAAATCAGAAGATCAATCTGCTGTTGTGAATGTCAGATTCCAAGAAAACTGGCAAAGAGAATTGAGTAAATCAAAGTAAGTGTTATTCTTAAAAAGGTAGTGATAGAAATGTCTAAAAGTCGCTGCTTCATTCAGGCCCTCTTTATTACGTGCTCTCGTAAAGACATTGGGTGGTCCTTTTGCTTTAGCCGCTCTTTTCAAGGCTTTACAAGATATTTTACAATTTACTCAACCAATGCTTCTCAAGAAATTGATGGTTTGGGTTACTAGTTATAATTCTGACACTCCTGAACCTGCATATCGTGGTATCATAATTGCAGTTGCCATGTTCCTTACAGCTATTTGTCAAACCATGTTCCTTCACCAATACTTTCAACGTTGTTTCAGTACCGGTATGCGTCTTCGTGCTGCTCTTGTTACTTCCATCTATCAAAAGACTTTGGTTTTGAGTAATGCTAGTCGTCAAAAATCTACTGTTGGTGAGATTGTTAATCATATGAGTGTTGATGCTCAAAGATTAATGGATTTGTGTACTTATTTCCACATTGGTATGTATAAAATTGCATAAAAATAGAAGGGGAATTTTTATTGATTATTTGTTCATTTTCTAGTATGGAGTGGTCCTTTCCAAATCGTAATTTCTTTATTCTTCTTGTATAATACCATGGGCCCAAGTATTGGTGCTGGTGTTGGTATTCTTATTCTTGCTATTCCTTTGAACACTTATATTGCTCGTAAGATGCGTGCTTATCAAAAGACTCAAATGGGCAACAAAGATGCCAGAGTCAAGTTGATGAATGAAATCTTGAACGGTATTCGTGTCATCAAGTTGTATGCTTGGGAGATGCCTTTCTTGGAGAAGATTAGCTTCATTCGTAACGATTTAGAATTAGCAACCTTGAAGAAGATTGGTGTCATGTCTGCAGTTCAGAATTTCACATGGACATCCATTCCCTTCTTAGTATCCCTCTCTACATTTGCTGTTTACGTTTCCATCTCTGAACATCCTTTGACTAGTGATATTGCTTTTGTTGCTATTGCTCTCTTTGGTCTTTTACAATTCCCTCTCACTGTTTTCCCCAATGTCATTACATCAACTATTGAAGCTTCCGTTTCTCTTTATCGTATTGAAAGTTATCTTTCATCTCAAGAATTAGATCCTAATGCTGTTACTCGTGAAGACTACCGCAATGACCCTGATTACAATGATAACACTCCTCTTGTTGAAATCAATAAGGGTGAGTTCAAATGGGCTGTTGAAGATCCTAAAGCTGTTCTTGAGAACATCAACATCAAGGTCAAGAAGGGTCAAGTTACTGCTGTTGTAGGTCGCGTTGGTGCTGGTAAATCTTCTTTGATTAGTGCTTTGCTTGGTGATACCGTCAAGATTGGTGGTGAAGTCATTTTACGTGGCTCTGCTGCTTACGTTCCTCAACAACCTTGGGTTATGAATGCTTCTTTGCGTGATAACATTGTCTTTGGTCACAGATGGGATGCTGATTTCTATGATCGCGTCTTGGAAGCTTGTTCATTGAAGAGTGATATTGCTATTTTGAATGGTGGTGATCAAACTGAAATCGGTGAACGTGGTATCAATTTGTCAGGTGGTCAAAAGGCTCGTGTCTCTCTTGCCAGAGCCATCTATGCTCGTGCTGATATTTACCTTTTGGACGATCCTCTTAGCGCTGTAGATGCCCATGTTGGTCGTCATATCTTTGATCATGTCATTGGTCCTAATGGTATCTTGAAGAATAAGGCTCGTATCCTTGTTACTCATGGTATTTCTTATTTACCTCAAGTTGATGAGGTTGTTATGTTGCGCGAAGGTCAAATTGCTTTAAGTGGTTCTTATGATAATTTGATGAGCCAAAAATCTGAATTATATGCTCTTGTTACTGACTTTGGTAATCAACCTAATAAGGCTGCTGATTCTGAAGATCAAGAATCAAGTGAAGGTACTATTGAAGCTGTTGAAGAAGATGTCCTTCAATCTGATACTGCTTCTATTGAATTGCTTCCTCGTGAAGAAGATACTTCTTTGAGTCGTCAACGTCAACGTATGAACAGTGATGTTTCTATGATGAGCGCCAAGACTCTTCGTCGTGCTTCTCTTGTTTCTCTCCATAAGAACGGTAAGGGTGCCAAGAATGGCACTAGTGGTAACCGTCTTATCACCGTTGAGGAAAGTGCTAAGGGTAGTGTCACTTCAGATGTTTACAAGCAATACGCCAAATCTTGTTCTCTTTATGGTGTTATTACTGTCCTTATTTTGTTAGTGCTCGCTCAATTAGCTTCTGTTGGTACTAATTTGTGGTTGAAATTCTGGTCTTCCCAAAATCAAGATAATGGATCTAACAATAGTGTTTGGTTCTATCTTGGTATATATGCTCTTATCGGTTGGTCTTCTACTCTTTTCGCAATGATACAAACTCTTGTTCTTTGGGTTTATTGTGCTATTCGCTCTGCCCGTGTCTTGCATTCTGAAATGTTGGAAACAATTGTTCGTTCTCCCATGTCCTTCTTTGATACTACTCCTTTGGGTAGAATCTTGAATCGTTTCAGTAAAGACCAGCACACTGTTGATGAAGTTTTACCCAGAACATTCAATGGTTATTTCCGCGTTCTTTTCTCTGTCATCTCTACCATCTGTATTATTGCATTCTCTACTCCTCTTTTCATGGTTTTAGTTGTTCCTCTTGGTATTATTTACATTTATGTCCAACGTTATTATCTTGCTACTTCTCGTGAATTGAAGCGTTTAGATTCAGTTGGTAAGAGTCCCATCTATTCTCACTTCCAAGAGACTATCTCTGGTGTATCTACCATCCGTGCTTATGAGCAACAAAAGCGTTTCATGTTTGAAAACGAAGGAAAATTAGATGATAATCAAAGAGCCTATTTCCCCTCTATTTCTTGTAATAGATGGTTGGCTGTTCGCCTTGAATTCTTGGGTTCCATCATTATTTTAGCTGCTGCTTTATTCGCTGTTATTGGTGTAGTTTACGGTTCTTCCAAGATCGATGCTGGTTTAGTTGGTCTCTCTGTTTCTTACGCTCTTAGTGTCACTCAAGCTCTTAACTGGGTCATTCGTTCTTACTGTGAAATTGAAACTAATGTTGTTTCAGTTGAACGTATCAAGGAGTACATTGATTTGCCTACTGAAAAGTATAATGCTGTTCGTGGTGTCAACCCCATGTGGCCTGAGAAGGGTTTGATTGAGTTCCGTGATTATGCTACTCGTTATCGTCCTGGATTGGATCTTGCATTGCGTGATTTATCTTTCACTGTAGCACCTAAGGAAAAGATTGGTATTATTGGTCGTACTGGTGCTGGTAAGAGTTCTTTGAGTTTGAGTTTGTTCCGTATCGTTGAGGCTGCCAAGGGCTCTATCTTTATTGATGGCGTCGATATCTCCAGCTTGCGCTTATTTGACCTTAGATCTCGTCTTACCATTATTCCCCAAGATCCTGTCTTATTTGCCGGTACTGTTAGAGAGAATTTGGACCCTTTTGGTACTCATGATGATGCTGAATTATGGCAAGCTTTGCAACACTCTCATCTTCAAGAACACATTGCCAACATGGATGGTAAATTAAATGCTGTAGTATTAGAAGGTGGTGAAAATTTCTCAGTTGGTCAACGCCAATTGATCTGTTTAGCCCGTGCTCTTCTTCGTCGTACAACTATTCTTGTTCTTGATGAAGCTACTGCTGCTGTAAGTTGATGTTTTAATTGTGTTTGCATGTTCACACACTAATATTCTTTTTTTTAAAAATAATAGATTGATGTTGAGACTGATTCCATTATTCAAGAAACCATTCGTCGTCAATTCGCCAATTGTACTATTCTTACTATTGCTCACAGAATCAATACAGTTTTAGATTCTGACAGAATCCTTGTTTTAGACAAGGGATCCATCGCAGAGTTCGATTCACCTAAAACACTCTTGGAAAATGAAGAATCAATTTTCTATTCTATGGCCAAACAAGCCGGTTTAACTGAATAATCAGCTATCTTTCTTTTATATTATTTAGACACTCTTTCTTTTTAAACAAATCATTAAATTATGTTCCATATCACAATTAATTTAATTATCGTTGTAGTCCGGGGCTGACTACTACACAAAAAGTTCCTATAGAAAGGAACACCTTATAAAATTATCTTTTGCTTGGTTTTGCTGCACTTTATAATTGACAAACTTTATTGACTTGTGATGCTTGTGAAAAGTTACACTCTGCAAGTTAAAATGGATTTTGATTTTTTTTTTTTTTTTTTTTTTTTTGTAGGTACCTCAGTACCTGCTTGATCAAAATTTGAATTTTGATGGTTTTCAAACTTTAAAATGGGAGCCTGCCCTCTCTTCTACAACTATTAGCCTCAAGTAAAACATTTTTCAAGGCAGATCTTAGACATTGCTAAATATATATGAATTGGTCACATTACACTACGGCCGACCTGTGCTGCACGAGATGATTTCGTTGTGCCCAGGTGGGCTGCACACTATAGCCTGAGCTATTGTTGTGCCCACTGAATATGGTTAAAAAGATAACAATATGCACATGGGCACAACAAAAGAAAGTGCACGCGAGCACAACGCTAAGCCTGTATGTGCAGAATTATAGATTCTTTCCGTGTGCATAACATTAATCCCATATGTGCATAATAGTAGAATTGCCCATAGGCATATCATTATTCCTATTTGTGCATAACAATAAAATCTGACCATGAGCATAATGAGTTGTTCGTATGGGCACAAATTGGTTTGTACATGAGTATCGTGCCGTTCTTAAAATTCCATTGCATATTTTACTGGAATAATGGGTTTTTAAATTACATTACTTTTATTAATATAGATTATAGACAATAATACAATTCAATGCGTTGTTGATATAAAACAATACATGCAAGAGCCAATATATTTACTATTATCATCATTTGCAAATATGTTTATAGTTATAATTTTTACAGCAACAATGGTTTTTGCTCGAGCATAAACTTAAATAACTCGTACTGCTTAAGTTTATATGCAGGCCAAATCTAATATTATAGATGTTGCTTTACCACACATAAAATTTAAACAAATTAGCCTCTTTAAACTTACTATTTTAGTTTATGATTATCTGCTGTCAAAAATTTGTTTTCAAATATAGCTATGATCAAAACTATGGTTATTAGGCAAGAAATTAAATTATTCTTTTTTTTTTTGTTTCTATATTATTTGAAATTTTATCACTTTTTTGGAACATTTCGTGAGTTTGTAGCCAGTTTTAACTTTTGATTGTGTAGATATAAATATCATTATTGCCTTCGATTTAATCTGGTGATCAAGAAATACGTCCAACAATACAGTAGTAAATAATGATATTTGATCTTAGAATGCGGGTAAATGAAAATATCAGTCTCTAATATAGACTGCTACCTATATTAAAAACATTAGTCTCTTGTTTTAGCGTGCATATTTAGATAAACGAAAAGAATACTAGCTTGATAGTCTGATATGCCTTATCAAACTGTGAATAATATCCTTGGAATATGAAAACAAAAAGAGAGAACCAACACATGTAGAAAAGGATTTTCAAGACTTTACATTATTTAGCGCAATTAAAACCCTGATAAATTGCTCATTTCAGCCAATGTAAAAGCAGTATTAAAGCGCATCAACCATAAACTAAATAAATAGGCAATATCTGTTATCATAGAAACATACATTTTTCTATTAGAAAAACCGCCTGTCATATCATACATTCATTAAAAAATTGCAAAAGCGAGCCCGCAGAGCAACGCCGTAATTGAGCATCAGAGCATAATCAAACGGCTAAGTCTGTTAGACCTTAGACTATGGTATATATCTAAGTTTTAAATAAAAATGCGTTTTTTTTTTACTTTTCTTATATTTAACCATGTATGGTCTGAAAATTCAGACTTTGTAGCGGACATTTTCGGGGCTCATTTTACCCTTACCAACACTCATGATTTTGATCAAAAAACAGAAAAATCAAATTTTGATACCAAAATCAACGTTTAAATAGACTACATTGTGAGAGAAACCTGTAGACATCATTAATACGCATCTTATAAAAGCCTAATATAAAAGATTATATAATAAAAATTTGTACTTTTGGCCCAAAAACGGATTTTTGGTTAAATGATTTTCATGTAATATTTTGCAACTAAAATGGTTTTTATTTTTTATTGAGCAAATAGAGCGCTTAAATTTTTATATGTGTATATTTTTTGTTCTTACAATTGGTAGTATAATCAACTCTAGATTTGCAAAATCAGAAAAAAAAAATTAAAAAATGACAAAATTGATGATCTGGACAAAATAATTTTCTAAATTAATATTCCGCTTATAAGCCTTGTAAGTCTTAAAAATAAGAGATTTTATAATACTTGAGAACTTTTTCAAGAATTAACGATGCTGTTGTACCCACTCGATTCAAGCTTATTACTGTAAATATGTACATTTTAATATTGTGTGGTAGTTTATTTGATGATAATATAGCCTTGTTTTATAATTATTGTATTAAAGGTGATTTAAATTAAAGCTTTAGTCTTACCTCTCCAATATCATAAACATAAACATAAACAAGGCCATTATTACTGGAATCTATTGCCGCCTTTTTATCCTCTTTGTCCCTAGCCAATTTATTTTTTAATGCTGTACCAAAACCAACTGAAGTACTTACAAATGGTTCCTCGGTATTTGCACTCAAATTCTATAAATCAAATTGGCAGGTTCCATCTACAGTAGTACCAAAAAATGTATCATCAGCCCGCCTTATGATAAATGTCAATCTAAAATCAGAAATATCCCATTGTGATTGTTATAAGCTATGAAAAGCTTGATTTCCAATAACACAGCAATTAAATAAAAAGCAAGATGATAGTAATAATTGCATATGGTGAGTATTTAACATCTAAATAAGTTTAATAATAAAGTATGCTTTTAAACCCTTTTAAAAATCCTGAGGCAAATACAACATCTTGGTCCTGTAATTTCTATCCATCAAAATGTTGTTGCGATTTCCACTACACAATAATGAATGCATCTTTTATCAATCTTGACCTCGATCTACATTGGGTATCAGTTTTTTACTAGTTGTATTTTCTCTACTTCATTAATATTCACTCATATTAAACAATGATTTGTAGCATTACCAAAAAAAAAAGAACAAATACTCCAAGAGGTTTCTGCATATCAAATTATGCAATTTAGTAGCAATTACTGTACTTTACTATGCTTTTTGAAGAACCTGTTGATGGTAGTCAGATTAATTAGTACTCTCATTTAAAAGTAAACTTTGCTTTATACATTTACATTTACCCATTCAATACATGACATTGCATTTATCATCCGTTATATCAATTAATCAACTTCATCTTGATTCGATACGTTTGACAATTAAATGCTTAAATTACACTTGAGCCACCAGGTATTGCCACAAAAAAATCTCGTACAGGTCGACAAAACATCACAATTTGAATCATTTTTTTGTGTTCATAGAACTGAGGTCTCTCTCACATTCACAGATCTCCACATAAACCATATCTCTCTCTGTCCAATTTAAATAGAATACATCGAACGCCAGCACCCTACTTGATGATAAAGTGCCTTACCTTATTGCGAGTCAACTCAACTAATTTGATGCTAGTGTAGCATCAGCAGTTGAATCAGATAAATTTGAAATCAGACAACCCCTTTTAATAATAGCTTTGTATACCATCATGAGTTAATAATGGACCGTTATTATAATATAAAGGAACTCGTTAAATTAAATCACACACAAAAACTGAAGATCATGTTTATTTAATATCAATAATTTGTCCTACTGTATTTATATAAATAATTTATATTAAATTTATCCGTTAGATCAGCTTTGGATCGACCATATCTTTATGACATTCCGTGTCAGATCAATCTATTTACATTAGTAACGCAGCACATTATTTAATTTGAGGTTATTTTATATAGCTAAATCCAACAAGTGGATATGTCTCACATATCCTGTTTCCTGGATCTTACTTTCAAAAATTAAGAACAATCAAGAATGTTACCATAGATCAGTTAGCTGACTTCTTATCAATAAGGACTACAAATTAAAAGGTTTATTATCTTATAAATAACCGGCGAATGCAACAATGGTATATCTAAGTTTTAAGTAAAAATGCGTTTTTTCAACTTTTCTTATACTTAACCATGTATGGTCTGAAAATTCAGACTTTGTAGCGGACATTTTCGGGGCTCATTTTTATCCTTACCAACACTCATGATTATGATCAAAAAACAGAAAAATCAAATTTTGATACCAAAATCAACGTTTAAATAGACTACATTGTGAGAGAAAATTGTAGACATGATTAGTACACATTTTATAAAAGCTTAATATTAAATGTTAAGTAATAAAACTTTCTACTTTTGGCCCAAAAACGGATTTTTGGTTAAAGGATTTTCATGTAATATGTTGCAATAAAAATGTTTGTTATTTTTTATTAAGCAAATAGAGCGCTTAAATTTTTATATGTGTATATTTTTTGTTCTTACAATTGGTAGTATAATCAACTCTAGATTTGCAAAATCAGAAAAAAAAAATTAAAAAATGACAAAATTGATGATCTGGACAAAAATAATTTTCTAAATTAATATTCCGCTTATAAGCCTTGTAAGTCTTAAAAATAAGAGATTTTACAATATTTGAGAACTTTTTCAAGAATTAATGATGTTGTACCCACTTGATTCAAGCTTATTGCTGTAAATCATTATACATGTTAATATTGTGTGGTAATTTATTCCATGATAATATATTCTTAATTTATAATTATTGCGCTAGAGGTGATTTACATTAAGTTTTCGTCTTACCTCTTCAATATTATAAACATAAACATAGCCATCGCTGGAACCTATTGCCATCTTTTTACCCTCCTCTTTGTCCCAAGCCAATTTATTCCACGCTTTTTCAGAACAAACTTGCTTTTGACTTATAAAAATTGATTTATTACCAAAATCAATTATTAATAACAAGCTAATAAGTAATAATTATGGTGTACCTTTGAGAGTTGGTAGTGGCATACAAGTCAACGTCTCGTTTTCTTCTCCTTGGCTGTTGGTCATTAGTCATTAAACAGAAACAAATATTTTTTAAAAACTAAATAAATTAACATAAGTTTATTCTTTCATTCAAATCAAGTGAATATTATACATACTTTTATAATCACCAATTTTTCAGCAGGTAGATATCGATTTTAGGCCAAAAAATCATTAGTTATGATGTAGATGATGGAACAAAATGACTAAGTCATGGATGCTTTTTTTGTTTGAGGAAAATATTATAAAGCGCCCTAATATTAACAGTTAATAATTTATTTCCAAATAAGCAATAGGAAAAACATGTACTTGTACCTGATACTTGATTTCCGTTTATAAAAAATATTGGTCTTTTTTGTTGTAGTTTTAAACACAAATAAAATAGCCCAGGAAAGGGTGGGGAAGAAAAAAGAAAAATAATCCTAAAACAGTCGATTTTGTGTGTTACAAACAGAAATTTACAAATGCATAAATATTTTTAACGTTGCCAAACAGGTTGTTGTCGTTGTTCCCATTTGGTCTCCGAAAGAACAACATGGGTAGAACTCTTTCAAACCCCAAATTTTAAATTGATATATCTCCTCGTCAATAAGGAAATTCTGTTGAATCAGAGTAATTCACATCGGCTTTAAACCGTTCAAATTATCTTCGTTGTTAATTATATTATGATTGATATTACTTTAGTAAATTGACTAAAAACCCTTGATCTCATTGATCTGCTCATCTGGGCTACCTGATCTGCATAATTTTTTTTATTCTGCCATCTATGCAGATCATTATGCCCATGGGAAGCATAGCTTGGCCGTAGTGTTATGCTACCTAATAGGGTTGGCAACGAATCGAGCTGGCTCGATAAAATTTTATCAAGCTTTACTCGAGTCGAGTCGAGTTTTTCAGCCTCCTCCTGAAACTCGAGAGCTCGAGGAAGGCTTGAACAAAACTCGAGAAAAACTCGACTATTCAAGAAAAACTCGACAACTCGAGGAAAACTCGACAGCTCGAACAGCTCGATTAGCAGCTCGACTCGGCTCCAGGCTTGCGAGCTTTGTTTATGCAATCTCGAGTTGGCTCGTAGGCTCGAGTAAAACTCGACTCGACTTGACGCGAAAGGCTCGACTTCAATACTACTACCTATTCCTAAATTTATTCTTTTTCTCACGAAAGGCTTAAAAACGCTGTTTTTTCTTTGAAAACTAGTGTAATGATCTATAATTTTGGACTAACAACAAAGGTGGATAATATGCTTATAGATATTATTCTTGCTATTATAAATTGGTGATCACTGGATTGATGAAGTTTGGTGTTCTTATTTGTAAATTAGATATTTATTAGTGAATTAATAAAAGTAAAGGGAGTGTAGCAAGACAGATAAATCTACAAGGGATCATGTAATGATTTCCTTGTAGTATTTATATAAGGAATGAGACAAGGTTTTGCATGAATGAAACTGAAATGTTTGACTTATTACAACTAGGTCGCATTTTTCATCCCTACTCAATTTTTTTTGCACTAAATAACATCAAAAAAAATTATATACCAATGTACCTGAGATGCTCAACTTTAATCTAAAATCAAGTTTCCAAAAATATCCTAGTTTTTGCAGTTGGTATGAATTTTTTAATGCTAATGTTTCTGATTTTTACGCGTATTTTGCTGATAAAAATTAAAACTTCGAGGCTTTATATCTCTACAAAAAAATAAGCTATACTAACAACTTTTAATAATAAAACTTACTTGTTTTGACATTGCAGTGGAATTACATACTAAAAACGCTTGATAAAAATAAAACAACCTAAATTTCAAGTGTCGCTCATAAAACATGATGCCACTTGAAATGTGAACAACGATAATAAACAAACGCTTCAATTGAACACAATAACAAACGCATGCTAAAAATATGAAATACCCTTTTTGAACCATACATGTCGTGTAGATGATAGCACCCTTGATCACGGCGCAATCAATTACACAAATGATATATATATCAAAACAGGATTCTATCCAAATTAATAATGATAATAAACAAAGATATCAATTTAGTCAACTACTCATCTATATCGTAGTTGCACTATCAATATAAATAAGATTCAAGCATATAAAAACTACCCCTTAAAAATCAAGGTTACATAAAATAGATATAACAGAAATAAACAAAAACAACCATTTCCTAAAAGGTCGATATTGTCACACTTGACATACAATCCCTTATGGTCAATGCTCTACACAATTTACCCCTTAAAATATCAAATCAATAACAATGTACTCAAAACTGGAAGATTACTAAATATATATCCATTCAAGTCTGATGGTATCCAAGTTCTCCAAATCACTATAAATACCCTCATACTTTTCAATTATTTTAACTCTTCAGAAATCTTTTGTAATAAAAACTTTAGCTGATTATAATTGTATTTCTACTGCTTTTATTTTTATATTTTTTTTATTTTAGTAAATAACATCGTAATTTACTGCAGACATGTTCTATAACATATTTCAGTATAAAAAAATTCTGAGCATCTTTATTTTTTTTTCATTTTTTTGACATTTTTGTAGCCGATTTCAAAATTTTCATTAAATTGAGCAGTATGTTTTTTACATTCATGTCATCAACCTCGTTGAGCTCTTTCAGAACCATTTTAGGGTTTTTCAAAATATTTATTTTTCGTGGAGATATCCTCAAAAATGTATGCAAAGAGACACCTTCGTTTCTAGCTCCCATTTTTCCCTTGTATACCCTCATCCCAAATTCTGAATTTGAAAAAAAAATAGACAAAAATCTCGGTTTCTCTACGAAAAATGCAGCTAAAAGGTTTATCAATAGCTCGATCAATAGATAATGTTGTTGCGCATTATAGTCATTACTTAAATTTAAAATATGCTTATAAAAAGTGTTCTGTATCTTCAAAAAACCTCCAAAATTTCAATTGCATTTTGCGCAAACTTTTACGTGAAACATGTTGTTCAATTTTATATAAATGGATGCAAAATTTAAAACTGTACAAGAACCATTTAATACGCTAGGTTGACTTAATTTGCAGTTTATGAAAATATGAACAATTTTGTTTTTTGAATCATTTTTCGTTCATTTTTTTCAGATAAATGTTGGAACCCCGTTACTATGGTGTTTAAGCTGTGGTAAGAACTATTATTTTGATTATCTCGACGAAAAATTAATATTTTTCGCTACAACAAAAAAAGTAGAGTAGCTCAAAGTTGGATCTATCTTGTGAACACCAAAAATTAATATATACCTCAATTTATGTGCTCGATGTTTAATAATCAATTTTAGGTTAATTTTGGCGTATGATCAATTTTGATGAATGTTTGAGCCCAGTGCACTTTTATTTTCTTTTTAACGCTTTTATTT
The DNA here is from genome assembly GCA_027405735.1 of Mucor racemosus. Lineage (NCBI taxonomy): Eukaryota > Fungi > Mucoromycota > Mucoromycetes > Mucorales > Mucoraceae > Mucor > Mucor racemosus. The sequence continues at coordinate 1,678,979 of JAPEHQ010000012.1, read as the reverse complement.
TCGTACAGATATTAATGGCACGTAGGTGGAAGATATATTTCCTTTGAAGATTTGACGTATTGCTCAATATTGGGCAAAGACATTGGAAAACCATTTAAAAACCATCTGAAACATATTTTTCTACAACTATCAAAAATCGATAACATAAGCTCAATCTCAGCGAATTTCGACCCTAATAACTTCCAACTTTACATGGGAGTAGGGACACATCTTTGACATAATGATCTCAAAGAGCAACTTTCACAAGCTAATATACGTTGAGAAAATCATTGCTAAAGATTACTTATACTTTACTGCGCACTTTTATTGAAAATAATTTAAATAATGCGATCTCTATAATAAATACAGTACTGATCCAAATTACCTGTCACTCTTCATGGATATAGGTACAAATAGGTACTATAAGTATTTCAAATACCAACTTCTATGGATCACTGTGCATTCGGAAAGTTTGAACAACAAATTGGTTATTTGCTATTTACGTCTACTAAAGTCAGTACGTTTAACAGTTCTCGACAAATATGGATCGAAATGACCTCCCGTTGCAATGACAGGTACTTGTAGTGTTGATCATCCACAGAATTACAAAAGGTTTAGCCTCCCTGAGTTGCTTTAGAAATAGAGAAATGACAACTCGTACTTGTTTAAATTATTTTGTATGGATTGTTTCAGATATCCCTTGAAAAATTTTATAAAATCAAATAATGGTTCAAAATTGAATTTTGACGTTAAACTTAATGCATAGTAGATGTACGAAGAATATATTTCGATCTCATTAGCTAACAGTTGTTTTTGAAGGATCTTTGGACACGTTTTTGAGAAAAAAAAAACATTTCTTCTGCTTGGAAGAAATGTTTTAGCTGGAAAAATGCGCGCAAACAATGAATATTGATCCAAATGGGCTGCAAGTTTCAAAATATATATTCATTACAGCTTTAACAGTATCCAGCGCTATAATTTTAGTATCCCATTGATTTGCTGGTTAAATTGTAGGAATCAAGTGCCTAGTTTTTCCTAGTAGATTTCATGGCTCAGTAGACCCATTTAAAATTAGAAATAGCTCTAAATCAACCATAAGGAGCATATATGACAACGACAACTACCAAAATTAATAAGTAAACGTCCTCTTTATGCATGATCAAAGTTATAATACAATGTGTTGCAGTCTATTTTCTAAAAAGGTTTCAGATTTTAAATATTGCATTAAATGACTATAATAAGCAAATAACTACCAGAAAAATACCAGAAAATCGTAACCCTTTGTTTCTTGAATGAGTTGTTTTATCAGGTGGTCAACAGTTAATAATAGAGCAACAAATAGTAACAGTGTCATCTACTAGTAGGTGCTTTTTTGAATTTTCAAAAAAACTAAACTTTTGATGGAGACATTAATAAAACAAGATATCAAGAAAGATTTTTTTTTTATGGATGAAAGGTTGTATTTTTATTAAAAATGGGATCTCAAGATAGATTATTGGCATAAATGCGAGTTTCAATAACAAAAATGCATATGTTTTGCTGTCAAATTTCAAAAACATTCTTGCTTGAGCATTTTTTAAATTATTGCTGATATACAAAACGAATGCAAAAATGCATTCTATTGCCGGTAACTATATTTTATGCAACGGGATGTTTGTGTGCCTAAATAATATAAATATTATCAATTGATCATAGACGCTTTATGTAAGGTTTTTTTTTCCCGCATTTATTCATATTTTTAGTGAATGATTCAGTACATTTTTGAGTTATAAAATGTTGAGAATTACTTATGAATGAAATATATACGTATTTTTTATTTGTACATTCGTATGTATTTCTTTGCAAAACTCTTATCAAAACTATTACATTATTAATAAACCCCAGGTATAGACATAATACCCCCAAGGCATTAGAAAAAGTGTTGTTAAAAAAAAGATCTCATCTAAAGGTAGTTTAGGGGTTCTTATACTCTTTAAATTTAAAGTTGGTACAGAGATTAGTAGGATTTTTTTTTTTTGGCTTACACAACATGCGGAGATAGAAACCATTTCCTTTCAAAAATCCACATCTTGGCATGGTCAATTCTCAATTGGAAGTGCTCCATCTTTTCGATAATAAATTTGTAGATAAAAAATATCATAATGTGCGAGAGGAGTCTTATTTTAGCATAGTAGCATTTTTTGTATTTGACATGTGTTATAAATCATTTTTAAATCCTTTAAAGTGTAGGTAAATTCCGAAAAGTTGATAAAATGAGTCTGTTTCCAATACCAAGGAAAAAAATATATATATTGTTCATCAATGAGACATGTTGAAGCACTCAATCAAAATATCCCAATGGTTTCATATTTTATGATTAATTTTCATTGCGAGAGGAAATCGCACAACACTGCAATTTTTTTTTTCTTGTATTACATTATACAGTATGTGCATATATCAACTACATAAATACTCTTGTGTTACACCTAACAAACAAATAAGGAAAAAGCTGCAGAAAATTATGCACCATGTAAATGCTTATATATAGATTTTAGCTTGTTTATTGCAGTGCAAGCCGGAGAGAAAAGGGCGAATTACTTCTAAAAATGTAAATGGGATTTTATGATGATCTATACACTGTTGAGCATTGTGTTACAAACGTTTCTCATTAAGGGAATATCAAGCTGTTCTGTACATTTATACAACGTGAAGTTGAGTCTTGTGTACGACATATGGATAAATGGCGATAAATCGATAGACTTTATCTTTGCTCATTGCATTATAATTTACACATCTATGTTGTCTGGATCACAGGTTAATCTTGGATTTATTAATAAAAATGTTGCAAGTCAAATAAAAATTAATTGCGTACATGAACGATGATGAGCAGGGTAGCTCAATATCACCGTACATGGTAACAAATTGCAGCTTCTTTTTTTTTTTTTTTTTAATGTATTGATAATTCTTAATACTAGTCTATATCCGAGAGACATAATCAAGTGTACGAATTGTAGTTTTAATAATTAATAAAAGTTGTACGTATATTCAGAGGGAATGCAATAATGAAAAGTAAACTAGTGAAATTGGAACAGGGTATTGGCATGAACACTGGCTGTCAAATTTCAATGAATGTGTATATTCTATAATGTGGGTCTGGTTACATTATTCTGTACAACATAAACGCAAGGTAATATTATCATAGTGTTGCGATGTCTATTTAACTATCATCTTGTTCATCAAGTTATTTATGTAATCTCGTGCTCTTTTAGAAAATAAAGATGGCACTAAATGAATTATTTGGGGCTTTCATTTGCGGCAGTTTGACGCATATTAGATATACATAGCATTCAGAGTGTTTAGCATATGCATCTATATGCAAGGTTTTCGCTTGCCTCGAGGATTATTTGAGATCAATTAATGATACATAACCAAAAATTACAACCTTTAATGTGGTGGCGTTTAGGAGAAATTTGGTGTAAATGTAACCTTAATAATAACTTACAAAATGAGTGGGTTTTCTCACACTAAAAGATATAAAAATATTGTATATCAAGTGTTAATTGATACACTGTAAAAAAAATATAACAAACTGAAGGCATGAATATGCTTGAAATAATCTAAATTTGAAGACTGATCGTTTTTATTCTCCAGCCGCTTTTCAATAATTCTTATTCAGCGATCAATGACTTTACATATTTCTATATGTAGTATTCATAGCAAATCAAGATCGACTGCTTTGGCTTTGCCGTTAAAATAAGGGGAAAAAATGAGACGATAACAATAAAACGTGGTTACATATTCTATCAAATACATTTTTGGTAAATCCCTGCATTTGGTTGCGTAATATACGGTATTTGATATCGTGTACTTCTGTATACAAAATTTGAGAGAATTAGAAGACTTGAAAGAATAAAAACATTAAACCCCAAAAGAAAGCATTACAAACACTTATAATGGAAAAAAATAATTGGCTGAAAAAATATAAAGGAAAGTTAGCTGTTCTTTCAAGTAACACAGATTATCAAGAGATAAAATTTACTTGTGATGAAAGTATTTTCCAGAATCAATTCCAGATGTTGTTTGTTTAGTATTGATGGAGTAACAAAGACAGAAGAGCTATGACCACCTAATGTACAAATAAAGGATCATTTTCTTGTCCCGCCATTGCAATTTTTTTTTAAATTATGGTAGGGCAAGGTACAACAAAGATAATCCGCTGATCATACGATGATGGCCAATGGCCCATATGTGTATTTTATTGAGAAGGAAAGCACGTGTGTATTAAAGAATTATAAAATCTAATATTCAATTACTACAGTGTAGATTTATCCGGTTGAATTAATAAGGCATATTAAGATGTGTGTGTATGTGCCTGTGAATAGTTTCAGGACAGCAAATGCCATTCTTTAATTTTGCATAAAAGCAATTGATTTCTCGGTAATTTTGGTCATACGCAATCGATCTATTGTGAAAAATCGCATTATTTTATATGTGTGAATTATTATAAAAATGTATTCTTGGAAGGATTTATACAAATATAGTGTAAAATCGGAATAAAAAATATGCCCAAATTTTGTTGATTTTTTTACTTCAAGTAGGACAATCAATGAATGACATAAAGTAGACTTTTGCTTTTCTGTTTGACATAAGTGTCCATCATTATTTTTTTGCAATTTTCGGTTGAAAGAGAGTGTATTTTTATTGTCACACTTATTTACCTTTTTTTTTGCTGAGAAAACAATTTTTTGGGTATTTAAATACAGAAAATCTGAAAGATGTAAAAATGGTTACAAATTCTTCTTTTCTTTCCCCATTAAATCAGTTCTCCAATTCTATCTTTTTTTTTTTTTTTTTTCTTTCTTTTTTTTTTTTTTTTTTTTTTTTTTATATATATATATACTTCGATTTGACATTAAATAGAAAATAAAGAAGAGGATAGAGTCAAACCTTGTTCCTATAAATATTGGTAAACTTAAAAATAAATTTCTTTGCATAAATTTTTAACATTTAAAACTAGTGAAAATAGATTTGCAGCAGCAATTCACTTGTATTATGATTGCACTCAAGAAAAACAAAAAAATTATCCAATACAAACAACATATTCGCAACTGATTTAGAATATCATTGAAAAAAAAGAACTATTAGCAAAAAGCAAAATTAATTGCTTGAATATCATTCAATGATAATAAGTTTTGGTAAATCCTCTTTTATACATCAAGCTGAATGTAGAAGACCAAGGCCAAATAATCCTCGCCCACCACCCAGACCAAGCCCACCAACTACACCATCACCATCATGACCCTCCCCATTAAAACTATTGACATCCGCCACAAAAAAAAAGCAAATTATCGACATGTATAGATTTCTTACCCGTATCATAGCAACTATTCATCTATTATCAACGCATATTCATTTCAGTAACCATGGTTATGACGCTAGTTTTTGCCGTGCAATGGATCAAGGTTATCCCTGATTACTAGATTTCGATATGATATAGAAAAAAGAATCATAGAGAGAAAGAAAGAAAAAAAAAGGGCGCTTATACGACCATCTCATCCTTGTATATACCCTTTTCTTATGACTATATTTGATTGCTTAGCTATATAAATTTCTGTAAAAATAAGTCCTTCTATTTATTTTATATTTCATCTTTATATTTACCATCCTAAATATAAGAAATATTCAGGACATGTAGTTTATAACATGTTTAAAATCCATAATAAATTTTTTGTATATTAGAATCTTCATTATTTTCTTCTCATAGTCGTCTTGCAAAGTAATCCAACAAGTTGTGCGGGATGACAACCTTATTTCACATATACAGCCATCTTCCTTGGCTCGAAGTACATGGAGCTTATTATGATGTGGAACATTCACCTTGACCTCGTTGATGTACTACCTGGAGAATAAAATTAAACAAAAAAGCAACTTGTCAAGGAAAAAAGAGATTCAATTGATGGATGAAAATGGAAACTGAGAAATACGGAAATCAAGAGGAGCTTCACAACATAAAACTCGGAACAGGGGAAAAAGATACTGAAATAAGGAGAAATGACACATTCTTTTAGATTCAAAGCATAATTTCTTATTTTCAACAGGTTTAAAAATCTAAAGAAAATTCAATCAAACCAACTTTATTATATAAATGCTGTTCTAATTCTTCATTCTATCAGTCAATTTATCGCTTAAAAATATAAACGATTTTTTTTATGATTACATTTTAGACTCTAAAGTCATTTTCGATCCATACAATGTAGTTTGCTGATATTTAAGTTTGCTATTTCTTTCGCTTATAGAATCCTTAATGCACGTGTCAGAAAGCCTCAATACCCACCTTCTGATTTATAACGATACCAAGAAGCTTTTTTATTTTTTATTTTTGAAATCTATAATGTAGCGATTAGACAATAAGTAAAAGAGACAACAGATGATCTTGTTGTTGGAGCTTTCTTGACATTTTCCATGGTTTTACTAATAAGATTTTCTATACAATGAATCATCATTTTATACCCATTGAACGGCTAAATGTAGATGAAAAAAAAAAAGTTTAAATTCATCCTTTTAGATTCATTATACGATGATAATTGATTACATACGAGTAAATGTCAATTGAAAAGGAGATGGAATCCTTGGAGGAAACAGGTATACAACTTTCAAGACATGGTTTTCACAGTTGTAGGGGTAGGCGGGAATTTGTCTAAAATATTAAACAAAGGTTGTACTGGGTATTCAAGATTAAGTTTTGTAGTTTTCAATTGATGTATCAGATATTAAGAACGAAAACGCCGCATATTCTATATTTGTGAGTGACATTCCAAGATTGAAATAGACGAGCATTTGACCTTTTAAACAATATTTAAGCTAGAAAATATTCTCTCTTTTTCACGCGAAGCAATGTTTAGATTGTAAAATAACATACAAAGCACAATATTCTTATATACATGTGCTTATTATTCATCGTTTAGAATGAGGTCTTGTTTCGTCTAAATAAAAGAATATTCTTTATATCCTCCTCTGAACTGTATTATTAATCCTTAAAAGCGCACTTTGGAGCTTATATAACAGAAAACGATTAGTACTTGATAAACACATATTTGTAAGGAATAAACATAAAAAGCAACTTTGATGTATCCTTTTAATCAAGTAACACCTAGTGATCCTACTAGAAATAAAGTTTTTATTGATACGATGATGATAGTAACAATTCCCGTGTTTTTTTTTTTTTTTTTTTCAGTTCGATATTTCACACACAGTGTCCATGTACTATGTGTAGTAAGATCTAGTTATAACTGGAATACACATGTGTGTATTTAAAGCATACACAATGCAGATAATGAAATTGATACATTCACTTTTATGCAATCAATTTATGTATCAAATTTAAATTTAATTGATGAACATTTCCTACCATTGCAAATTATAATTAGATCTCTCTTTTGAAGTCATCTACATATAAATAAATAATAGACCCCAACTTTTAGTTGAGCTTCTGTTTCTTTAATGTACCACGTTCGACAATGGGCTTTCAATCATATGATATGCTATAGATTGGATACGCTGTCTTCTCATTTTCCACTTTAAATAACCATTTGATGTTTATGAATTTTTATTCAAGTCTGGAGGATAGTATTTTGGGGAGTGCAATGTAACTTAAAGTTGAAAAAGAAGAGTTGTAATCTAGTTACAATCGTCCCATCACAATGTCGTCTTGTTACTTAAAATAGTGTTATAGAAAACTCAAAGCTGACCTAATCTATTGTAATGGTGTATCAATGTACCAACAAAGAAAAAAGCATATGAGTTTCTCTTTCAAAAAAATAAACCCAAATTTATCGCTTTTTGTATACAGGAAAATGTGTTTGAAAAAGAGGTCTAGATCATAGCAATTTGTCCGTTTTATTCATACTCTAAAAAATTCTCTAAATCTATCGATTGCAAAAGATGCTCCGTACTTTTCGATAGCTTGAAATAATCGATTCAGAAAGTGCAGTAAAGAAGGAACAATTTAATCGAATATTTTCTGTAAAGGTCGTTAAGGTTCTACATGGATGATGTGTAATATACTTACTAGATACTTCTACAAGGTTTCATATATTCAGAGTTTAAAACCATATACTTTATGTAATAAGTGTATGAAAAAAAAATCTTCAAAAATTTAATATGTGAATTTTGAAGAGTTTTTGCATCATCTTGCGATATAAAATCAGGGCTGATTTTTTAGTTTTTCATGATCCTCTCAAAGTGAAATATTGAATAGAAGTTTTTATATCATTGTATGATGTTGCTGGCAAGAGAAAAACAAAGTGATACCTCGTTGTTGCAAAAAAAAAAAAAAAAAAAAAAAAAATTAAAAGTGAGAGTAAGAGATCTTAAGAATTTTTACTTCCACATCAAAGTTGAAAACATGCCTTCAAAAAGATTTTAGTGTATTCCTTTCGAGTAAAACTTACTCTTGTGATTTTTTAGAGGATTATAAACTGTATAGTGTGAAGGTAAATAAAGAATAAGGCTTCCTGGTTGAAAGTTAGTATATATTAAAAAAAAATCTTACGGCCGCTTTCTTTCATATTAGCAACTTGATATCCATTCTACTAAAAATGAATATTTGATATTAAAATTGAAAGGAAGAGAAGAGAAAGTAGAGAGAAAAGTGAAATTTTTGTCGAGCGATTGACTACATTTAAAATTCTTAAGTACCCAAATTTCCATTATCATGTTTCTTTTTAGAAGATAATGTTTTTATTGATTAGTAAGGGTTAGCTGCATCAGTGATGGTCACTTGGCTTAGTACTAACATTTTAGCTTTACCATAGAATATAATCCTTTATACTAACAATAGAAGATATGTGCATCTTGCCATGTATTTGTAATAAAGTTACTTTGTTCGAGAAAGAGAGAGTAGGAATAACAAACGGATTTACTATTTACCTTCCAAATAGAGAAAGAAGAAAATCCAAGGTATTTATATATATAGCAAAATTCTAAGATTATTATATTCGACAAAACTTTTCTTTTTATTGTAGCATTAGCATTACATAAAATGAATTAGAATGTAAGATTTATATACAATATATTTTTTATTTGTAAACTCTATTCATGTATATCTAATATATATACTGAATTTAATAAAAAATTATTACATAATTGTCCAATATACATTTAATAGACCATAATACCTTATAATAGAAAAGCGATTTCTACGCCGATTTGATGAGATTGAACCTCGCTCTGAGTAATGAAAACTTTTCTAGAATGATGTATACTAGGATTGCAGATTATCATGTCCTTTAAGCGGGAATTACTGTAATTGGACATGTCCGATTTATGTTGAGATTTAAATAGAGATCGATTCAAGGAGCAAAAAAACGTTGTTCAATTCAGGCTCATCGAAAAAAAAAAAGGCACAAATAGCTCAAGTTACCCACGTCATTACAATGTTGTGTTAAAATAAATGATTGGGGGCTTACGACATGCATCATAAGCAAGTATACGCCAAATATGTAGATTTATCTGTCAAAATCAAGAATAACTGTGCGGAATTGCTTGAATCTGCAAGGTACAAAACCTTGATAGACATTAAGCATATTTTGCTTGATTTTTTCTGATCTGAAAAAGAAAGCTTGTAAAAAAAAAATGGAGCGATTGAAATATCTCTTGATTCTTTTGACATTGAAACGCTTTTTTTTTTAGTATACGTAGTTTTTTTAAAAAAAGAACATGAGGAGGGTGAATATGAAAACGCACCCTTGTACTCCAATGTTCGGCCCGTTGGGGGAAATGTTAGACAATTGATGTAATTTTTGTTACAGTTATATGATTGACCATCATTTAATACTCATTATTACACTGAAGCATTTTTAACGAATCGTCGATTATTAGTATAATTTAATGATTTTGTATAACCTTCAAATTAAAGTATTATCCGTTGTGTATAATTACAAAATGGTGTCTAATGTGGTGTTAAAACTCTCATAAAAAAAATTCATGATAGCACATTGTAACCTAGTTTTACATGTTCTGGATGTATATAATCTTGTCTCATTAACAAATCTGAAGTCTGCTGTTTGTTGTTGCATTGATATGATTCCAAGACTTCAGCTCGTGCTGAAATACTAAAAAAAGAATTTATTATAATAAACAATTAGTTTAGTACAAATTCTATACCTGTGTAGTGGCCCTTGCAGTTACGCGTGCTTAATGTAAATGTATAACGTATTACGGTGGCTGTTCTATTATCTTTTTTTTTCTTTCAATCTATAAATATTTCCAAGCACCCGTGATAATATGTGATTACATATAAAATATACTAAAAGCCTCTTCTATATCTTGATTGTTTTTCAACGATCTCATAATAAATAATTGACTATTTTTAAGACAGTTGACAGCGAGTGTAACGTTACATATATCGGTTTTTTTTGGGTAACATCAACGTAATTTTAGATCTTTCGTTTTTGTAAATGTTGTCGTTCCAGGAACAGCAGATTGCCCAAAACTGATCTTCACATAGTCTCGGAATATTTGTTTTCAAGTTCAATTATAAAATACAAATACAGGGTTTATTTTATCCACACATAAAGAATATGAAAATGTATCAAGTTCGATTAGAGCTTTCATAAAGGAGTACATGTGAATGCTCAAATAAAATATACACTATATAAAAGATTAGCGCTTGGCATAGTAAATCCCAAAATTGCACTTGAATGTCTGATTATTTGATAAGCAAGAATTCTTTGTTAATTTAATTAAAATATAACGAAAGACAATCTTCAAGGGATCCCCTGAGTCTGTCTGCAAGCTATTTGTTTGCACATGCGCAAGCTTAGCCCTAAATAGCAGCGATTACCTGCGGCATAAGGCATCCTATCACTGATTTCATCATTGATTCAATCAGTAATAATAGTTTGAATTGCCACTAACGATAGGCTTCTTGTAGGTGAAAGAGGTTGAAAGCAATAAAACGAACGTATTATAAAAAGCATAGAGCACTATATCTTGATTTCCAAAAACCGATAAAAGAAATTATATAATAAAGGTTGACTTTATTATTAAAAGGATTTTAACAGTATTGAATCATCATTTTCCAGCTTTGACACACCAATATCTGGTAAGCAAGCTTCTCGCGACACCAGATCAAACTCTTCATCTTGAAAATCAAATAGAGTTCAAATATCATTATAAAGCCTGCTTTCAGTAATAGTGCAGCGAGCCAAGACTGTTTCAAGGACCTTGATACGTCTGATACTATCATAAATGTAGAATAGTCTTTGGAATATCTGTACCCACAATTGATTCGCGATGTCTCTCAATATCATTTTTAGTATTCGCAACGTGCGAAAGAAACGTATAAGTAAACTAAAAGCACGGAATCAGATATAAAATCAATTCTTATCTTGCTCCTCCAAAAAACATTGATCATTTATAGAAAGGATCAACTGTTTTAAATAGATGTTGTATTTACCTCAGGATTTTTAAAAGGGTTTAAAAGTATACTTCATCAAACTTACTTAGATGTTAAATACTTATTATATGCTATTACTATCATCTTGTTTTTTATTTAATTGCTGTATTATTAGAAATCAAGCTTTTTATAGCTTATAACAATTACAATGGGATATTTCTGATTTTAGATTGACATTTATCATAATAAGGCGGGCTGATGATACATTTTTTGGTACCACTGTAGATGGAACCAGTCAATTTAATTTATGGAATTTGAATGCAAATACGGAGGAACCATTTGTAAGTACTTAAGTTGGTTCTGGTTAAAACATTGAATAAACTGGCTTGGGACAAAGAGGGTAAAAAGGTGGCAATAGGTTCCAGCGATGGCCATGTTTATGTTTAAGCTTATGATATTGGAGAGGTAAGACTAAAACTTAATGTAAATTACCTCTAGCGCAATAATTATAAAGTAAGACTATATTATCGTCAAATAAGCTACCACACAATATTAACATATATAAATATTTACAGTAATAAGCTTGAATCGAGTGGGTACAGCATCGTTAATTTTTGAAAAAGGTCTCAAGTATTATTAAATCTCTTATTTTTAAGACTTACAAGGCTTATAAGCGGAATATTAATTTAGAAAATTATTTTTGTCCAGATCATCAATTTTGTCATTTTTTAATTTTTTTTTTCTGATTTTGCAAATCTAGAGTTGATTGTACTACCAATTGTAAAAAAAAAAAATACACACACATACAGAATTTAGCGCTCTATTTGCTTAATAAAAAATAACAAACATTTTTATTGCAACATATTACATGAAAATCCTTTAACCAAAAATCCGTTTTTGGGCCAAAAGTACAAATTTTTATTATATAATCTTTCATATTAAGCTTTTATAAAATGTGTATTAGCCATGTCTACAATTTTCTCTCACAATGTAGTCTATTTAGACGTTGATTTTGGTATCAAAATTTGATTTTTCTGTTTTTTGATCAAAATCATGAGTGTTGGTAAGGGTAAAATGAGCCCCGAAAATGTCCGCTACAAAGTCTGAATTTTCAGACCATACATGGTTAAGTATAAGAAAAGTTGAAAAAAAAACGCATTTTTATTTAAAACTTAGATATATACCATAGTCTAAGGTCTAACAGACTTAGCAGTTTGATTATGCTCTGATGCTCAAGTACAGCGTCGCTCTGCGGGCTCGCTTTTGCAATTTTTTAATGAATGTATGATATGATAGACGACAGTTTTTCTAATAGAAAAATGTATGTTTCTATGATAACAGATATTGCCTATTTTGTGTAGTTTATAGTTTATGCGTTGTAATGATGATGCTTTTACATTGGTTGAAATGAGCAATTTAGCAGGATCTTAATTGCGCTAAATAATGTTGAGAGTTTATGGATACATACAATCTTATTTATAAAACGAATAATAATAAAGACTAGTAACATTTATCATGGAGAACGTAGGCTTTATTACTAGAAAAACTAATGGTCAAAGAAAGAACCAAGAGCTTCTAGGTCTTGGTTTAAAAGACTATTTATAAGAATTACATTTCAATGTGAGTTAGAAATGGAATTGGCTTTAAAATTGGCTGTTTAATATCCTCGAAAACCGACAAATGTAAAGCCTTGAAAATTCTTTTCTACGTGTTGAGAGTTATATGTAGATAACAATTAATTCCAATACAAATAAAATAAAGACTACAAGCGATTATATCACGGAGAACGTAGGGTCTTTATTATTAAGTCAAAAAAGGAAGCCAGGAGCCATCAGGTCCTGGATTCTAAAAGTATTTATACCATTTCAATTCCATTTGGATGTCAGGTTCAATATGGGATTGAAATGAGATTTAACATAAATAATAGGCAAAAACCTACACGTGTGTTGGCTCTCTCTTTCTGCTTTCATATTCCAAGGATATTATTCACAGTTTGATAAGGCATATCAGACTATCAAGCTAGTATTCTTTTCGTTTATCTGAATATGCATGCTAACACAAGAGACCAATGTTTTTAATATAGGTAGCAGTCTATATTAGAGACTGATATTTTCATTTTTTACCCGCATTCTAAGGTCAAAAATCATTATTTACTACTGTATTGTTGGACGTATTTCTTGATCACCAGATCAAATCGAAGGCAATAATGATATTTATATCTACACAATCAAAAGCTAAAACTGGCTATAAACTCACGAAATGTTCCAAAAAAGTGATAAAATTTCAAATAATATAGAAGCAAAAAAAAAAGAATAATTTAATTTCTTGACTAATAACCATAGTTTTGATCATACATAGCTATATTTGAAAACAAATATTTTTACAGCTGTCGTATATTTTCAAAATTGATAAATAGTACTTAAAAAAGAATACAATTATAAAAGAATGAGTAATTAATCAGTTCTTCAACTGTATAATAAAAACAAGATATCGTTTATTTAGATGTAAAAGTATGGCCTTTTATATTAATTTAACATTGAGATCCTGAGATGTAATTTAAGGCACTATTGAACCATTGGATCTGTTTGATAGTAATCTATGGATTGAAATGGATCAATCATAATTTAACCGTTCTTGCAGAGCTTGTGAGTTGTCTTGTTTCAATGCTGCGCTAAATATGCTTGGATGTTGATTTGATAACTACTTGATTGGTTAACTGCTGGGATAAAATAATGTGGTGTCATAATTGAGGTCCAAGCGTTCTTGGTAATAATTACTGGATTAAACTTGATACGCTAGGAGTTTCTTATATCTGATATCAAGACTTGCACTTCAATACATGTCGTAGTCAATAGATTGTAAGATGTATTGATACTGTAGAAGGTGATAATGTATGATACTAGTAGGTGGAATACAACAACAGCAGACAATCGTAAATTAAAATAGTAAGTTTAAAGAGGCTAATTTGTTTAAGTTTTATGTGTGGTAATAAAGCAACATCTATAATCTTAGAATTGGCCTGCATATAAATTTAAGCAGTACGAGTTATTTAAGTTTATGCTCGAGCAAAAACCATTGTTGCTGTAAAAAGTATAGCTATAAACATATTTGCAAATAATGATAATAGTAAATATACTGGCTCTTGCATGTATTACTGTACATCAACAACGCATTGAATTGTATTATTGTCTATAATCTATATTAATAAAAGTAAATGTAATTTAAAACCCCATTATTCCAGTAAAATATGCAATGGAATTTTAAGAACGGCACGATGCTCATGTACAAACCAATTTGTGCCCATACGAACAACTCATTATGCTCATGGTCAGATTTTATTACTATGCACAAATAGGGATAATGATATACTTATGGGCGATTCTACTATTATGCACATATGGGATTAATGTTATGCACACGGACAGAATCTATAATTCTGCACATACAGGCTTAGCGTTGTGATCGTGTGCAGTTTCTTTTGTTGTGCCCATGTGCATATTGTTATCTTTTTAACCATATTCAGTGGCACAACAAAATCATCTTGTGCAGCACAGGTCGGCTGTAGTGCTTTTATATATAAATCCTTTAAATTTGTGATTTTATAGACTTTTTTTGAATTCGGTTGTATCATATTATACTTTTCAAGCTAAACCCGTTATTAGGCTAATAACGTTGTTGTAGGTTGTATTTATGCTTTACTTAAAATAAGCCTTTGAATAATTAATAGCAATACAGTCGAACTTTAATTTTTGTATGAAATTTCGATACCTGCATCTTATAGCTGCTTGAAATAGTTAAACAACCGCGTCCGGGCTGTCCGGTAATTTGTTCTAAAAATTTAAAGCCTGGAAATATCATTAGATGGCCGCTTCCGGAGATTGTTCGGCTTTTTTTGGAAGAGTGACCATTGGCAAAAATATGACTCATATACTACTATGTTGTATGCCATCAAGTACCATATGTTAGTATCACCTTCTACAGTATCAATACATCTTACAATCTATTGACTACTACAACATGTATTGAAGTGCAAAGTATTGATATCAGATATAAGAAACTCCTAGCGTACTAAGTTTAATCCAGTAATTATTACCAAGAACGCTTGGACCTCAATTATGACACTATATTATTTTATCCCAGCGGTTAATCAATCAAATAGCTATTAAATCAACATCCAAGCACATTTAGCGCAGCATTGAAACAAGACAACTCATAAGCTCTGTAAGAACGGTTAAATTATGATTGATCCATTTCAATCCATAGTGCCGTAAATGAAGAAGTTATTTACTAAAATAAAAAAAATATAAAAATAAAAGCAGTAGAAATACAATTATAATCAGCTAAAGTTTTTATTGCAAAAGATTTCTGAAGTGTTAAAATAATTGAAAAGTATAAGGGTATTTATAGTGATTTGGAGAACTTGGATACCATCAGACTTGAATGGATGTATATTTAGTAATCTTCCAGTTTTGAGTACATTGTTATTGATTTGATATTTTAAGGGGTAAATTGTGTAGAGCATTGACCATAAGGGATTGTATGTCAAGTGTGACAATATCGACCTTTTGGGAAATGGTTGTTTTGTTTATTTCTGTTATATCTATTTTATGTAACCTTGATTTTTAAGGGGTAGTTTTTATATGCTTGAATCTTATTTATATTGATAGTGCAACTTCAATATAGATGAGTAGTTGACTAAATTGATATCCTTGTTTATTATTATTATTGATTTGGATAAAATCCTGTTTTGATATATATGTCATTTATGTAATTGATTGTGCCGTGATCAAGGGTGCTATCATCTACACGACATTTATGGTTCAAAAAGGTATTTCATATTTTTAGCATGCGTTTGTTATTGTGTTCAATTGAAGCGTTTGTTTATTATTGTTGTTCACATTTCAAGTGTCATCATATTTCATGAGCGACACTTGGAATTTAGGTTGTTTTATTTTTTCAAGCGTTTTTAGTATGTAAATCCACTGCACATAGATTACTATCAAACAGACCTAATAATGGTTCAATAGTGCCTTAAATTTCATCTCAGGATTTCTATGTCAAATCAATATAAAAGGCCATACATACTTTTATATCTAAATAAACAATATCTTGTTTTTATTATACAATTGAAGAACTAATTCATTACTCATTCTCATTCTCTTTAATTGTATTCTTTTTTAAGTATTATTTATCAAACCTGAAAATATACGACAAGGCATTTAATTGCCAAATGCATTGAATCAAGATGAAGTTGGTTTTTTATTGATATAACGGATGATAAATAAAATGTCATGTGTTGAATGGGTGAATGTAAATGTATAAAGTAAAGTTTACTTTTAAATGAAAGTACTAATTAATCTGACTACCATCAACAGGTTCTTCAAAAAGCATAGTAAAGTACAATAATTGCTACTAAATCACATAATTTGATATGCAGAAACCTCTTGAAGCATTTATTCTTTTTTTTGGTAATGCTACAAATCATCGTTTAATATGACTAAATATTAAGGAATCAGAGAAAATACAACTAGTAAAAAACTGATACCGAATGTACAGTACATCGAGGTCAAGAGATAAAAAGTGCATTCATTGTGTAATGGTTGAATTGCACAAGATTTAGAATAAATATTGTAGCAAGAAAAAAATGTATACTTTAATAAAGAAACTGGTTAAATTAAATCACACACAAAAACTGAAGAGAATCTTTATTTAATATCAATAATTTGTCCTTTTTATATACAAATTCTATATTACAATTTCATCCGTTAAATCAGTATTTACAGTCGGGATTACTAATGTTTTATCCATTCCCTATTTTTTCTATTTTTTTTTGTTATACTTTTCTTTCAAACTCTTTCTTTATTAATAAAACAATGTCCAAAACTTTTGAAATTAACATCAAAAAATTGCAAGAAGAAGACCCAACAGGAACCAAACAAGATGTAAAAAAAATGAAGCTTGGCGCAATTTTTTATTTAAAACAGCTTGGATTTAGCTAATATGACATTTCTACTATGATTGACATAAAGCGTCCTACAGTCCAAAGTATCATATCCAGAGGAGATCAAACTGGTACTAATTTAACAGGAAAAAGTACTGGAAGGCCATCTACCTTTGATGATTATACACAACGCCATTTGGAGCGATCAATAAGGAGAGATGATCCCTTTCAAACATTAGAGACCACTACGGGGCACTCAGAATGATGAGAAAAAATGTCTCTCGCTCGACAGCAAGAAAATGAATAAGAAAGTTGGGCTTCAAGTACTATAAACCTGCTGTTAATAAACCCAAGTTAACAAAGGAACATAAAAAAGATAGACTGAAATGGGCACAATTTCATATAAATTGGTCTAATGAACAATGGAGACAAGTGATTTGGTCTGATGAGTCAAGATTTCGTATTTGTGGCAATGATGGTACACCATTAGTTTTTAGAAAACAAGGTGAAAGGTATGAGGGCTGCCATATATTGCGTTCGGTAAAATTTGGTGGTGGTAGTGTGATGGTTTGGTCTTGTTTTAGGGCTGGGGGTTTTGGACCTTTGGTCTTTATTGACGGAAATATGAATCAAGAATCATATATCGATGTATTGTCGCAACATTACATTCCATGGGTTCAAGACTTACAGTACATCAAAATGAAAGTACTAATTTTGTGTTTCAGGAGGATAATGCTACTTGCTATACAGGTGCATATGCAAAATGGTGGAAGAGATCACATTCAATGAATGTTATGGAGGACTGGCCATCACAAAGTCCTAATCTCAACCCCATTAAACATGTTTGGAGCGAGCTCGCTCGTAAATTACGTAGCCATAAACATCTAATTAATAATACCAAAGACCTTCGACGGGAACTTCTCGTCGCTTGGGAGAACATTGATGTTGAGTTCGCTGCCAAGTTAATTGAAAGTATGCCCAAAAGATGCAATGCAATTATAGATAGCAAGAGAGAAGCAACAAAATATTAGTTCTGTTATTTTATTTTTACTTTCAAGTAATAAACATACATATCTTATTGTTGACGAAGTATAGAATTATCAGAGACTTGCAATAAAGAGCAAACCAAATTTGAAATAGGTGTTTATTATATTTTCATTTTCTTAATTTTTTTTGGATGAAACATTAGTAACCCCGACTGTATTTACATCAATAACATAGTATATATGAGGGGCACATATTTCATACAACCAAATATAGTATCTCATGTATCCCACACATTACGGACCATCCTTCAACGGAGAACAATTAGGAATGTCATCCCAAAGTAGTTAGATTACTTTCACAATAAGGATTACTGTCGTATATTTTCAGGATTGATAAATAGTACTTAAAAAAGAATACAATTATAAAAGAATGAGTAATTAATCAGTTCTTCAACTGTATAATAAAAACAAAATATCGTTTATTTAGATGTAAAAGTATGGCCTTTTATATTGATTTGACATTGAGATCCTAAGATGTAATTTAAGGCACTATTGAACCATTGGATTTGTTTGATAGTAATCTTTGGATTGAAATGGATCAATCATAATTTAACCGTTCTTGCAGAGCTTGTGAGTTGTCTTGTTTCAATGCTGCGCTAAATATGCTTGGATGTTGATTTGATAACTACTTGATTGGTTAACTGCTGGGATGAAATAATATGGTGTCATAATTGAGGTCCACGCGTTCTTGGTAATTACTGGATTAAACTTGGTACGCTAGGAGTTTCTTATATCTGATATCAAGACTTGCACTTCAATACATGTAGTAGTAGTCAATAGATTGTAAGATGTATTGATACTGTAGAAGGTGATAATGTATGATACTAGTAGGTGGAATACAACAATTACAAAATAAAAGGTTCATTATCTTACAAATTACTATAATAACCTGTGGACGCAACAGTGGTGGAAATCGCAACATTTTGATGGATAGAAATTATTATAGGACCAAGATGCTGTGCTTGCCTCAGGATTTTTAAAAGGGTTTAAAAGCATACTTCATTAAATTTACTTAGATGTTAAATACTCATTATATGCTAATAGTATCATCTTGTTTTTTATTTAATTGCTGTATTATTAAAAAGCAAGCTTTTCATAACTTATAACAATCACAATGGAATGCGTCTGATTTTAGATTGACATTTATCATAAGGTGGAATGACGAGACGTTTGACATTTCATAGAAGATGAAATCAGTCAATTTAATTTATGGAATTTGAATGCAAATACCGAGGAATTATTTGTAAGTAGTAGTTAAGCTGGTTCTGGTTAAAGCATTGAATAAATTGGCTTGGGGGACAAAGAGGATAAAAAGGCGGCAATAGATTCCAGTAATGGCCATGTTTATGTTTATGATATTGCTCAGGTAAGACTAAAAAAACTCAATGTAAATCATCTCTAACACAATAATTATAAAGCAAGGTTATATTATCATCAAATAAACTACTGCACAATGTTAACATGTATAAGGGTTTATAATAATAAGCTTGAATCAAGTGGGTACAGCATCATTAATTTTTGAAAAAGTTCTCAAATATTGTAAAATCTCTTATTTTTAAGACTTACAAGGCTTATAAGCGGAATATTAATTCAGAAAATTATTTTTGTCCAGATCATCAATTTTGACATTTTTTAATTTTTTTTTCTGATTTTGCAAATCTAGAGTTGATTATACTACCAATTGTAAAAACAAGAAATCTACACATATAGAGAATTTAGCGCTCTATTTGCTTAATAAAAAATAACAAACATTTTAATTGCAACATATTACATGAAAATCCTTTAACTAAAAATCCGTTTTTGGGCCGAAAGTACAAATTTTTATTATATAATCTTTCATATTAAGCTCTTATAAAATGTGTATTAGCCATGTCTACAATTTTCTCTCACAATGTAGCCTATTTAGACGTTGATTTTGGTATCAAAATTTGATTTTTCTGTTTTTTGATCAAAATCATGAGTGTTGGTAAGGGTAAAATGAGCCCCGAAAATGTCCGCTACAAAGTCTGAATTTTCAGACCATACATGGTTAAGTATAAGAAAAGCTGAAAAAAACGCATTTTTACTTAAAACTTAGATATACCATTGTTGCATTCACCGGTTATTTATAAGATAATGAACCTTTTGATTTGTAATCCTTATTGATAAGAAGCCAGCTAACTGATCTATGGTAACATTCTTGATTGCTCTTATTGCTCGAAAGTAAGATCCAAGAAACGGGATATTATTATGTGAGACATATCCACTTGTTGGATTTAGCTATATAAAATAATCTCAACTTAAATGTGCTGTGTTACTAATGTAAATAGATTGATCTGACATGGAATGTCAGAAAGATATGGTCGATCCAAAGCTGATCTAACGGATAAATTTAATATAATTTTTTTATATAAATAGGACAAATTATTGATATTAAATGAAGATGATCTTCAGTTTTTGTGTGTGATTTAATTTAACAAATCCCTTTTGATCTATCAGAATTAGGAATTACCGAATTACCAATTTAGAACATCTTTCAAACCATGATGTTCAACATGCAAGTCAAGCAAGGTCATATTCCATGCGTCTATCATCATGCTACTATTGAATCATAGAAGCATGATTCCAATATATCCACACAATATCCAAATGCTCATTCTAATTATATTATCACTCACATTTAATACACTCATTCAATTAGTATATAAACCCCCTCTAGAAGCTCATAATAAAACGGTACTTTTTCATTTGATTAATTTTATACGATTTACCTTTCGATAAATCACCTTTATTAAATTACACATTTTTTTCTTGCAACAATATTTATTCTAAATCTAGTACATTTCAGAAATGAAAACGCACAATTGTTTAAACTATTTTGTATGGGTTGTTTTAGATATATTCTTTGAAAATTTTTATAAAACTAAATAACTGATTTGAAATCAAATTTTGAAAATGCACTTATTGCACAGTAAATGTACAGATGACATTTCTTGACTTCATTAGTTAACGACTGTTTTGAAGGATTTTAGCACATGTTTTTGAAAAAAAGACACTTTTTCTCTGCTTGAAAAATAATGCCATTGGAAAAATGTTTGTAATCAAAATATATACTACAGCTGTAAAAATATCGAGTGCTATAGTTTTTGAATTCCATTGATTTGCTGATTAAATCGTAGGAATCAAACGTGCACTTTTTCCAAGTGGGTGTTATATCAGAATCTAGATATAGCGCTACAGTAGTCGTATTATCAGGACATTGTTATTGTTATACTAATAATAGCTATTGTATCACTTGATAATCTCTTCTATATGTAATCTCATTCTTTACATTGAATAAAACCTCACCTTTTACTCTTGTCTAATTCTTATTAGTTTTGGTAAAACAGTGGGTTTCGTGTGTCAGCAGACCATTTAAAACTAGAAATTAATAAGTAAACGTCCTATTTATGCATAATCAAAGTTGTAATGCAATGTGTTCTACATTTATTATTTAAGGATCTGTTGTATTGTTGATTTAAATAATTGTAAGTGTAATGATCTGTAAGTTTGGATTAATAACAAAGCTGGATAATATGCTTATAGATGTTAATCTTGTTATTATAAATTGGTGATCATTGGAATGATGAAGTTTGGTGTTCTTATTTGTAAAATAGATATCTGTTAGTGAATTAATAAAAGTAAAGGGAGTGTAGCAAGACAGATAAATCTACAAGGGATCATTTAATGATTTCCTTGTACTATTTGTATAAGGAATGAGGCAAGGATTTGCATGAATAAAACTGGTTGAGAATTATTCGTAACTCATGTCCATAGCTTTTATTTGCACATTCGTAGGTATATCCTTGTAAAATCCTTACTACATTTTCCAATTCTCAACTCTAGGTATAGGTATGGGTATAGTACCCTTTGTTTTTTTGTCAAATGAATTCATTTATCCTAGTTTTGTGAGATAAAATCATTCTATTAATACAAATGTGGATTAAATATCATTTTTTTATTAATTAGTTAATTAGCAATTAAATTATGTACAATAGAAAACATAAGATTAAAAAGAAAACAAAGGAGGATGCTTGATTAAAGGTTATTCAAATTGGAAGGAGCAGAATGAGCGTTGTAAGCATTGATCTTTTCTTTGCCAGATACTTGAGATAAGGTTCCTTTATCTTGCATATTCTGGTTACCAAATATCTTTCCAACAGTGTTCTATTATAAAAGATTAAGGAAAATGTCAGATGCAATGTTTATTTTGATATTAAAGCTTGTGTATTACCTGAATAGATCCACGTCTGTGTTCGCTTCTACCTGCAGACAAACTACTCTTGGTAGGTTCATTCTTATTCGCTTCTTCGTTCAATTTAACAAAATTTATTTTGCCATCATCAGCGACATTGACAGTACCAGCAGGCTTCAAAGAGTAAACACCTGGAACACGAGCATAGTTTTGATTGACAGAGCCATCAGCAGCAGAAGATTCGGCATTAGTGATCTCATCTCTGTTTATTATGAAACCTCCAGCAGGTTGCTGTTGCTGTTGTTGTTGTTGTTGTTGCTGTTGTTGATTAGGGACAGAAGAAGCAGTAGTTGAGGCACCAGCTATTCCAGCACCAGCAACGCCGGCTGTAGCAGCTGGAGCAGAGTTACTCTTCCCATTATGAGTTAATGCTTGATTCTTGAAAGCTTCAGCTGCAGATACACGACGGCCATCCTTGGGATTTTTCTTATCAGACTTGAGACTTAAACGGCGGAAGGCAGACTTGATTCCGTCAGTTAAACTAGTTTTACGCTTAGGTTCACTCGGGTTATTGATTTGGTTTTGGCGTTCAAGAGTGCGATCTTTAACTTCATCTGTACGAGCATTGTTAGCAGAAGGAGATGGAACAATGTTATCAGTAATAGCACGAGTGCTACTAAAACTACCTTTAGAGCGATCCATGTTACCAGGAACAGGAGCTCCAGTGGCACCAGCAATAATGGGAGCAGCACCAACAGAACCACGGCCTTGAGTATTGCGATTATCAGTCATGGAAGTTTTCTGAGCCTTGTTAGCATCGGAAATTCCAGTGGTAGATCCAGCAACGACAGGGGCAGGACCAGTGCTTCCAGTTTGAGGTTGAAGACCATCAGATGCAGGATCTCTAGTTGATTCTTGGAGGTTACCAGCAGAATTGCTGGGCGTCTCTTGGAGATTACGAGGTAAGTTAGAATCTTTAGTATTACCAGCAATAATAGGAGCAGGACCAGTACTTCCAGTTTGAGGATGAAGACCATCAGATGCAGGATCTCTAGTTGATTCTTGGAGGTTACCAGCAGAATTTCTGGGCGTCTCTTGGAGATTACGAGGTAAGTTAGAATCTTCAGTATTACCAGCAATAATAGGAGCAGGACCAGTACTTCCAGTTTGAGGATGAAGACCATCAGATGCAGGATCTCTAGTTGATTCTTGAAGGTTGCCAGCAGAATTTCTGGGCGTCTCTTGGAGATTACGAGGTAAGTTAGAATCTTCAGTATTACCAGCAATAATAGGAGCAGGACCAGTACTTCCAGTTTGAGGATGAAGACCATCAGATGCAGGATCTCTAGTTGACTTCTGGAGATTACCAGGTACATTAGAATTTTCAGTATTACCAGCAATAATAGGAGCAGGTCCAACACTTCCTGTCTGTGGGTGTAATGGATCAGATACAGAATTTCTAGATGTTTCTTGGAGATTACCAGGTAAATTAGAATTTTTAGTATTGCCAGCAATGATAGGGGCAAGTCCAGCGCTACCTGTCTGTGGATGAAGACTATCATTGGCACGATCTTTGGGAACTTGGCTACCAACGCTATGCATTTGTTGAGGATGAGAATTGTTATCCACCACCTTATTATTGATAGGTTCTTGATCAACATAATTGCCTAAAGAAAGCTTATCGTAGTGTAATGGTTGATTAGCTTCACTATTGACATTGTGCAATTGTTGAGGATGAGCGTTGTTATCAATAGGAGTATCACTCAAAGCCTTCTGGTCGACAGTATGATCCAAGGGCAGTTTATCAGTTTGCAATTGAGTGTTCTTGTCGCTAACGTCACGAGATGCATTGGATAAGGATTTATCAGTAGTAGTGGAAGATTTATCATGCTTATGTTTGTCATTATCTTGATGATGAATACCCAAAATTCCACCAACAGCTGCAGCAATTCCTCCACTAGCAAGAAGACCACTATAACTATTAGATGATGCATGTTTTGGAGACTCAGTATGTCTTGGAGACTCAGCATAACGAGGAGTACTATTTTCAGGTGTCATACTGCGAGGAGTAGTACGATAAACATCTCTGATATCATTCCTATTATAAGTAACAGTTGGGTTACCAGGAGTGATCATGTCTTGAGTAGTTCCTTCAGCATTGGTACGATAAACATCCCTGATATCGTTTTCATATCTTGCAGTAGTAGGAGTATGCTCTCTGTCGTAGACTTTATCAGAAGTTACACCTTGTGCACTGGTACGGTAAACATCGTCAATGTCATTTCTGGGAGAATCAAAAGTAGGATTTTCTTTTGTGATTTGATCAGAATGAACACCATAAGCATTAGTTTGATACATAGCATTAATATCATTTGAGTCTGGAGTATTGATACGATCATAACGAGACACACTGGAGCTATCAGGAGTACCAGAAGATTGATTCGATTGATGACTATCCTTGTGATGACGACCCAAAAGACCACTTAATGCGGCACCAATTCCTCCACCAGCTACAGCACCTTTAACAGCATTGCCCTTGGAAGAATCATTAGTAGGTTCTTTAGGTGTTGGCTGATACTGAGGAGTATTATTTTGAGGATTAATATCACATGGTGTGGTCTTGTTTACTTCGCGAATGTTGCCTTCCTTGTAGTTGACAGAAGGATTATCAGGTACAATTCTGTTTTGTGTATCGCGTTGAGCAGAAGAATGGTGAACATCACCGATATCGTTAACAGTATTATCAGTTGTAGATTCACGATTATCAGCTGAGTAAGCTGTATCCTTATCAATTGGGCCACTTGGCATGACGTTAGAAGAGGTAGAAGAAGTAGCAATATCCTTGGGAACTTGACCCTCATCCAAAGTTGATTCACCTAAATCAGTTCTCTTGGAAGGGTGAGTTAATTCGGAAGCAGGGATAGCAGTATGCTTCATCGATGGATTTAAAGCAGAATTGTCGGTAAGATCATTAGTAGCGGCAGAATTTGAATTAATATCTTTAGAACCTTTCACGCCATGAAGACCAGAATCAGTAGAAATATTTCTAGTATGATTATTATCCAAAATATAACCATCGCCAAAATTTTGAGAGTTATCAGTTTGAGAAGATGTTAAATCATTGTTTGGCATTTCCTTGTTTTGAAAGCCTTCTTTAGTATGATCTAGAGATTGACGACGAATAGCCTCAGCATCGATAGGTTCACGATTAAAGGCAGCAATACCAGCTCCAGTACCAATAGCAGAAGCAGTACCAGCAGCAATTGCACCTGCTTTGTGATGAGAACCAGATTGAGAAGAAGATTCAGCAGTGGTCGCATTTGAATCAATGCCTTTCGAATCTTGAATACCTCTGAGATTAGAATCGGTAGAACCTTGAGTGTTGATAGGATTGTCATTAATTGACTCTGATTGAGTTAAGTCATTGTCCATGATAGCAGAAGACTTGATAGCGTTTCTAGCATCAGAACCATGTTGTTCTTTATCGCAATAGAAGCTAGGATTTTGACCGTGAATAGAAGGTTCATAAACATTCTCACAATGAGGTTTAGAGTCATGAATTTCATCGCAAATGTTATCCTTTGTATAAAAACAAGGGGTTTGCCCATGAATAGAAGGTTCGTGAGTACAATTGGTAGCGTCCTTCTTTACAGAATCATTTTGAAGAATGTTAGCACCAGATTTTTGAGTATCCGAGGCGCTTTGCTTAGGAGTACCAGGCCATGCACTAGGCATTTTAGAATTGGCTTGATCAGTTTTGTTAAGATGCTGCTGATCATTTGTTCCTAAAAGAGCAGCGGCAGCACCAGTAGCGGCAGCAGCGGCTCCAGTTGCAACAGCAGCAACACCAGTTACAGCTGCAGATGCCATACCAGATAAGCTATTTTTTCTATCTGTAGAACCATGGGATTGATTGGAATCATCATTCGAATTCAATTCATCAGAAGGCAATGATGATACTTTCTTATTTATTGGTAATGCAGTTCCACCAATTGGTACATTGACATTAGCAGCAGCAGATGTAGCTGTTTCAGGTGCATGTACACCTCCTAAGCCAGAGATGGGAACACTGCGATGATGATTAGAACCACGTCTCTCATTGTTCAAAGACTCACGTCTCCCTGAAGATTGAGTAGAGCGTCTTCTTCGATTACCAGCAAAAGGCAAAGTGCTGATTGAACCACGGTGAAGACCAGCTTGATCCAAAGTAGAACGAGACTCGGAATAAGGTTCCGTAGTGTTGGAATCACCAAAAAAGCTAATGTCTTCATCATGAGTTAATTCAGGTTTCGATGCATAACCAGGAGGAGAGATTGTATCTCTTTGCTTATTCTCAAAACGATCTTTATGAGCTACCATGTCATCGGAACCATGAACAAGATCGGAGCTTTGATTATGTTTGTTCTCTGGATGAAGAAGGTAACCACCAAAATCACTTGGAAAGATATTAGTTGGTTCACGTTGAGCTTCAGCATTATTAGAAGTTTGACCAATATGGACAGATTCTTGTTCACGATTTTGATTATTGCTTAAAGCGGTATCGTTATTAGATCTATATTACAATAAGAGTTGGTAAAAATGCAATGCAATGCAGCTACCCACTAAATATTACCTGTTGCCATTATCGATTACAATATCCTGATTATCATTGTTTTGGCTATTAAACATTGTTACAGGATTCCATTTAACCATTTTATATTATAAATTAAAAGAAAAAGAAAAGTGCATTAATCAGAAAAGATAAAAGGTAAATGTATAATATTAGAGGTCATTTTGTGATGATGATATAATGAATTTTTGAAACCTAAATCAACAAGGTAAGCATGGGTGTTACAAATCGAATTGGTTCTGTTTCAATTATTTCAGCATGAATTCATTTTTTCTTCTAGATCAGAATACATAAAATGACAAAAAGTCGATCGTATATGCAAAATTATAGCTATATAATCCTTTGGAAACAACCAACATTTGTCTGAATTCGTGTTGTATAGCTGCTAATGATCGTAAACTCAATTCAATTATGCGAAGATCATTAAATGAGCACATGATGACAGAATGAAGTTTTATTTATGCGAAACTTTGATTGGATTGGACGAATAGCAAGATCACTGATTTGCATTAATGCAAACGATCGGATGAATGTATCTCTATCCCTTTGTTCATTATAGAACGCCTTGAGATTATTGGCAAGTAAATATATCAGCATTGATCAACGAATCAAAATAATACAATTACAACGCAATAACGGCGGTAGTTTTGCAATTGGCAACATGACGATATATCTTCATCCCAGTGTTTATTCTCCAAAATATTTTCCCATGGAACTCATTTAAAAGATGTGGTTACTGGAAGTCAAATAATGTATAAAAGTTGGTTTAGGCTTAGGTATTTATATCTCTATATATAGCTCATCTTGGTCCACATGCCTATGGATTGGATACTGTTCTAAGCTTGATATGATATCAGATATCGCTGCCAAGTAAGGTTTAAAACCAAGACGGAACCTACTGAATCTACCAGAAAAGCATCCTTGTATGATCCAGTCGACGAGATGTACTATTTGTTACGTCTTATTGCTTTTTGATATCTGTTGATCCTATAGAGTTAATTTCATTTAATTTTGCGGTGCATGAATAATGAAAATTTCCAGTGATATACAATTATCAAGACCACAACAATAAGGAATTTTAATATTAAATCAGTTTGTAAAGTTTTTGTATCTCTTCAGCATTGCTATACTTTTCATTTACCAGACTGTATCAAGGTCTTGTCTCAATACGCTATTAGACGTTGAAAGTGCTCAAAGGTTTCGGCGTAATTTCAAATCCGAAAAATGTCTTAACAATACCCTACAACTGGTTACAATACTGAAACAAGAATAAAATAACCATACATCACAAAAATTCGTATTTCTACGTGTCAAATTAAGCAATATCTATTAAATACAAGTTTAAAGAAAAGAGGGATTGAGGTTTTTATACAATGAAAGTTTTATATTATCTAATGAATTTAGTTGATTTGCTTCAACAAAGTAGCCAATTCCTCAGAGACCTTATCACCAACTTCAACAGTTGATTTGTCACCGTGGAGATCGCGGGTATGGAATCCAGAATCTAAAACTTTACGAACAGCTTCCTCAATGGCGCGGGCTTCAGTTTCGAAACCAAGAGAATATCTAAGCAACATGGCAGCACTAAGGATTGTAGCAATGGGGTTGGCAATACCTTGACCAGCAATATCAGGAGCAGAACCGTGAATAGGTTCATAGACACCAAGACATTTACCCTTACCATCGGGGAGACCACTAAGAGAAGCGGAAGGCAACAAACCGAGGGAGCCAACAATGACAGAAGCTTCATCAGAAAGAATATCACCAAACATGTTTTCAGTTAAAACAACGCCATTAAGACTGGTAGGACGTTGAACCATGGCCATAGCGCATGAATCAACAAGTTGATGGTCATATTGTAATTCAGGGAATTCCTTATCCATGGTTTCGGTAACAGTCTTACGCCAGAGACGAGAAGTAGCCAAAACATTAGCCTTATCAACAGAGTGAATCTTACCAGGAGGTGATTGTTTTTTAGCTAAAAGAGCAGCTAATCTAGTAACACGTTCAACCTCTTCTTTAGAGTAAGGAAGCGTATCATAAGCTAATTGCAAAATAATTTAGTAAGATTAATAATTTCTCCCACGCTCGCCTTCAACAATAACAACAACTCCCTTTGTTGTTTGATAAAAAAAAATTAATTACCTTTGCCATCTTCACCAGCTTCCTTACGTTCACCAAAGTAGATACCACCAACTAATTCACGAACAAATACAAAATCAGTACCTTGTACAACATGATCCTTCAAAGGAGAAAGGCCAGTAAGACTATCAGAAGCAAATGAGACAGGACGCAAATTGGCATACAAATCTAAAGCTTTTCTGAGCTTCAAGAGACCTTGTTCAGGGCGAGGACCATTACCGATCTGAGCTCCGGGAAGACCACCAACAGCACCCAAAAGAATAGCATCAGCTTGTCTACAAGCATCAAGAGAGGAGTCAGGAAGAGGCTCTCCAGTCTTTTCCATGGCATCTAAACCAATTAATTCATATTTGAAATCAAATTCAGCATTGAGAGCTTGAGCTCTGTGTTCGGCAACGACCTTTAAAACTTTGACAGCTTCAGCAACAATTTCGGGGCCGACACCATCACCGGGAAGACACACAATAGAGATTTTTTGAGAGGCCATGATTTATAATTAGGTATTATTAAAGAAAAAGAAAAACAAAGAAGAAAATTCAAATGTTCCTTAAAATACGCCTTAATAAAATGGAGATTTCAAAAAAAAATGATTCATGGCCATTGTAGCCAATCATCTAGATGAGTCAATGATTGGATGTCTATCAGAGTGACAAAACGTTGAACTAAAAATGTACAGGCTGCCTGAGGTTCAACCTTAAAACATTTAGAATTCATCTCATTATGCGACTAAGCATCTATTCGGGCAAATGTTTCTATTTACTTTTTTATACAATGTATCGTAGTAATGGGGGTAGAGGGTTATTAAAACAAGAAATACTATTTAGATTAATATGAAAATTTTCAATAGCTTATCATTTTCAGTGCAACGATAATGCGATCGAAGTTTGTGTCTAGATGAAGAGTATCTTTGAATATGTTTTATGAAATTTTGGGCATTATTATGTCCATACCTACGGTGGAGGATTTGAAAATGTAATAGTTTTGGAAAGGATTTTACAGAGAAATACATATAAAAGTGTGAATAAAGAAATTAGTATATATTTAATTCAAAAATAATTCTCAACATATCGTAATTCAGAAAAGTACTAAATTGTTTGCTAAATATTGAAGTAAAAATTCTTTGAATTCACCGTGTAAATATGCCAAAAATATGATTAAATGAGAAAAATCCTTCATGATCAATTGATAAGCTTTATATCAAGTAGATACGCAAATATACGGTCGAATAAAGTATATTTTCCAGTAATAGGATGCATCTATGTATTCGTTTTATCAACAATGGGTTAGAAAATGTTCAAGCAAGAATGTCTGAAATTCGACAGCAAAATCATATATGTTTTTTTTTGCTACTGAGGTTTGCATTTATGCCAGTAATTCACCTTGAAACCTTGATTTATTAGTAGCTCCATCAGTGATTTACATTTTTTGAAAATTTAAAAATTATCTATATAGTATATAATGCTGTCTACTATTTGCTTTATTATTAACTGCTAACTATCTCATGCATATCATTCTCGAAATTAGTATATAGAATCAAAATTCATCAAGTTAGGGTTTCTGTTCCCGGTTTTCTTCGCCTGATCGCCCTGAAATGTCAAAACGGTTGATAGAAATAATCTTGCCAAAATATTACACTCTTTATTAACAATACATCCAGAGGGTGTGCTTATATACTTTCCATTATAACTATTATACAGAATTGCTATCTAAGGACATGATGTCAATTAACGAGGACGCATGTTGATTTCCTATACCACCAAATATGGACCGAGGCCTTGGACGTGCGATCTAAAATATAATATTGACATAACACGTCCGGTATTGAATAGATTTCCTTGTCAATTTCAAAAATATATACCTACTCTATATGGTTATTGATATCTACCCTAAAATAAAAGGATTGTTAATGCAAAATATGAGTGCATTGGCCTAACATTGACCTAACATTGCCCTAAAATCGGTTGTAAATCTTAAAATCCAGAACTGAGATATTTTTTTTTCACATTCACAATATTTATTCAATTGAAGGCTATTCTATCGTATTTGTTTCAGCAAGAAATATTGATTTTTCATCGTGATAATTAAAAATTAAAATAGTAATAGTTCATATTACAGCATACAGCCTATACTGACTGAGTTCCAAAATTGATTTTATTACAAAATGATCGAAAAATGATGCAAAAAGCAAAATCATTTAATTGCTCATGAACTGCAAAGTAGGTAGACCTAGCGTATTAAATAGTTTTTGTACAGTTTTAAATTCTGCACCCATTGATACAAAAAATAGACAAATATTACATATTAAATTTTGCGCAAAATGCAATTGAAATTTTGGAGGTTTTTTGAAGATACAGAACATTTTTTATAAGCATGTTTAATATACAATAAATGACAATGATGTGCAAAAACATTATCTATCGATCGAGCTATTATTTAACTTTTTAGCTACATTTTTCGTAGAGGAAATGAGATTTTTGTCCCAATTTTTTTCTGTTTCAGAATTTGGGATGAGGGTATGCAAGGGGAAAATGGACGCCAGAAATGGAAGTACCTTTTTGTACACATTTTTGAGGATATCTCCACGAAAAATCGATATTTTAAAAAAATCTAAATTGGGTCTGAGAGAGCTCAATACGCTTGATGACATGAATATAAAAAAAATGTTGCTCAATTTAACCAATATTTTGAAACCTACTATAGAAATACCCAAAAAAATGAAAAAAAAAATAAAAGTGCTCAGAATTTTTTTATATTCACATATGTTATAGAGCAGTTCAAAACAAGTAAGTTTTATTATTGGAAGGTGGTAGTATAGCTTAATGTTTTCTAGAGATATGAAGCCTCAAAGTTTCCAATTCATTAGCAGTGAAATACGCGTAAAAAATCTGAAACATTAGCACTGAAAAATTAATACCAACTGCAAAAAGTAGGATATTTCCAGATACTTATTTTTGGATTAAAACTGAACATCTTAGGTACATTGGCATATAATTTTTTCTTGGTGTTATTTAGTGAAAAAAAAAGTAGAGCAGGGATGAAAAGTGAGACCCAGTTTTCAAGGGAAAATCAGTGAATTTTACGCGTCTTTGACTCTTGTGTGAGATACAAAATAAACTTACGAATAGGTAGCATAATGCAACCAATTTATGTCTGTATGATTAACCGCTGGGATGAAATAATACAGTGTTATAATTGAGGTCCAAGCGTTCTTATGAATTTGCTAGATAAACTTCTTAGTATACTAGGAGTAGTTTATTATATGCTTTATCAAGACTTTGCACTTCAATGCACGTTGTAGTCAATGGATTGTAAGATGTATTGATACTGTAGAAAGTAATAAAAGATGGTACTTAATGGCATACAACAAATTCTTTATAAACTGGAGTATATCTTCTGAACTGTCAAAACGGTCTTAAGAAATAATCTTGTCAAAATATTACACTTTTTATTAACAATAAATCCGAGGATGTATGTATATACTTTTTATTATAGCTATTACACAACAGAATTACTATCTAAGGACATTACACCAATTAACTAAGACGCATGGCACAAGGCGGCCATGCCATCCACTAAATTATTATGAGTCATCACCAAGGGAAAATGGTTTTACCCAGCGTTGCCTTGATCTAATAAGTGCACTCTTTCGTACGTCAGAATTTTTTTGCGTGTATTAGGTCCAGACGTACCACGGTTACCCAAGTTGCAGTGAAATTACATACTAAAAACGCTTGATAATAATAAAATAACCTAAGTTCCAAGTGTCGCTCATAAAATATGATGCCACTTGAAATGTGAACAACAATAATAAACAAACGCTTCAATTGAACACAATAACAAACGCATGCTAAAAAGATGAAATAAATTTTATGAACCATGCATGTCGTGTATATGATGACATTCTTGATCACGGTGCAATCAATTACACAAATGACATATACTGTATATCAAAACAGGATTCTATCTACATCAATAATAAATATAAACAAAGATATCAATTTAGTCAACTACCCGTCTATATTGAAGTTGCATTATCAATATAAATAAGATTCAAGCATATAAAAAATATCCCTTAATTCAAGGTTAGATAAAATATATATAACAATATTAAACAAAACAATCATTTCCCAAAAGGTCGATATTGTCACACTTGACATCAATCCCTTATTATGGTAAATGCTCTACATGATTTACCCCTTGAAATATTAAATCAATAACAATCTACTCAAAACTAGAAGATTACTAAATATAAATCCATTCAAGTCTGATGGTATCCAAGCTCTACAAATTACTATAAATACCCTCATACTTTTTCAGTAGTTTTAAATCTTCAGAAATCTTTTATAATAAAAATTAAGCTGATTATAATTGTATTTCTACTGCTTTTATTTTTTTATTTTAGTAAACAACTCCGTTATTTACTGCACAAGTAGTTGTAAAGAATATGTCATGGAGATCATAACTGATTTAACGAGCCATTGGCAGTTTTACAATATAAATTTATTTATACTTAGACATGCATCATGGCTTAATCTTTGAGGCAAGCATTATTATGAATACTGGTAGGATCAACCAGGTAACTAAAGGAATAAAGACACTATATCAAAAAGATATCCACGAAAGAGCAATAACTAGGTTAATGCTGCTCTTACCTTTTGTTTCAAGTTACATGGAATTCAATTAATAAAAACGAAACTACAACAGTTTCGTTTTTATTTTACTCTTTACCAAGTTACTTTCAACTTTAAGATTATTACTGAACCTTTCGCAACCCTATTATTTTTCTTGCGAAAAAATACTGAATCAGAATAATATAATAAATATTTAAAACCCATTTTTTTTAAAAAGAAAATAAGTGTAAAACATATTACACTAAAACTTTAATTATGCATGAACGGAACGTTTACTTATTACTTTTGGTAGTTATCATTGTCATATATGCTGATTTTAGCTAATTTAGCAGTATTTCTAATTTTAAAATGGTTTACTGAACCATAAAACCTACTAGAACAAACTGGGCGCTTGATTTCTATGATCTAACCAGCAAATTAATGGGATGCTAAAATTATATCGCTGGATACTGCTATAGCTGTAGCATATACGTTGAAACTTACAGCCCATTTGATTTTATAAGTTTTTTTCAAAGAATATCTGGAACAATCGATACAAAATAGATTGACCACGTACAAATTTTCATTTATGTATTTCTACAGCAACTCAAGGAGGCTAAACCTTTTGCGATTCTTTGATCAACATTAGAAGTACCTGCCATTGCAACGGGAGGTTATTTGGATTCATATTCGTTGAGAACTGGTGAGCTTACTGACTTTAGTAGGCGTAAACAGCAGGTAACCAACTTGTTGCTCAAACTTACCAAATAATGCACAACGACCCATGAAAGCTGGTATCCAAATACTCGTAATATCTATTTATATATATATCCATAAAAAGCGGCAGGTTATTTGGATCAGTATTCATAGAGATCATCATATTAAAATTTTGTTTCAAAAAATTTGCGCAGTAAGCTATAGGTGCATTTTGGCGATGGTTTTCTCAACACACAGTAAGTTGTGAATGTTGCTCTTTGATATCAGCATGCCCAAGATATGCTCCTACTCTCACATGTAAAGTTGAAAGTCATTAGAATCGAAATTCGCTGAGATAGGGTTTTTGTTATAGATTTTTTACAGATGTAAAAAGTAGGTTTTCAGATTGTTTTTAAATGGTTTCGAATGTTTTTGCCCAATATTAAATTGAATCGCGTAAAATTTTTAAAGAACATGTAAATTTACTCCATAATACATTAATATCTGTCGAAAAATAGAACTATTAATACCAGATATTGACCAAAAATGACCAAAAATGACCAAAAATGACCTATAATCAATTATTAAAAATTGAGCACCTATATTGAGGCTTAATTTTTTGTATTTAACAGGTAGGTCTAACTCTACGCTACTCTGTAATTTTTGTTTCGGCAAAAAATATTGATTTTTCGTCGAGATAATCAAAATAATAGTTCTTATCACAGCTTAAACCCTATAGTAACGGGGCTCCAAAATCAATTCGAAAAAAACGATCAAAAATGATTCAAAAAACAAAATTGTTTAAATGCTCATAAACTGTAAAGTAAGTAGACTTAACGTTAGTATTGGAGTCGAGCCTTTCGAGTCGAGTCGAGTCGAGTTTTACTCGAGCCTGCGAGCCAACTCGAGATTGCATAAACAAAGCTCGCGAGCCTCGAGTCGAGTCGAGCTACTAATCGAGCTGTTCGAGCTGTCGAGTTTTCCTCGAGCTGTCGAGTTTTTCTCGAGTTGTCGAGTTTTCTCGAGCTGTCGAGTTTTTTCGAGTCATCGAGTTTCCTTCGAGTTGTCGAGTTTTTCTCGAGTTCTCGAGTTTTCTTCGAGCTTTCGAGTTTTTATTTATTTACACGCATA
Source organism: Mucor racemosus (assembly GCA_027405735.1). Taxonomy (NCBI): domain Eukaryota; kingdom Fungi; phylum Mucoromycota; class Mucoromycetes; order Mucorales; family Mucoraceae; genus Mucor; species Mucor racemosus. The sequence continues at coordinate 1,643,235 of JAPEHQ010000012.1, read as the reverse complement.
TAATGAATCAAATTATCACTATAATAATTCATAGCACTAATCCTCATTCCAAATGTTCCTATAATCAATACTGCAAGGAAATCATTCCATTATTCCTTGTAGAATTATCTGTCTTTCTTCCCCTTTATATCCTTATTTATATCCTTAATAAATATCTAATTTATAAATAAAAACACCAACCTTCCTTCAACCAATGTTCATCAATATCTCTAATATTAAAAATCACATTATTTTGACCATAATATTTGACCAAGAGCACACTTCATTATAATGCAGATAAGCTGGTTTGAATCATCATAAGGAGCTTTTATACAAAAGTTATTTATTGAGACTTTATATAGTTAAAATTAATGTAAAAAGTATTGTTTACTAAGATGTATTGAATGTAGATTGATATAGCTTGTAATGAGCACAATTATCTTTTGGCCAACACTTACTATTTTTAAATGTAGATAATATAGGAATAGATGTATTTTATAATAATTGGAAGTTGCCCTACTGTATGATTTACTGAAGAGATACAGTATAATAAAGTGATAAAAAATGAGAGCAGATATCTTCACTCATCAAGTTCAATATCTGTTTTGACATTTGCATATTTCTATGAGCTGTGCAATTGAAATTGAAACTAATTCATGCATTGCTGAAACAGCATGTAATGTGAATTATCGCATAGCTATTGGAATTATGTGATAAGATCTAATGGAAAGGGATCCATTAAATGTGACAATAATAATGAATGCTTATGGAAATAAAATGTTGTTTCGATGGTAATACTGTATTGTTATAAGTTATGTTTCATTGTTAGTTCCTGGATTACAGGAATCAGTTACTAAACAATAGAATTTACTAGACTTGTCTGTATTTAGAATATTGTAATTCTGATAGATCCAGAAGCATTTGTTCCATGCAACGTGAGGCACATGCCAGGTGTCAAAAATACACAAATAGGATAGTTCATAGTATATTCGCGACAAATAATGAAAGAGTTTTTTAATGCGATCAATGCAACAACAATCAACAACAGACGATCGAATAATTGTTACTATGGAAGTTTATTATTTGTTTCAGTTCAAATGTTAATTCCATACTAAATTTATGGAGATTATGTATAGCCTCAAGATATTTGTATAAAAAATGGATTTGTTTACGAACAACTTAATAACCTTTTTATTAGTCATTCTGTAAATCACTCAATAATTTTAGTTTTACATTTGGCATTTCTGGCAAATCTATTGGCTACCAACAATAACCAATATCGATCAACAAATATATAATTTCTGTTCATTCAAAGTACTCAATTTACCCAAGTATCATAATAATAAAGTCAAGGTAACTGTAAATTATGCTTATTTCATGTCGAAAATGAAGAGCATGTTAGATGCATCCTACTAATTGGTCTCTATTCTACATTTTCGCGGTATTAATTATTAATGCACAGGTTACTGGGTAAAATAATTTCATATGCGGTACGTATGTGAAGTGAACTAAGCTAGATTCCCATCATAAAATACCTAAATTAAATGTCATCTCATTGAAACCATGCTATCAAAGATAAGACTGTATAATAAATAGACAATTACATGAAGATAGCAAGGGTATAATACTCGAATAAGAGATGTTAAAATACTAAAGTAATATAGGATATCCCAAATAAAGAATACAAAAAGTACATGCTTATCGAGTAGAACAAGTAAGAGCTGTTCTGAAAGCATGATTGACAAACTATATTTAAAACACCGTTCTTGATTCACCAAATCAGCAACCAAACAACCCAACATTTATACTCAAAATTAATGGAATTGTTGGCAATTGCAATACAATTGCCAGATAGTAAATAAACACCAAATAATATAAATAGAGACGTAGAATAACCATTTTATTGCACATTATCCATACTTTAATAAAGAATGATTTTAACAGTATTCTTTATCGCTTTTTTACATCATTATTTCACTGCAGTATGTACTGTGTACCCTACTTATGCTCCTAAACCTTGTTTATAAGTAGAATAAGAGAATGGGCTTATCATATGATTGATGGTTGGAAATGGTTAACTTAATTTCTTTTTGTTTGACATTTAATTAAAACTTCAATTGGTGCTCAAATTTAAGATTATTATACTTATTATTTAGTATGCATAATGCATAAATGAATAAATCAAATGCAAATTAAGTTACTGCTGATTATTTTTTTTAATATACAGTAAATGATGTATCATCTTTAAACCGGATCATGTCAAATCCAAAAAAGTAAACAGTAACAGATTCGGAACCGGAAGTTACTTAATTGAATATTAACTATACCATGCTCCTAAAAGCATGGTATAGAAGTATGGCATAGAAGCATGGTATAGAAGCATGGTATAGAGGCATGGTATAGAGGCATGGTACAAAAGCATAACACGCCAGTGCGATATTCCAACATGATATATCAGCATAACACACTAATATTAAATAACATCTAAACTACCTTATCACATCATTAATTCCCCAAATCAAATAGTATATAAACCCTATTAATTTCATTCCAATAAACGATATCTCTTTACTTGATTAAATTTCTAGTTTTTATTTAACCTAAACATATTCTGGTAAGTCAATAAATAAGAGTGCTGTTCATAACATTAGAACTCGACATAGAAGCTAATAAATCACTTTACATTACTTTAATCAAGCATATCTTAAATTAATTCGCTTGAACAAATTTAAAAATGAGTTCGTACAACAGTTCAAGTCAAATGAGTATCGAAGATGATCGTGGTTCAACAACAGCTATGACAAACTATATGAATCAAAATATGTCGCTTGATGAGCATATTGAAGACTTAAATAACTTGGCATATTCTCACAACCAAGTCAGCCACGAATCTTTAATGTGTGAAAATGACAATACAAAATTACTTACCATACCAATAAGCGGATGCCACATACTATACCAGACGGAATACAAGAAACAACAAAGTGAGGCTGACAATAGTGCTTGGTGGTTTCTCTACTGCTACGGTGTACCCTTAAATAAAAATCTCTATTGTACCTTTAACAGACGCGAGACTGGTGGTTGTATGGCGGTTTATAAGTCTGGAAAAACTAGCTCCACATCTGCGCTTCGTAGGCATTTGGAAAAAAAACATAATGTTACTGACATTATAAGTATGTAATTGCCAAATACTTGACGTTGTAATGTTCAATTTCTAATTTTTTACAATTTTAGATCAAGACCTTCAAATTCAAGTGAAGACTCAGTTGGATACATTAAACTTACATTTTGACGACATTTCCGATCAGCTAAATTACAGACATGATTTTATCATGGAAAAGCTAATAAATTATAGCCCTAACGCCACCTGTATTTCAAACCTCGGCTCTCGTTCAGCATGCAAATTGCCTTTTAAACAAGATATATTTAACCAACTGGTGCTTAAATTTGTCATTGACAAACAGCTTCCATTAAGTTTTTTTGACCAATGCAATACTATGCAAGATCTTCTTGATTTCTGTGCTCGAAGTAGAGACCTTAGCGTTTTGAAGACTATTAAATTACCATTAAAAGGCACAGTTAAAACAAATGTCATTGATTATTATACTGAAATGAAGCTTAAGGTTGCCACACTACTTCAAGGAGAGCAATATATATCATTAACTACAGATGTTTGGACAGCACCTACTGGTAATAATATATACTAAACTTACTTTCAAAAAGTTCCTGAAACTAAAGTTTGTCATAGGTGGTAGTTTTCTGTCGCTTACAGCACATTATATTGATAAAAAAACATGGGCACCAGTGCAATTAACATTAGGATTGGTAGATTTAGGCAACTCGTCGCATACAGGTATTAGAAATATAGTATATTGTAATTGCTTCAATTCTAATCTTTATTGTTGTATGGCAACAGGAGATGTTCTGGCTGAAAAAATTGTACAAATACTAAATTCTTATGGCAGTAAAGTGCTAAATTCAGTATTCACCATTACATGTGATAATGCATCTAATAACAAGTCAATGTGCAAGAAGATAGACGAGCTGGTTAAACAAAGAAATGAGGAATGCACCAAGTTTCGTGCCGATGAAGGACAATTGCCTTGTTTCAACCATATAATCAATCTTGTTTCTCACAACTTTCTTAAATGCTTAAAATCAGCACCAACTGAGAACTCCAATTCTAGTAATGACACTTCGATAATCAACAAGCTTCGCGACGGATTAAAAAGAATAAAGCATCACAGTAATTTAAAAGTCGCATTTGAAGAATATTGTCAGAGGTACAATATGCCTAAATTAGCCCCCATCATCGATTGTCCTACCAGGTGGAACTCAAGCCATGCTATGATTAAGCGATTTCTTAAAGTTAAAAACGCATACAATTATGCTATCAATTTAGATGAATATGCTAGAGAAAATTACTACTTGAATCCTGAAGAAATCAAGTTCCTGGCCAGTGTCGAAAAATTGTTGTTGAGATTTTATGTTGCAACAAATTGGCTGAGCACTCAGAGGTAAATATCAAAAATTAATACATATAATCGTATGTAATAATATAGTAAAAATTAACGATACTGTACATCCATAGTCATACCACAATGAATAGGACAATACCTTTATTCAACAATTTGTTTGACTTGCTATTGGAGTTCAGAGAAGAGCATGAGTATGATGCTGAATTAACAAACGCCGTTGATGAAGCAGTAGAAAAATTGTCAAAATACTATCGTAAAACAGATGAAAGTCCCGTATATAGTATTGCAACAATGCTCGATCCAATGCTTAAATTCCATTATTGGACTGATGAAGATTGGGAGCATGATATTGCTGAAGAACAAAGAAATATTTGTAAGAAAGGATTCAAGGATTTTCTACGTATGAAATATAATCAATTAGCGTCATCTCCAGCAGAAACAGAAACAACTACAAGAGCATCAGTAACAAGAGCATCAACATCAACAACAACATTAGCAGCAGCATCATCATCATCGGCAACAACAGAGGTAGTAGAATCCAGTTTCTCCATCCAAGACGACAATGACAGCAATGAAGAGGATGACACAATTGTAATGTTCACAAAGAAAAGAAGAATTGCAAATGCTACAATTTATCCAAAAAAAAGAAATACTGGTGCTATCTGTGAACAGGAGGATGAATTTGTGAATAGGCATTACGACGAGTTAAAGGCGTATATTAACCTGGATGAGAAGGAAGATTTTCCAGCAGAAACCTTGACATTCCGTTATGACCCCAATACAGAATTTCAAGATGTAGACAATTTGCAAGAGTTTGGTTATGACCAAAGATTTGAAAATAATAACTTTACATCTAAAAATATTATTGACGGGTATCATTATACATCTAGACCTTTAACGTATTGGCAAAGAAACAAAAATGCATTCCCCTATTTGTCTGAATACGCCAGCATTTACTTAGCCATTCCATCAACCAGCGTTGCCTCCGAAAGACTGTTTTCAGTTGCAAAAAGAAGTATAAATAATCAAAGACCAAGATTAGACCCAGAATTGGGGGAAAAGCTTGTCCTTTTGAAAAAATGGGAAAGAGAGCTACTGCCTAACTGATTTTATTTTATAATTGATTCATAGTTTTTTTTTTCTTTTTATATAAATAATAATTGATTGATGGTGTTCTTCTTTTTTAAACACAAATATTTTGACTAATAAAAAATATATAATACAACAAAAAACAATTTGAAGGTACATTTTATGAAGCATAATTCGTTTACTAGTTTTTGATCTCAAGGGGGTTTTATTGAGCATTTCATGCGAGTTTAATCGAGCTTTATGCGAGTTGTCGAGTTATTCTCGAGTTGTCGAGTTTAACTCGAGTTGTCGAGTTTTGCTCGAGTTGTCGAGCTTTATGCGAGTTGTCGAGTCTTTCTCGAGTTGTCGAGTTTTTCTCGAGTTGTCGAGTTTTTCTCGAGTTGCCGAGTTTTGTTCGAGCCTTCCTCGAGCTCTCGAGTTTCAGGAGACTGAAAAACTCGACTCGACTCGACTCGACTCGAGTAAAACTCGATCAAATTTTATCGAGCCAGCTCGACTCGTTGCCAATCCTACTTAACGTATTAAATGGTTTTTGTACAGTTTTAAATTCTGCATCCATCTATATAAAATTTGAAAAACTTTTTCACGTAAAATTTTGCGCAAAATGCAATTGAAATTTTGGAGGTTTTTTGAAGATACACGTCACTTTTTATAAGCATATTTAAAATATAATAAACTGAAATAATGCGCAAAAAAAGTATCTATCGATTGCGCTATTGCAAAATCTTGTAGCTGCATTATTTGTAGAGGAAACAACATTTTTGTCAAAAAAATGTTCTGTTTCAGAATTTGGGATGAGGGTATACAAGGGGAAAATGGACGCCAGAAATGGAGGTACCTTTTTGTATACATTTTTGAGAATATCTCCATGAAAATTCAATATTTTAAAAAACTCTAAATTGGATCTGAGAGAGCTCAACGAGCTGAATGACATGAATGAAAAAAAAATGTTGCTCAATTTACCCAATATTTTGAAACCTACTATAGAAATGCCCAAAAAAATGAAAAAAAAATAAAAGTGCTCAGAATTTTTTTATATTGAAATATGTTATAGAGCAGTTCAAAACAAGTAAATTTTATTATTGGAAGGTGGTAGTATAGCTTAATGTTTTCTGGAGATATGAAGCCTCAAAATTTTCAATCCATTAGCAGTAAAATACGCGTAAAAAATCTGAAACCTTAACATTGAGAAATTAATACCAACTGCAAAAAGTAGGATATTTCCGGATACTTATTTTTGGATTAAAGCTGAACATCTCAGGTACATTGGCATATAATTTTTTCTTGGTGTTATTTAGTGAAAAAAAAAGTAGAGCAGGGATGAAAAGTGAGACCCAGTTTTCAAGGGAAAAGCAGTGAATTTTACGCGTTTTTGAGTCTTGTGTGAGATACAAAATAAATTTAGGGATAGATAGCATAATGCAACCAATTCATATCTGTTTAGTAGTTCCTAAAGTATATCCTAAAAATGTTTAATATGAGGTTAGTTATAAAAAAGAGAGCACGCTCCGGTGTTGAAGATTGAAAACTATGAAAATTCAATTTTTTGAAAATTTAAATATTGCTCGACCAGATACCTACAGAAAAAAAATACAAAATCCATTTTAACGTATGGAGTGTAGCATTTTCTGAATATTTTAAATGAAGTTAATTAAGTTTGTTAGATAAAGAGTGTAACTTTAGTCAAACTAGATGAAATTTTGCAAAGTGAATATATTATTTTTTATTGGTTAATTAGAAAGAAAAGCAATTAATGATTATGGAGTGTAACTGCTTAGCTTTTACAATAAAAAAAAATATAAAAAACTATTTTTTATTATTAGAAGATGTTCCGTAAAGGAACAAATTCAATAACAAAGGCTTAATCTCAGTACATAGTGGCAACAAAGGCTACTCTAGTACTAACAATATCCCATCCTTTCATGTCGTCTGCATGCGACTCATCATTTTGATGTATTAGCAAGTAGGTTTAACAACATTTTTTTTCATTATCAAGCCTAGCTCACAAATAAAGGTTTTCAAGCCGATGCTTTATTAGCATTCATTTCTGTTTTGTATTTGATTTATGAAATGAAGCACTTATAGCAGGTAGAACTTGCCGAAGCACCTTGAGATAGAAAGTATTCAATCTTCGCAGCGTATTTGAAAGAATCGCTTTATGTTTCAGATGCCGTGTGATGTTTTCTTTGAACAGTAGCTATGATTTATGCCGCTATCCGTTCCATCTTGAAACTAGTTGTGGGAAAGAACAAAAAATACCTACATGACCAGAAACTAATTCCCAACTGTGAATTTCTATCCTTGATGAATAGAAAGCGATTAAAAAAAAAGCTCTTTACATTTTAGATTTCATATATAAACATTTAATAATATGAGATTAATGAATACTAAATTAAAATAATTTTTATTCAAATAGTAGATGAAACAATTTTTTTTATAGTGGGTGAAGTGTATACAAAAGGGCGAGAATGGGTTATATACTAAAAGGAAAAGAAAAAAACTCTATTTTTCTAATAAAATAGGTGTAATAAAATAATTTTTAAAAGCAAATTTAGTTCTTGCCAGCATTTTCAGGTCTAAGTTGACGAACGGTCTTGCCAGTTCTCCAGATTTCTGATTCACGAATTTCCTTGAGTTCTTCCTCAAGCTTTTCACGGTAATCAGCCTTGGAGTTACGATCGAGAGAGCGAGCGGTTTCGGAACCATCCTTGACAGATCTGTAGAGATCTTCAAAGACAGGCTTGGAGGCAGCATGGAAAGGCTTCCACCAATCAAGAGCACCACGCATGGCAGTAGTAGAACAGTTAGAGTACATCCAATCCATACCACGTTCACCGATCAAAGGATAGAGAGATTGAGTAGCTTCCTCGACAGTCTCGTTGAAAGCTTCAGAAGGAGAGTGACCATTGGCTCTCAAAACTTCATATTGAGCTTGGAACAAACCTTGGATAGCACCCATCAAGACACCACGCTCACCGAATAAATCAGAGTAAACTTCCTTTTCAAAAGTAGTTTCATACATATAACCTGAACCAATTCCGATACCTAAAGCAATGGTACGCTCCTTGGCATGACCACTGGCATCCTTATAGACAGCGAAAGAAGAGTTAATACCACGACCTTCTTGGAAAAGACGACGAACAGTGAAACCGGAACCCTTGGGGGCAACGAGAATAACATCAACACCCTCGGGAGCCTCAATGTGAGTTTGATCGTTGTAAACAATGGAGAAACCGTGAGAGAAGTAAAGAGTCTTACCGGGAGTCAAAAGAGGCTTCATTTGAGGCCAGATTTCGGTTTGATAAGCATCAGACAAAAGGTTCATGACAACGGTACCCTTATCGACAGCATCCAAGACAGGGAACAAGTTCTTTCCAGGAACCCAACCTTCTTCAATGGCTTGTTGATAGGTCTTACCTTCACGTTGACCAATGATGACATTGACACCATTGTCACGCAAGTTCAAAGCTTGACCACGACCTTGAGGACCGTAACCGAGAACAGCAATAGTATCATCCTTGAAAGTTTCGAGTAACTTTTCCTTGGGAACATCAGCACGTTCGTAGACAGTTTCCTTTGATCCACCAAAGTCAAGAGTCTTCATACCACGAGATTGCATAGTAGGAACAACCTAGTTTTATAATTATTAATTTTATGGATGCAATTTTGAAATTAAGAAACACTTACAGTAGCAGCCTTGAGGAAAGATTGCTTGATAGCAGGTCTGGCAGCAGCCATGACAGTGGGGCGAGCCATAGTGGCAGCTCTACGAAGAGCAGTAGCAAAGACGCGAGAAGACATTTTTAATTGAATTATCGTTTAAAAGGGAAAAAGAAGAAAAATTAAAATGAAAATGAGAGTGGTTTTATATAAGAATCAGGTAATCTGAAATGCTGATCTTCTATTCGTGTATTCCCTTAGCTATTATGATTCACTGATAAATACAACATTTGCCTTGGTTGAAAGGATTATTAGTTACTTGCGTTTTAAACAACCTACCAATGAGGTTGGATGTGTGTAGAGTGTGATACATTTTGAATTAGCCTCTCCGATTGGCTTAATCAAACTTTATGTTGATCTTGAAGGGAAATGTAGATGGTGGCCATATTTTTTTTTTGCAAGCCGCATATAGGCTAAATTTAGATGATTTAGTAATTGTATAACAAACTCATTATGGTAGCCATGCTAAGAACACATTCTAATGGTTGCTATGGTTGAATACATTACAGAAAAAAATATGCATGATGGTTACCATGACAATCGCTGTTCATTTGTCCTGAGCATATATTTCTGCAATTCATGTGTGTATAGAAAAAATAGTTTTCGAGATTTCAATTAGAAAACGGTCTGAAAAAATAACGACTTGGTAGATGAGAATATTTTATACGTTTTTCTGCATCAGTTTGCGAGAATTATTTATATGAAATGGTATGTAAACAAATAATACAAAATTTATTATGTAAAAATCATGATTTTAATTGCTTTTTCGGAATTCTTTTTGCACTACGTTCCTAATTTATACAACAAAATTTACTTGAAGATAAAAGTTTTGTTTGACCTCAATACCAGAAAATTTTTTATCTTGACTTTTTTTCTACAAGTAAACAATATAAACAACTCGATGAAATTAAGGTTTGGTAGCCAGAATTCCTTAATGAGGGAGGTAACCCAATTGATATGATAAAAAGGGAGCTCCGATTGACCCCACATTTGGTTTGGTGTGAGCAAATGGGAATCATACTGATTATCAGCCAATCAAACGGATAATTTTGTGCTATCTTGTTATACTATGCAATTGACCAAAGAGCCTAATTTGATTGGTTTGACTCACAATATATCCCTATAGCATAAGATTCTTATTCATTTGCACATGTTGGCAAGCAAGTTGAATGGATATAAGATAGCAATATATTATTAAATAAAGCCCAAATGTATTCAAGAAGCATCTAGTGATAATATGGAAAGATTCCAAGTAAAATAAAAGGTTTCAAATAGGACATTAGTCAAAAACTGATGGCTCTGGTTTGTATTGACTCATTGCTTTTGATTCGCCGGCATAAAAGATGATTCGTCCTACACATAAACGTTAATTTTTTTCTTCACTCTAGATCTTTTCCTAATCAAAAATTGATATATAAGAATCTAATACTTTTTCTTTACTTCTCTTTTTCTTTTTTCCTCTCTCTTTCATTGAATTTTTTGAATAGAAAAATTATATTTTGATTTAATTATATCAAAGATATAAAATCATAACATTACATTACGCTATATATCCTCATTATAAAAATTACATTTAAAAATGCTTGCATCTTCAGCAGCGAGAAATTCAGCAAAATTATTTAGCTCATCATCTTCTAGAGCTACTCTTGGTCTTCACCGCCATAGAGCTGTCATTGCTTGTGCTGGTATTCATACTACGCATAAAACAAAAAGTGCTGTTGCATCACCGTAAGTTTGCTTTTTTAATGCAATTGAATAATTCATTGGCTAACATCTTTCAATTCGGATATTATAGAACCATCTCACATTCAGATCGCTCTGCTGTTGCAACTGAAAAAGCTCCCAAAACTGTTCATCCTCTCAGCAATAAAAAATCTCAAGCTGTCGAAATGGATGATTCCTTTGTTGGAATGTCTGGTGGCGAAATCTTTCATGAAATGATGTTGAGACATGATGTTAAGCATGTCTTTGGTTACCCTGGTGGTGCTATTCTTCCAGTTTTTGATGCTATTCATGAGTCTGAATACTTCAAATTCATTCTCCCAAGACACGAACAAGGTGCTGGACATATGGCTGAAGGTTATGCCAAAGCAACGTATGTAGATCTACCATTTTTTTTTATACATGTGATCTAATGCTAATTTTTCTCATTTTAGTGGTAAGCCAGGTGTTGTCCTTGTAACTTCTGGTCCTGGTGCAACAAATGTTGTTACTGCAATGGCTGATGCTCTTGCTGATGGTGTTCCTCTTGTTGTCTTTTCTGGTCAAGTGCCTACATCTGCTATCGGTACCGATGCTTTCCAAGAAGGTAGGTTTCATTTTTCAAATATTTTAAAAATCAAGATTTTTAACATTGTTTTTCATTAGCTGATGTCGTTGGTATCACTCGTGGTTGTTCCAAGTGGAATGTTATGGTCAAGGATATTGCAGAACTTCCTCGTCGTATCAATGAAGCATTTACTATTGCTACAAGTGGCCGTCCTGGTCCTGTTCTTGTTGATCTTCCCAAGGATGTCACTGCTGGTATTCTTAAACGTCCTATTCCTACTACTGCATTGATCCCTCAACGTCCTTCTACCATTCCCAATACTGCTGTTGGTGCTTTCACTGAAGAAGCTCGCTCAAAGCCTCATCCTGTTTTAGCCCGTGCTGCTGATTTGATCAACAATGCCAAGAAACCTATCATTTATGCTGGTAATGGTGTTCTCGGTCATCCTGATGGTCCTAAATTCTTGGCCGAACTTGCCAATAACGGTAACATTCCTGTCACCACTACTCTTCACGGTCTTGGTGCATATGATGAAATGGACCCTAAATCCCTTCACATGTTGGGTATGCATGGTTCTTGTTATGCTAATTTAGCTATGCAAAATGCTGATGTTATTATTGCTCTTGGTGCTCGTTTTGATGATCGTGTCACTGGTCATGTTCCTAAATTCGCCCCTGAAGCAGTTAAGGCTGCCAAGGAAGGTCGCGGTGGTATTCTTCACTTTGAAATCATGCCCAAGAACATTAACAAAGTTGTTGATGCTACCGAAGCCATCGAAGGTGATGTTACAGAGAATTTAAAGAAACTTGTTCCATTTATCAAGAGTACTCCTCGTAAGGAATGGCTCAATCAAATCACCACTTGGAAGAATGAATATCCTTTCTATTACGAAAAAGCAACCAAGGATGATCAAACATTAAAGCCTCAACAATTGATTGAAGAGCTCGATCGTCAAACTAGACACATCAAGGATAAGGTTACTATTACTACTGGTGTTGGTCAACATCAAATGTGGACTGCACAAATGTTCAGATGGAATACTCCTCGTTCTTTCATTACATCTGGTGGTCTCGGTACCATGGGTTATGGTCTTCCTGCTGCTATTGGTGCCAAGGTCGCAAAGCCTGATAACATTGTTGTTGACATTGATGGTGATGCCTCTTTCTCTATGACCGCCATGGAATTAGCTACTGCTGCTGAATTCAACATTGGTGTCAAGGTTTTATTGTTGAATAACTCCTTCCAAGGTATGGTGAAACAATGGCAAGATCTCTTTTATAAGGAAAGATATTCTGGTACTATTATGAAGAACCCTGATTTTGTCAAACTTGCTGAAGCTATGGGTGTCAAGGGTATTCGTGTTACCAAGGCATCAGAAGTCGAAGCTAAAATGAAGGAATTCTTAGAACATGATGGTCCTGTCATTATGGATGCTGTTGTTTGCAAGGAAGAAGTCCTTTTCCCAATGGTTCCCGGTGGAAAGCCATTGCACGAATTCATGCTTCATCCTACCATCGCTGCTCGCCATAAGAAGGATTAAATTTATTAGAAATGTCAGTTTTATATCCATTCTCTATCATATGCTTTCTTATTTATAATCTCCCCGGCATTTTCTCTTACAAGCAACAACTAAAAAAACACTTTTTTATTTTTTTTTTCAAAATTCATTCTTTTTTAACTATAAATATGTCCAAAAATCGCAAAAGAAAAACTGTAATTATTACTATTATATACTATTATCATCATCATCAAATATAAACAATTAAAAAAAAAAAAAAGAGGCGATTTGCTTTCTTAATACTATACACATTTATTTACTGTTATTAATTTTCCATGCATCCAACCATTGCTTGACTCGATCTACATTGCTTTCCATATCATCCACTGTATTACTGGTAAGTTCAACTACAATCTCGGGAGCGTAAGATTCGTGTGCTGTCTCTAAAACAACCTGCATGATTTCACATTCCATATTTTCATCGATTTTACGTTTATTGTATCCTCTATACGATATGCTTAGAAATCGATAAATCAATAATAGCTTTATAAAGTATTACCTTTTCACCATACGATCATACAAACTAGATGTATCAGCACGAAGTACAAGTACGAGATCAAACCATCTCTCGGGAAAGATCTCACAAGTGTGGAAATCCACAACTTTACCACCATCCTTTAATAATTCTTCTAATTCATCCAAAAGCTACAAGTAAATCCGTATTAGATTAGAAAGTTGCAAAAGACATCCTAGAAAAGTATAATCATATTTACTTTATCCTCATCTAAAACATGGGTATCAAATTCTTCAAGATAACCTTCATGGAGTTGCTTTGATTTCACAATGTCACCAACATTGACATGTTGTAAACCAGTAGCTTCCGCAATCATTTCGCTAGTAGTAGTCTTACCAGTACCAGGAGTACCGGTAACCAAGATATTAGGCAAGGTGCGGTCCATATTTAATGTGTAATTGAAGAGAAAGAATGAGAGATTGTCAGAAAAAATTTTCATCTGCCAAGGACATTCGATGATATTAAGGGTCCGCCTTACTCATCTGTGAGCATGCTTTTAGTAATACCTTGATGTAGCACTACGATAGCATCTGTAGAAATACCTACACAAGTTTGAGGAATCGCAGGAATCATATTTATTTAAAAATTTCGTTAAATTCTCGGCTCGCTCATACAAATAAATGGCAATTTAGTTTATGCAATATTGATGTTGATTCAGCGAAATAGGCTCGAGGTTTGAAATGCATTTTCAAAATAAATCCGTAATTGGCGACCAAAATAAAAGGAAGCTCCATGGTAGTAAAATGCCGAGAATCCTTTTATACATACAATACAGTTCCTGGTACACAAAGCTTAATAATAGACCTGCATTACATTGTTCACCCACTCACACAGACACGTCTTGGTCCTGTTTAGCCGTGACATCATATGCATTCATTTAAGGCGGGATTGTAAACAGCTAATCTTTTCTTTGGAAGAGTTCCCTTCTTTGCTTGGTTTCTCTTTTCCTCTTCTCTTTATTGTACGCACGCACAAGCTAAAATATCAAAAAATGTCGATGGCTGTAAGGAGAGAAACAGAACAAAATGATAAATCTTAAATCTTACATTTGCATATCTTGTTGTAGAGTCTCTTTGGTTTATCTACTCCTGTAGATATTGAAGTTATTTTCTCAAATGAAGAGCAAAGAAAGCATATGGAAGTTAAGGTTGAGAAGGATAAAAAGGAAAATTACCCCGTTTTTCTCGATGGAGAAACCGTCAGTGGAAAGGTAAGGAACCGCTGTATTTATGCACTTGTCAGATGAACAAACTATTCAACTTGTTTTCATAGGTTAATATTAGCTTAAAAGACGGGAAAAAATTAGAACATAATGGTATCAAAGTTGAATTTGTTGGTAGCATAGGTAAGTTTGATCAATAAAGCGTAGATTAGATAGAATATTTATCAAAAATGTCCTATAGAACTCTTCTACGACAAAGGAAAATCACACGAGTTTCTGACTTTATCTCAGGAACTTGCTGCTCCTGGTGAGTTGCGTCAAAATGCAGCCTTCGAATTCGAATTCAAAAACGTTGAAAAGCAATATGAATGTTATAACGGTATCAATGTAAAGCTTAGGTAAATTAGTTTTGATCATACAGAATGTTTAGTTTCCATGACTGACCAAGATATGGTTATTTGAATACAACTCAGATATTTTGTCCGTGTTACCGTTGCTCGTCGCTTAGCAGACATAATTCGTGAAAGGGACATGTGGGTAAACTCTTATAGAATGCCTATCGAGGTTAATAATTCTATCAAGATGGAAGTTGGTATCGAAGATTGTCTTCATATTGAATTTGAATACAACAAATCAAAGTAAGCTGATGTTTTTTTTAGTCGATGCTTTTTATATTAACATACATTTAACATGTCATAGATACCATTTAAAGGATGTTATTGTTGGAAAGATTTACTTTTTGTTGGTTCGTATTAAAATTAAGACTATGGAACTCTCCATCATTAGACGTGAAACGACTGGTGCCTGTAAGTTTTATGCATAATTTGTGTATGAAATATTGAAAATTAATGCTATTTATCATAGTGCCTAATGTGTATAATGAAAGTGAGACTATCACCAAGTTTGAAATTATGGATGGAGCACCTGTTCGAGGTTTGTAGAATAGAAAAAGGTTGATGTAGAACCATGGATTTACTAAAGTTTGCATTATTTTATATTCTAGGTGAGACTATCCCAATTCGTCTTTTCCTCGGTGGTTTTGAATTAACACCTACATTCAGAGGTTTGTAGTTAGTGTATATGTATTTCATAGTTGAAAATTAATATTATTTGGGATAGATGTCAACAAGAAATTCTCCACAAGATATTACTTGAATTTAGTTTTGATTGATGAAGAAAACAGACGTTACTTTAAACAACAAGAAATTACTTTGTTTAGACGAAAGGGTAATGCGTTTGAACAAATAGTTGCAATTGATAGATTACTCACGATTTCATACTCTTAGTTGACGATGGTTATCCTCCTGACGATGAAGAGTAGATTAGAAAAGCTTAAAAAAGGAGCATACAACAACTCAAATCACAAAAAAAAAAAAGGGAAAGGGAATAGCATATTGTTTCTTTTTCCATTGACCATGTAACAATAATATTACAACACTTTTTCACTTATTGTATTCAAATTTTTAAACTTTTACCACTCCCTCTTTTACACTCACACTAAACCGTATATTTCTATAATATTATTATTTTGCCTCAATCCCATTTATTATTCCCTTATAAACGTTTTTTTTTAAAAAGAATGCTCGTTGGTACATACAGCGCGAATCAATGATGAAATTATTATCAACTTTCTTGAAAGCAGTGTAACTTGGCATTGAATGGAGTCCAAACTATGTCTGCTTTATATATAATTGAATGCATTTTGATGACTATAATTTATATGTGTCTGTCCGAGAATTTTTAAATTTCAGGGACAGTTGAGGTATTCATCATTTGATAATACAATTCATGCCAACAGCTCGCATAACTGCTCTTAGGCAAACTTATATGGTAGCTCAATATCTGACCATTTATATGATACACACAGAGAAATAATGAGTAATAATTTGCATGATAATTAGACTTGTTTTTACAACCATGGCTGTTTTTCCTCTCTCGGTGTACCGAGGGGGAATTTATGAAAAATTAAACTATTTAGAAGTAGGAAAGATTTCGCCCTTTTTGCTTATGCTGATTTCTTTTTTACTTTTTTTTTACTCAAGTTTTACGGGGTTTTAGGGGTTTGGGGGCAGACTATGCTCAAAGAATATACTACTACAGCTGTCCTCCATTTGACCAAATCAAATACCTCTTACTGTGGATTCTCTATAAGCAAGTATATCAAGCATGCCGTATTTTATATGCAAAAGTAACTCAAATCTGAGAGACAGCTTGAAGCTTTGGTTTACTATAAAAATCTTTGATAATCTCTGGTACCTCGTTCCTTAAAACTATTTATTGCACATTTGGAATTCATTAATGAAGATATGACTTTATGGCAAAGCTATCAAAAACTGTATTCCTTGACATCTCATTATCTATATTACATTTTACACTTAAATAAAAGATTATCATTTAAAAAGACAAACATTATATTTTAAACCATATCATATAGATTGCGTTTAGAGGGTGTGCTCTTTCATAATGTATACATTTGTAATATCTTATGGGATTCTATTTTAATATGCTGTTTTATCAATTAACTTCACATGTATCAATTGGGAATCAATGAGAAAAATTGGCAGAGGAAAAAAAATAAACTATGGTGTAGTTTGATAGCTTGTAACATGAATAAACAAGCTTTATCATACCATCTCGGTGACATATAAAAGGAAATTTTGCATTGATTAAATGTGAAAACAGTATATTTGAGCCATGCAAATAAGCAATTAATGCAACAAATACAATGTGTGAAAAATAAATTGTTCATTTACAAATATAAACGTATCTTCTGTTTCATGAAAAAGGAAATGTCTACTCGAAAGAAAAAGATCAGCAGAATAAATAAACTGAATGTATACAAGATACTCAGGTGTTTTGAAACAATTAGTAGTTAAAAAGGTGATATCTACTAGTCAAAATAAACAATTGATGAAACGTTGTGTATTTGAAAACCTGTTTTTTATTTGTATTCACTAAAGTAATGTATTCGGCGTAGTTTTCATATAATCAGTATCATTAATTACCATCAGATACGTTAAACATATTCGACAATAGTCGATATTATTAGCTAACTAGGTGCTCCAAATATTTACAGAGCTCCTACCATGTATAATCAGTTATGCACGTTTACTCCTCAAATTATTCGAAAAACATTCTGAAGCCTTGATTAGTCATTGTGTTTACACAACCAGTCGATCAATACGCACACATTTATGTGATATAAACATATTAAATCATTTGATCTGTACGAAATTCATTCAACATTGTCACAGCTACAAATAACAGTTAATTGAGCAAGGCTGGTTACTATAGTGATTGTTGTTAAATTTGAAAAAGAAGATCAATGCACAGCTTAAAAATTTAATCTCAATTTTTAGCAGGATATATGTCGAGAAAATATTAAGCTAGGGCAATGTCAGTAGAGCTTGAAAAAGATTTTTTTTTTCATTCTCTACGAGATATTTTAGTTTCAAATGATTTGGAGAAGATTTTTTTTCAAATGTCAAAAAATGTCAAAAATGGGGATATTTTGGCATGATTTTTATGGAATAAAATGGGATGAAGGCGATACTGGTTTGCAAGTTTGGTACGATGTAGTAGTACTCATGTGCGGCTATCTAAGGTATTTTGCCTTGTCAAGAAATATTGATTTTTCGTAGAGAAAATTGAGATTGGATGATTGAGTGATTTGATGAAAAATATCCTGGATTTTTTTCCCTATGAATACTCATCCAAAAATCGACGGTCCAAAAAAAATGACGGAAAAAATTTAATATTTTCAGAAGAAATAGGGCTACAGATGCAAATAAATACTCAATCTGTAGATAATTTGATTGTGCATCATGTAAAATAAAATATTTGAGAAATACATATGAAGAATGTATAGTTTTTGGCCAAAAACCGCTAAAATTTGATATCGGATTTACTAGGAATTTTGTGAGAAAAATATTTTCAAAAACTATATCGATCGATTCAGAATCCAAAACTGAACCTAAAACATTTAGCACGCAAAGGCAATTTGCTATGGGTTTTTGTGAGTTATTAAGCATTTCAATGTTTTTTTTTTGGATTTTTTAATCATCTGAACCCGTTTTTCAATTGAAGCTCAGTGAGGTGTGAATATCTGCTTCTGTAATTTTATATGGTGATATTCAAAATCGGAGCGTGCCCCCATTTCAATAGATAATGAGGAAATACAAAATGCAAGGATATACTTGAGATGGCATAGAATATTGTCAAACAATCCATTTGTATTTACCTTAGTTTTCCAGTGAGTATAAAAGTATCAAAGATGAAACATTAGTTTTTCCCCGCTTAAAAATTCAACCTAAGATGTCAAATATCTCGAGTTTTTAAAAGCTGGCGAATTTTTTTATGTATAATTATATGATGGAACATTTAGAACAACTAAGTTTTACTATTAAAAATTGCTATGATAAGTTAATTTTTCGCAGAGATATGAAGGTTAGATTTTTTAATTTTTAGTGGAAAGTTACATCAGATCTCTAAGAAGTTTTATTCTAACATAAGGATATATAGTATTATATAAAAATAGTAAGACTTTATCTAATTCAAGTATATATTTATTTAAAGATTGCATTTATAAACGATATGTATTAATTTGCTTTTAGTTTCTATATAGCAATTAGTATACCCACTCCTCGATATTGGGTAAACGAAGTGTGCGACGCTCAACTTTACCAGTTGAGGTTCTAGGTAATTTTTTGGCAATGTATAATCCGCCTCGAAGTTGCTTATGGTCAGGAAGCTTCTCTTGTACCAACTGAATAATCTCTTTCTTAATTTGTTCAACATCTTGATTATTTTCTGACAATAATACGAATGCTCTAGGAGCCCAACTAGTTTCTTCTTCAGAATATACACCAATAGCAGCACAATCAGTGACCAAAGGATGGAGCATCTGTAATATTCTGTAAGTAAATACACCAATGCTAATGTATAGACCTTAACTTACCAAGACATTTTCAATATCTTGAGGAGGGATCTGTTACACGTCCATTAAATTTCATGTAGTAATTTACAAAATATTTTCATGATTGGTTACTTACATGATGGTATCTGTACTTGATAATATCTTTAATACGGTCAACAAATGTCACTTGACCGTCTTCGTTAATTTCAAAAAGGTCTCCTGTATGAAGGAAACCATCTTTATCAAAACATACAGCATTGATTTCAGGGCTATTATAGTAACCCTATTTAAATGTTTAGTCGTATACGGATGCAAAATATTTTCTGATAGCTTACAGGAGTGAGAGTTGGGCCTTTAATACAAAGCTCCCCTACTTGATTATATCCGACCACTGTTGAATTCAGATTAGTTATGTGCCATTGGTTTTTTAAACTGAGGGTATATGTTCTTACTATTTCCATTCTCATCAATAATTTTAGCAGAAAAACCTGTAGATAAACAGCCAAGCTCGCCTAAAAACATTCCGTCAATTTCGTGCAAATGCAACAATAAACATAATAAATTACCTTTTAGAGTTCCAAGAACACTTGACTCGAGCAAATTTAAACACTCTGTCATACCATATGCAGACACAATGGCTGCATTCAAACGTTTATGGAAAGTTATGCATACAGTTTTGTCGATACAAGAACCTCCAAGAATAGCCAAATTAAATGAAGATAAATCATATTTATCAACAATAGGTTCCTTTGCCATTGCAGCAGCAATCCAAGGCTGGGTTGCCATGACATTAATTTTACAGTCTTGAATAGCCAACAACATCTTTTCAAATGTGTACTTTTTGAGAATATAAGTGGTACAACCATGGAATAAGTTCATGTGGATGGTAATTAAAAGAGCACTGACATGATGGAAATCTGTATGGGACAATATATTGACTGTATCTGGGAGCCATTCATCTTTCAAGAGTAAAGCACTAGTCAGAGACTTGTGTCTAGAAAGATGCATTGATTTCAGATTAAATATATACTCATTTAGGTTATTTCATAGAAACCTACGTTAATGTTACAGCCTTCTTCTTTCCAGTGGTACCTGAAGTAAAACACAAGTAGCATGGGGCTGTTGCAAGCTCTTCAGGAGTCCACACAGCGGGAACAACGCTTTCGTTGTGATTCAAAAAGGCTTTGGTAAAGGATTGACAGCCTTGTACATCTTCATCTCCAAATACAAAAATATTTTCTATTGATACACCAGCAATTTCTGCTGCTTTCAAAGCATTGTCAATTGTTTCGACACTGACAATGATTATTTTTGCATTGACAGTACTTAAACAGGCTGCAGCCGACTCGATATCAGAACTGGCATCGATAGTTGTAGCAACACCACCTATGAATAGTAAAAAAGAGAGATTGTTAAATGCTTGTGTTAATAGATATTGCACATGCAGTTATATACCAATGATAACAGGAGAATGAATCGCAGCAGCATAAGTTAACTATTTTTGCATTAAAAAAAAAAGCGATACAGTTCCTGATTTCTAAAACTTACATTATTTCCTGAATAAAAAGCAACAACATCTCCCCTTTTAAAATCAGGAAACTTGTACTGCATGCCAGCAGCAAATTTATATGCAATATCCTTTACTTGGCCAAAAGTGATTGATTGAGAATGGTCTTCTGCATCGATATAACAAGGACGATTAGAATGAAACTTTTTGTTGCTCTCAAACAAGAGGTCGTATAATGTAACTTGAGGGAATTCTCTTGCAGGAAGTTTGGAATTAAAAATCATAATGCAATTATCAGCTGAAAGAGAAGAATACCAGGGTTGTATTTTTTTATTTTTTATTTTTTATTTTTGGCTATTTAATGTAGGCTCCAAATAATGTACACAATAACAGAGTTTTTGTATTACACTGATAGAACTTTCAATATACGTTTATTCACTGACAATCAATATTCAGAAGCTTGTGCAAATAATGCGCAAAAATCCATTCCAGGCCGCTTGTATTACTGTATATCTACTTTGGTTGCTACATCTATACGCTTAATGCTATAGCCAATATTTGATTTTTGTAAATCGAGGACAGTATACATGCAAAATCTTTGAATTTTGTTGCGCTGATGCATTCGTAATGAGGTTTAACATACTATAAAAGGTAATTGAAAACGTTTTTTAGAGTTTTCCTATACAGAAATCATATATGGAAACACCATGTCGCACAGGAACTAGGAAAAACATTCGCCTAGATGATAAAATAACAAAATTTTGTTGGAGCTGCTGATGACACCACAAGACCAACATCCAAACAGATTTTAAATAATGAAACGAAACATATCGAGAGGACAAAGTCGAACGGAATGATGACCTCTATATATTATGGATGTCAAGAGCGTTGAATGATAATTGCCAATTTTTGCACAGCTGTATTTCGTTAAAACTCCCTTCTATCAATTAATTTTCCAAAAACCATATATTCTTAACTTTAGAAATTTTCTTTTACTATTAAGTATTTGATACATTTGTCAATTTTTTGTTTTCAATATTAAGTTACATGTATAAACTATCCCTACAATTTTTTTATTTATGCCAACCGAGAAATCTGATCGAAGGCTGAATAGTTTTGCCGAATATTTTCTGTCAATCTTTTACTTTTACCCGTTATTAGTACATACTACGGTATATCTGTGGATCACGATCTGATTTCATAACAATGCAGTTTTCCAGCCTCTCTTTTCCTGTCGATATAAAGCTTTATCATTTATTCCCAAGGTAGAGAACCCTGAATGTCTTGAGCTTATTATTCTGTGTGTAACATCTTAACGGTACATATTTCTTCTGTATACTTTAAAGCAATTAAATATACAATTTGTTACATATTACACTAACGATATGTGCAACAGCAGATCTAATGGAGTACATGTACTTGAGTGCAAATTCTTGGTACTGTGTGTTCTTTTTATCGAGATTGACATAAATTATATACTAAATCAATAAAGCATTCCCCTTGTTTGGAGTGTGCTGTTTCGACTCAAGAGCTAATTTTACACATGTAATCCCATGCAAAAGACCAATATTAATGCAGCTATATATCAACTTTCACAATGCGTTTTTATGATTTGAGACTCCACAAATATTATCATTTTAAAGAATCATCAATGTCTAAGATTTATAATGAATCGCATACGATATACTAAAAGAAATTTTATTATTGTCATTCATTTTATATTTGTAAATGGCTATAATGAACCCGTTTCCTTTAAAAGATTCTTTTTTTGCTTTGTTAATTCTGTAAAAAGTAATCAACAATAGTTGGACCATTGAATCTATAATCAACTGTAATTCAACTTAATTCAGGTTACACATCTTGTGCATATAATTTATTAGTTTCTGACATCTACAGTATGAAAATTGATCGCCATCTATTTGAGCCAAAAATTTATGGAATGAAAGTCAATGGCGCTATATTTTTCCTTGATATTCGGTTAATAAAGTTTCTGTTTCAAAACTTGTTATAGGCCTGCGTATTTCAAAAAGCTTACTAAATACAGTTAAAAGATATAATTGATTTATCCGAGATTCCTTGTCTAGAATCATATAAAACAGGCAATATTTACCAACTTTACATTTTTCACTTGTTTATATCTTATCCATATCTTATCCATATCTTATCAATATCTTTTAAATGGTCTACGAATCGAAATATACTCCCAGACACATTCCTAAAACTACAAGCATTTTTAATACCTTGTTCCATAAGAACATAAAAGTGCCCAAGGATAAACTTATCTATGTTGATATCGAAGATACTAGCAATAGTTTGACATTTGGTCAGGTCGAGACACAAATTCTTAAAGCTGGTGCTGGTCTCATGCGTGAGTTCAATTTGAAAAAAGGTGATGTTGTAGCCATTTGTTCACCAAATCAAGTTGATTACCCTATTATTCTTCATGGCGCTGTTTGTGTTGGTAAGATGATCTGATTTAATATGTTTTATAATATCAAACTTGGCGTCTAACTCAATTGCTTAGGTGGTATTGCTGCTACGATCGATCAAATGTCTAGCGTTGATTTAATGGCAGCTGATTTAGATACTGTTCAAGCCAAGGTCTTGATTGCTCATAAAGATACACTCGAGAATTCCCTTGCTGCTGCCAAACTTGTCGGTCTTCCTGAATCCAACATTTTAGTCTTTGGTGATCTGGGAGTCGATAAAATTCGTACGGTCAATGAAACAATCTTGAGCCAAGATGAATTGGCTACACCTCTCGAATTTACTGAACAAGAAATGATAAACAATCCTGCCTTCCTCTACTTTACTTCTGGTACTACCGGTAGAAAGAAAGCTGTTATGATCACCCAAAACAACATTTTAAACAGTTTGTTCTTTAAAGACTGGGATTTTAAGGACATGAATCTTCTTGGATACACTGAATATCATCATGCTAGTTCTCTTTTTACCAACATGCATTTGTCTGTCTATCTTGGCCTCACAACTTATGTAATGCCTCATTATACTTTACATAAATTGTGTGCCGCTGTTGAAAAGTTCAAGATTAACATGACCACTACACAACCTTTCATCATCTCTGCTTTAGCAAAGGATAACATTGCCAACGAGTATGATCTTTCATCTCTTAAATTTGTCATTTGTTGTGGTGCTGCTCTTGATAACTCGGTGACACGTACTGTTAAAGAACGTCTTGGTCTTTTGATTATGAATGCTTATGGTATGACTGAAGTCCTTGGCTTATTTGAAAGCAATCCTCAAGTTACCGAAGCTAATGGTATTGGTTATTTGGCATCTGGCTTCTCTGCTAGATTGGTTGACGATGATGGTAATGATGTTCCTACTGGTCAAATGGGAGAACTTTGGGTTAAAGGTCCAACTGTTGCTCGTGGTTATTACAGAAATCCCGAAGCTACCGCTAGTACTTTTGGTGCCGATGGTTATTTGCGCACTGGTGATCTTGTTAAATGTGATGAGAATGGCATGTTCTACTACATTGATCGTTCTAAGGATTTGATCAAGTATCGTCTCTACCACATTTATCCCAGTGATATTGAAAATGTTTTGATGACCCATCCCAAGGTTGCTGACTGTGCTGCTATCGGTGTATACTACCCTGAATTTACTACTGAGCTTCCTCGTGCATACATTCATTTAGTAGATGGTGAAAGGTACACTAAAGAAGTAGAAAGAGAACTCCAAGAATATGCTGATGTCCGTCTTTCTGATGAAAAGCGTCTGCGTGGTGGCATTGTTATTGTCGATTCCTTCCCTCGTACTGCTTCTGGTAAGATTCAACGCCGTATTCTTCGTCAAGAGGCCAAGGGTAGCGTCCTCGTTTAAATCTAACTGCTTCACCAAATATATATCCCTTGAAACAAACCAATCTCTTACTGTCCCCTCTTTTTATATTATTGTTCAAATCAAAATTACATACATTACTCCATTTCTAATTACTTTCATAAGTTTTCAATAAATATCATTACAATAAGTCCCTAATATTTTATGCATTTACGTAATAATAGAGAACAAAACTGCTGCAGGATAGAATCGCTCCAGATCGCTCACTTTTTAAATGACCGTCAATATAAACCATTTTCATCGTTTGAAGGATTGTTTCTAGAGTTCCTTTTTGATAAAACTATGTTTGTTACTTTGATCGCATACTTTTGTTAGCAGTATACATGAAGATAATTTTTGTTTAGAAAATTACGTCTTTCAAGCGCAAATATTTTGTGTTTTATCTTGTGTATGCTAACTCTGATTTTCTATTCGAAAAACACTGATGCATGTTTTACTATTTGTGATGAGTGTACAAAGGTCTAATAAAATTATAAAGCTCTCGCAAAAATGTTCAGGTTCAATGCACTTTAACCCGAATTGTTAAAGACAAGCTTCAAACTTGAACGTTATATGAAATCTTAATTAGGTTAAAGTGTTTGTAAGTGTATAAAACCTGATTTTATATTATATTAAAGTCTATTTTTTTTTCCAAATAATGATATACAATTACAGGTATTGTATGTATACGATCAAGTACATTCTCCAAACAAGGTTTTCTACACATATACCTGGGAAGGCAAACACCTAATGTAGATATTTGATGCTGCATGTTATTAATTATTAATTTTTTTGTCCTTTATTTCTTGATGTGATTAGAAAAATCCCCCACCCCTTAAATCCTGCTAAATCTGCTGATATATACCATCATAGATACGCTTCGGAACCAACGTCTAAGGATGTCGGCGCCATAGAGCTATTTCTAATCTTTGAGTGTAACCCATACCACAGAGAGTCAAGTCTTCTGAGTTGTACAAATAAACCTATTAGAGTAATGAGCTCATCTTGTCAAATTTTATTTATAACTTACGTTCTGTTTGTATTATTTATAATATCGTGCTTTCCACATTGTTTGTCTTCTCCGAGAAAATTAAACAACTACACCGGAAATGCTATCCGAGCTTATTTTTGCCAAAATTAACAAGACAGAACATTTTATTGTCAAAAGCAGGACAAAGTTAAACTTTTTATTTTCAGTTGTTTATCATAACGCAAATAGCACTTTGAATGAATGTCCCTTAATTCCAAGATAATCATCTATCCTTTTTTCATTAGGAGAAAACAACAACAAACTTTTTATTCATCTGTGGAACCTTTTATACGGTTTTTTTTTAAGGGATGATTAAAGTTATCTTCAT
This sequence comes from Mucor racemosus, assembly GCA_027405735.1. NCBI lineage: Eukaryota > Fungi > Mucoromycota > Mucoromycetes > Mucorales > Mucoraceae > Mucor > Mucor racemosus. Next base: position 1,616,843 of record JAPEHQ010000012.1, on the reverse strand, counting down.
TATATAAAATGTCCCATTTTTCAAAGAAATGCAGATAAATATACAATGCTTGGCTTAATGATAATGTATAGACATGACAAATTATAATATATATATATATATATGTGATCAATTTGCATGAAATGTACGCCACATAATATATAGTGTTTTCTCATGTTCGTATGCGACTGAACAGTGGAAATTGATCTACATTTAACGCCTGTATCACTGTATTAAAGAAAAAACGATAATTCCGCGATAAATGATGCTGTTACATCTTCTCCCCTTGTTACATGAAAAATAAACAGGTTCTGCCATATATATAATATATGGGAATTACAATATCTAATATAATTTTTCCCAATTTAATGATAATCAGGAGGGGGGGGGGGATATTCAAAGATGGCCTTTAGATAACATTTTGAGAAAGAGATATAAAACGCATACTATAGAAAGCAAGTAATTGAACCTCACGTAGTTAAGAAGAGCTTAATCTTGTTGAAACAAATAACAAATAAACATTAAAAAAAAACCGATTTTGACATGATTTATTTTGTTATTGAATTCTACAAACAGAAACGCCCGATTAAAATTGTAGTAAAAATGGGAATATTTAGGCTATTATCATCATCATTTTCATTTTCAAACCTCCTTTAACTTCTCTTTTTCTTTCTCTTTTAGTTGCTAATTGGATAACAAATGCCTTTTACTAAAACATTTCACGGCTTTATTGAAAACATTACAGATTCATTGCTTATAATTGAGGCATGTAGGAATGGTCTGTTGCCAACGATCAACCGAAGATTAATAGAAAGAGAGCGTCATTCTATCAAATCAGGCACAATCATTGTCTTTGATGAAACAGAATCTGGTAATATTTTTTACTAAATTTTGTATGCACATTCATTAATTGAAACATTTTCACAAAAAGGTATTAAAAGATGGACAGATGGTTTTCTATGGAGTCCATCTCGTATTTTGGGAAATTTCCTCGTTTATAGAGAACTTGCAAATAGAGAGCACAGAAAAATAGATAATGATTATAGCAATTCTTCTGCAACAACATCAAAGGCTACAGATGAAACAAATTTATCTTTGATGTACCAAAAAGAAAAAACATTAGTGGGTTCATTGACAACTTTAAATACAACATACAACTTTAAAAAAGATGGTTTAATCAAGAAAACAATTCGCATTATGGTGAATGGCACCTTCTTGCACATTGTCAATTATTACAGTAAACATGATGCATTAAATAACCTTTTGCCAACTCCTTCTGCCAACCCTGAACTTGCATGCTTACAGATCTCGGCTGACCTGATGCCACATTTACAGGGACATAATGCTTCTTTCCCTCCTAGAGACACTACAGTTAGTCGGAAGCGAAGTAAATCATCAGATGAATTAGATTATCATCAGCAAATATATTCTGATAACAATGACAGTAGTAAGGCATATCGCATAAATTATTCAAATTTCATGTATTCTACTACTACCACTACTACTGCTTCAAGTGGTAGTAGTAGTAGTAGTAGTAGTAGCAATAGTAGCGCTGCTACATATCCTATATATGATAATTTATATGATAGACCATCAACTTCTATTTCTCCAGGCTTAACAACATCTGTGTTTGATACATACAACTATCAGCATGGTAATAAGCGTAGCAGAACGAGTCAAGATACGTTATCTCCATCACTTTCACCTACACCATCACCTCCTATTATACTATCGACATCAACTTCCTGTGGCGATACAGCTATATTAGCAAATCGATTCAATCAATTTTATAATCCAACAAATACAAATATTTCAAATCGAAATCCTATAAATAATAATTCCACGAGTACGTTTGATTTCACTTCACCACGTAGAACAACAGCATTTGATAACTATTAATAATAATAATAAAAAGATCTCGCTTTTTTCATGTTGTACAAAATAAAGGGGGAACTTCAACCAGTATGCTCATCATTTTTTACAACTGAGTTTTGATGTTAAATTGCTTCAAATTGTCATGAAGAATGTTGTCAAAAATATGAATATATTTTTTATAACTTTATATTAATAAAAGGGGAGGGGAAATTTGTGAATTTGTTAGCATTTGGCGTGATTTATGTGAATTGTTTTGTATGTGATTTAAAGGAGGTCTGTAGAGATGTATAATATTAAGTAAAAAAAAAAAAAAAAAAAAAATACATGTTGAATTTTTTTATATTAGATTCTTTTTTTTTCTTTTCTCTTTTTACTTGGATTCATCAACAGGTTCAGCCTTGGCTTCATCTGATTTTTCAGTTTCTATACAAATATATATCATGTAAATATACCATTCTACATTCAATAATCCCATTTTCACTAATATATCAAAACTTACCTTCTTGCAAATCAGAAGTCCACAAAGTAAGGTTATCTCTCAGTAATTGCATGATAAGAGTAGAGTCCTTGTAAGATTCTTCAGAGAGAGTATCGAGTTCAGCAATAGCATCATCGAAAGCTTGTTTAGCGAGATGACAAGCACGATCAGGAGAGTTGAGAATTTCATAGTAAAAGACGGAAAAGTTAAGAGCAAGACCCAAACGAATAGGATGGGTAGGAGCTAATTCAGTTTGAGCAATTTCTGTGGCAGTCTTGTAAGCTTCATGAGCTTGAGTAGCAGACTCCTTACGAGATTCACTAGTAAGGAATTCAGCAAGATAACGATGGTAATCACCCATCATCTTGTAGTAAAAGACCTTGGATTCACCACCTTGGGCATTAGGGATCAAGTTTTCGGACAAAACATTCAAAATATCCTTGCAGACATCTTGAAGTTCAGTTTCAATCTTTTGACGGTAAGTCTTGATCTTTTCAACTTGAGCAGCGTTTCCCTTACTCTCTTCCTTTTGTTCAATAGATGAAACAATTCTCCAAGATGCACGACGAGCACCGATGACGTTCTTATAAGCGACAGACAAGAGATTACGTTCCTCAACAGTTAATTCAACACCCATCTAAATTAAAGAAAAAATATATTTAAAATTCAAATTCGGATACTCAAATAAATCACGTTGTCCTTCCATCTCTTTCCAAAAAAAAAATAAGATTAAATAATTTACCTTTGCAACATCCTTGGTGAAGGAGACCATTTCTATATTAAATAAAATGCTTAATATCATTATCATGAGTGATTTAAAGGGTATTACCATCATAACGCTCGGCTTGTTCAGCGAGCTTGGCCATATAGACATTGTTTTCACGTTCCTAATAAAAACAAGAGAAAAAAGAAGGAAATATCGTCAATGAATATTCAAGAAATCTTTACGAAAAAGCACTTACAGTAGACATATTTAGTATATTTTTAATTTATCGAGATTATAAGAAAATAAAAAACGAGAAAAAAAGAGAAAAGGGAAAAAGAGATGCGAGTAAAGTCTAGAAAAATATATAACAAAACTTCTGAGCTTGAGGCGTGAATCAAATCACGGAGTCCTAACCAAAATACGTCACCCGTATCATTTATATCATGTATTCGTATAAAAAATGCCAATATCAACGAAAATATCGATAAAAGATGTCTTGTTTTACATGTTGCAGATATTTATCGATAGAAAATATTATGTTTATTAGACAAATTCTCGTGAAAAAGAGGTTGAAATCAACCCAATTGTGTGCTGATTTACTATTACCTTTTTGCATATTCTTCCAATTTCGGTAAGAGATAAACACATTCTATTGGTGATGTACTCCCCCCCTTTTATCTGGCCTCTTCCTCGCTTTTGCGCCTGAGAAAATTATTAAAAAAAAAAAAAGAAAGTTTAGCCTGGGTCATTCGTGCAAAAATAACACACTGATAAGGGAATGCTTTCAGACCCCCAATTCTTTATTTTAAGTTGGGTTCTTATATATTCTAAAATACCCGCTTTTCCCATTTCGAGAGTTGCTCACGATATTATTCTATGAGACCAGACATATGTTGCTCCTTTCAATTCGTGATACACTAAAGAGTACCTGCATACTATCCAACTAAGCCGTTAGCGCGAAAATGTACATTATGCTCTATATATACAGGAATGCATAAAATCAGGTACTGTAGATTCGTTAGTGTACAATTTTTGAGCTTTTGAATGGTCTTCTCGGGGATTGCAAGTAAATCAGGAAAACATTTACAGTAAAAAATTACTGCAAAAAAACCCCCAAATACTCTCTATTCGTATAGCTTAGGGGTATCTTTTTTTTCTTTATTAGTGGGCAAACTTTATATTTATATTTTTATCAGTGTGATACTTGCTGTTGGTGATACATTGCTTGATTCATGTTACTCCTACATGATACTATTAAATTTTGGTATCTATTTCAATTAACCATCAAAAAATAAATGTAGGTGTGATTACTCTAGTGATTTGTGAAATAAATACATTATTTGTTTGAGACCAAACTGAGACACTGTACCCGTAACTTTCTGTCGATTAATGCTGGATCAGAATATAGAAAAAAAATGAATCACGGTGGCCCTGAGAGATAACGAGGCAGCAGAATTTTAGAGCAAACACCAATCAGAAGTGAATCTCTTTGTCAAATAAAAAGACGAAAAATGACAATTGCTTTATAGTAACAGAAGCGAGATTAATTGAATTTTTATATTCTCGGCAGGTTTTACGATACCAGACATACAGCTCATGGTATCTGCTATTCAATACAATGAATCATTTTGTAGTGGAGATTGTGCTTTCAGTCAGTTAATCAAGTCGAAAAACCTACCTTTTTTAAAACATTTAAATTAAATGTATTTTAAATAGGTCTTGTTTGATATTAGTGTAATTTTGCTTATGTAAATTCAGTGTACATAACAAAATTATCCATTAAACACCATTTTATTCCAATAAAACGCCAATTGCGGCGAACGAATATATAAAATGACCCCCTGAATAATTTAAACACCCGATTACGTTTGACAGGTCGGAGATAGAATATGAGACAAAATGGTCAATCTTTATAGTTGACAGACAAACCATTAAAACACTCGGTAAAATGCCCATTCAAATTAAATAAATAAAAAATAACAATGTATTCAACAAATTTACTGCGTTATTATTGTTGTTAAAAACCAGAACATACGCATAATTTACACAAATAATTCTTTAAATATTAAAAACACTCAGAAGCGTTTCAGGTTGTATGCCGATTAAAAAGGGAAGTTTACATCAATTTAAGAGAGTTCTTTTGAACAAACGAAACCTTTGCAAAATGAATGTATCACAGATACAAACGCAAGAGACATCAGACAAAAAAAAATAGCAAATTCAAAGTGATTCACATGCTACAATCAGTCACCGCATCATATGTGATCCAGAAAAAGGCAAATTCACAATTAAAGTTTGAATCAAATGTAACTTTCTTAAAACAAACGAGTACTGCACCTCGCTTTGTAAGGATGTTTGATGAAGAAGAGGTAATCAAGATCTCACATGCTCACAAATAAAAAGCTATGAATTGATTCAGTCTTAAAAAGAAAAATCAGTTTGATCGTACAACGATGAATGTAACTCGAATCTTTGATTTTTTAAACATTCTACATTATTAATATGTGTTCTTTTGTTTCATTCATGTTAATAGTTAGTACTGGATAAGTTATTTGTGTTACTGATAAGACGCTTCTCTATGTTTCGACTATTGATCTGTTCGTTTTAAGAATCGAGATGTGTGAGTGTTACTTTAATTATGTCTGCTGCGACCTATAAAAAAGGTGTATTAGATAGAAACATTACAACAACGTCAAACCAAGAGAAAAAAAGGGGGGAGAGGGGGGGGGGAGAGGACAATGCCCTTTTGTCTCATTTTTTCTACATCAAAAGACCAAATAAAAACACTGTACAGCTGTTGCACAAGAACAAGCCAACTCACGGAATTCGGAATAAAATAATAATAATGGTGCTTGATTTCCAAGATATATAAAATTTATTTTTTTTAATGATAAAAAAATTGTGTAAAAAAAAGATGTGAATATCTTTTTTGATGAGAAAAAAAAGACTTGACCAATTTAACGGTAAGACTTTTGGAAACGAGCACGAGCACCGGGACCACCGAACTTCTTGGGTTCACAACGACGGGGATCGGCAACGAGGAGAGTACGGTCATATTGAACAAGGATTTCCTTGATCTCCTTCTTGGCGGCCTCATCAACGAACTTTTGGTAGAAGGCAACGATAGCCTTGGCAAGAGCTTGACGGATAGCATAAACTTGAGAAGTGTGACCACCACCGTTGACGCGAATTCTGATGTCAGTGTTGGCGAAACGTTCCTCACCCAAAAGAAGGATGACTTCGTAGACCTTGAACTTCAAGATCTCGGGTTCAAGGAGCTCAATGGGAGAACCGTTGATACGGATGAGACCGTGACCACGCTTGCAGTGAGCGACGGCAGTAGCGGTTTTCTAAATGAAATGTAATCAAAAATGTCAATTCCAATTGTAATCAAACAAGCAAATTATAAAGAGAAAAAGAGTGAATAACACAACATTAATATGACAAAAATGAATCAATTATATGGTGTCATCTAAGCAGTTATTTCGATCTAAATATCTAGAAAGCGTAGAATATCTAATAATTTATTCCTCAGCGTATATATCGATTGTTTTGTCCATGTTCAAATTTGAAATTGTTGCATGGTTTGTGTGAATTATTTCTTCATTTTTGCCATGTCGTTGTATTTATTCTCTCTTTTTTTCTCTTCTAAATTCGAAATGATATATTACCTTGCGACCGAATGTCTGAACAGCTTCCATATTGGCTATCATGAAAAAAAAAAAAAAAAAAAAAATAGGTCAGTTACATTGGCTCTATCAAAATAAAAATTCCCATCCATCCATCTAAAACATCCATCTAAAACAATATTCTATTTCGTATATCATCTACAAGTTCATGCACATACACATACACATTCCCCCCACATCCTACATGTCAGCCCTCTTACTTTACCTAATGTGAAAAGGAAGGTTTGATGTATTGATGGCTTTGCCAGTATTTTTGTGGAAATTTTAGATTTCCACTACAGCGTAATAGACAAAGCTTCATTGGCTTACATTGAATTGTGATTTCCGGACCGACCCTCTTCTCGTTGGCAATGAAAAATAAGCTATTCACATTTCCACCTCATTATTACGCCGAAGATTATCGATTTTTTGAATTAATAAAGCTGTCGATTTGAACTAATTTGTTCTTTAAAATGTAAACATTTATATGGTTATTACTCAAAAAATTTTTTTTTTGAAGAAGAGGGCTTTCTCTTGATAATGAATTATTAAAAAAAAAGTATTAAATTACGCACAATGTATTTTCAAAGCGTCAAACCTAAATATTCACGATATTAAAATATACTAAAAATTCGCACACTATTGTAGAACTGCAGCAACGTATCTACAAAATTCTGTTGCTGAAAATTTTAAAGCATCAAATAAAACTATATGCTTTGTTGAAATCAACTTTATTTGAATGAAAACAACACCGAAAGGCATTAATGATTTATTACTCATCATAGGAAGTATTGTAATGCTCAATCTTCATACCTTTGTTACAATAATTTCCCAATAAAGAGCAAAAAGAAATGGCTCGCGGGGTTTAAACACGAAAACCGCAATTTTTCGATTTCTGATCCAATTTTAGATTTTTTTCAAAAAAAAAATTTCTTTCAAGGATTTTCACACCAAATAATGCATAATTATTACCAAACCCTTTATTAATATTAAACATGTAAAATTTAATGAGCTATTAAATGAAAATTTTTGTTTGTTATTTTTTTTTACAAATTTTGCAGCAATTGCTCAAAATGTAGTATTTTGGTTTTTTGAGGAAAAGTCAAAAAATTTAGCATAGAACTTGAAAATAAACGTTTTTGACATAAAGATATAATTAATACAGTCAGAATTTCTCAATATATACCTTAGTAAAAAGTCTCATTTTTCATGTGAAAAATTGAATTCTTCAAATTTTGCAATTTCGGACGTGTGGTAGCAAGGCAAAAATTGAGTGAAAATCAAAATTTGCAAAAACCTCTAGTAATGCAACGAGACTAATCTACTAATTCATAGCAATTGTTTGGTACACTTTTGAACACCAGAAAGGGCCGTAAACTCTCAAAACAAACCGTTCAAAGTACTAATTCTCAACAATTTTGGTCAAATAATAGCGTTTACCACGCACAACAGACTATTACTTTACTTTTAGTTGTATTTGAACATGAAATGTATTAGTTTTTACACTTTTTAAAAACTTTGAAAACTGAAAATGGGGTTGCACTAACTTGATTTATTGGATAAAAGCGACATGTTTCAAGTTCAATAAACGTATCAGCCACCACTAAAAAGTGAGATTAATGGTGCAAATACGTATAAATTGTGAAAATAAAAATTCCAATAAACTATCCATAATGTCTTTGAATGGTCAGAATTTATTATATTTGTATTCGTCATGCTTATTGTGGATGAAAATCCTTGAAAGATTGAATTTCATGAAACCGGAAGTTGAAAATTTGTGCGTGGACGGCAATGCTTCATTTGCAGTAATTCACTCGTATAGTATGGTATTTGGTAAAGAGACAAGTAATCAAACATGTAACGCTTTATTATATGTATATATGTATATATGAGTTAAATAATATTATGTACAATAAATATAAGAAGAGGGAATATTAATAAATTAAAAATGAGGTACGTTAAAGGCTCGCATGGTCATGTTAACAATAGCAAATGTACCTTCACCAAGCACAAAGCCACTTGCTACAACAACAATAAAAACCTTACCACCAATTGATCGATATGGTTCAATCCAGGCACGAATCCCATGATGGGTTTGTTCATGTTTATATTTGGGTTCATCACAAAATTTGTTCCAGAAATGAACAATAAGGCCACCAATAACACGGGCCAATGTAAAGTTGGGAGGATTATACATACCAATGGCAAAGGCAATGCCTTGAGGTATAAATCGAACCCAACCTTGCTTTTGATGATCAGGATAAAGTTCCTTGATTAATACAAATACTGCAAATAAGATGGCAAATGCAAATACAAATTCAAAAACGTGAGGAGGAAGAGGGTGTCCATTGACAAGTCGAGACATGTCTAACCATACTTGAGCTGTAGGCACCGGGAATTCTGGGCCAGGAATATTGTATACAGTTCTATACAACAAATAAGCGCCTGTAGCAATGAAAACACTCGCAAAAGAGCCAATCATCTGACCATAAAACTGAGCTTTAGGAGATGCACCGAGTAAATGACCTGTTTTAAGATCTTGCATCAAATCACCTATTTTTCAACTGTGTTAAATTAAATTATTGCATAAGATATTGATATATATTTACCTGCTTGTTGTGCACCTGCTTCAGCAATACCACCAGCAATTAGATTGGCTAGAATGGCGCCAGGCATAAGTGTAGCTGTAATACATTGTGATAATTTGCCAATTCCCGATACAGGATTCAAATCAGTCTCACCCAAAGCGCGAACACCAAGAACACTAAGGAACATGGCAATCAAAATTGAAACAAATGTCATCCCAATAGGCATGGCTTCAGCTCCAAATACAACACGAACTAATACAGCACACAAGATGCTGGAGGCAATCAAACCAATAATAGCCACTTTTTTAGAAACTTGTTGGCTAAGAGGAGCATCCACTTCAACAATTTCTTCTTCTAATACATGTTCAATCATTTCTTCTTGCACTGATTCGTTGCCATTACTCACAGTGGAGAATAATCCTTCTTCCTGTTTAAGACGCACTGTCTTGACAATAGTTCTAACAAAAACAACAATCAAAGATACGCACGATTCGGCAATCATGACACCTAATGAAATCCATAAAATCCATCCTTTAGAACCTGTTTTCCAGTCATCAATTGGGCCAGGCGCCCAACCTGCATAGTAAGCAACAGGTGATAAAACACCCCATCCGATAACACAACCCAATAGCATAGATAAAGTAGTAGGTAAACCCATAATAATACCTTGTCCAACGTAACTGAAGCTAGGTGTAAAATACCATTGCCATGCATTAAAATCAATCAAACCAAAGGATATCCAGTTGAAAATAGGAATAGCATTGATAGCTGGTACAAAATAAGAAGATAAGGTATATAAAGATGATACAGTGAATGATGCAAGTAGACCATGTAATTTCAAAGACCAACTATATTCAAATGTCTTTTGAACTTGTTCGGGAGCTTCGGAAGAAATTGCGGGAGCAGTATATCTTTGTTGTTGTTGTTGTTGTCGTTGTTGAATTAAAGGTTGACGTTCGCCATTACGTTGATTTCTTCTAAAACGCAATGCGTTTTTTCCAGCTCTTTTTGTAATTGTATGATCAATCAATGTAGGATCCTCTCTTTGATGAAGTAAACTAATCATTTGAGCTGTTGCTGTTCCAGATGGGAACTTTAGTCTTTCACGGATGATTGTCTCTTTACGTAATGGAATAGCAAAAAATACACCGAAAAAGGCAACACCGAGGGACCACAATATCAATTGACGGCCACTTAATACTACTGCTCCTGTAGGGTTGTCATTTTTTGTCATTAATTCTAAAGCTGGAATGACACCAACAAAACCTAATAACAAATTTTAATGAATTTCTGAGGAGGTGTATCATTAAACAACTCGAATTTTACCTGCTGCCAAGGGCATTGTAGCGGTAGCAACTGCGGTTGTTTGTAATACCACGTTTTCGATGGGTCCAAATTTATGTTTCAACATATGCTGAAATGGTTTAAACATTGCAAAGCCTAGTAAGGATGATTGTAGAGACATCATTGAAATCCAACCTGTTTGAAGACCAAAATACATGTTGGAAAAGCACATTAATGTACCGATCAGAAGACCACAAGCAACTGCTCGTAACTGAAGACAAAAGGTTAGCTTTTTTTTATTTGGAATAGCCATCATCGAACCTACTGTAAAATGATTTTCGACATCTTCTTGTTCTATATGTGAATTTTCATTGCTATTACTTTGTTGAAAGGTTGCTGGATCTACAACATTGTTAAACCGACATTCTATTGAATCTCGGTTACATTTTCACAAACCTCGAAATGAATAAATTTCATCTCCTGTATGATTGGTATCCTTGGTCATTATTCTGATATAAAAACCAAATTTATGAGGGTTATATTTAATGTAATCTGAGCAAAGAGAAACAGAGAAAGTAGTTGATTAGGTTTTTCTTTTATACTTTCTATATTTCCCGTATCTCTTACTAATTCAAGGCGATGACGATTATTTCATCCCTTTCATTGGCCATTCATGTAGGGCAAAGGTTGCTCATTGGATCACGCCAACTTGGCTAGTAATTGCATTTATAATCAAATGGATCAAATATTCTAAAACAGTCCATTCAGTACCTTTTAAAGAATTTTTTCTTGATAAACTGCATACCAGATATGCTAATCTAATCTTACAGAATTATACTATAGCATATAAATATTATTGTAATATTATTTGTTCATAGCTGACAATGGTTATTCAGTATCCTGTCACCCCGGATTACACATATGACCATATCCAGCATTTTGAAGAGCAGCTGCCAAATTGCTGCTTCTCAACGATGGTCAAGTCGAGTCACCTCCATCCGGGGGAAGGGCATGGTTGAAAGTGGCTTCGCAGGGATATATTCTAACAAAAAACGACGAGGATGGAATCAATAAGCTTCCTTCAACCCCCCTGAACATTTTAAATATGCTGTCTACAGTAAGAAGATTATGAATCAACACAATGTTTATCAGATTCCTAACCAAAATCTTAGTCAAAATTAGTTAGAGCTTCACCTAGATTATTCCAAGCTTCTCGTTCATTAGCGTAAGTTTGGGGATTGTTGAGATATACATATATTGACATATCATTCTATAGTACAACAGCCAATGCAGCATCAGCAACCGAAAATAAAACTATTCTTGAACTTCCTAAAACCGCAGAAACCAATGAAGAATTCAGTGAAGTTTTTGAAGGTAAAAAGTGATTAGAAAAATGCATCGACATATTTTATTAAAATCGACATTATAGTGCCTAAAAGAGTTACACCTACCCACGACATTCCTGTATGCAACCTTCAAATGAGAGGATATCTTCCTCAACAACTCGACTTTTTTGCAGATTTCGCTCGCCGTGCAGCCTTCCACATGGGTATGCCTTGTTCTGGTACAGTGCCATTACCTACTCAAACTTCACGTTGGACAGTAATTCGATCACCTTTTGTTCACAAGAAATCACAAGAAAATTTCGAAAGAAAAACACATAAAAGATTACTTCAAATCAAAGATGCTCACCCTGAAGTAGTTGAAAGATGGATACGATATTTGACAATGAATGCACCAGCTGGTATTGGTATGCGTGCAACAAAGATTGAATTTGAGACACTGGGAAAAAAATAGACATATAGTCTTTATTTACAATAAACAAATTTTTTTTTTTTTTTGAATTCTATGGTATAGTACAACCTATTTTATTATCCCACGTGAGGACAAGTTTATGCTATTGTATATGATATAAGAAACATTCGAGATTATTTCAAAATTATCCCTTTCTTTCTTCCCGTTTTCCGTTCAGAAAAAAAGAAAATAATGACCCAGTTTTTATCACCTACAACTACAACAAGCACAACTTATTCTTCAGCATTTCCTCCTCTACAAGCATTTCCTTGGACATTTCATAAGCAACCTTCATTTCATCATGCATCACCCACTTCATCTGTACCTTCAACCCCATCAACTCCCTTGAATTTCTTCACAGCATTAGCTCCGCCAAAGTATCCCGCTTACCTCAAACAGACAAGCTATGCCAATCTTGTCACTGATCAATATCATCACTTACAGCAGAAAAAGAAGAATAATAATGATGAATATAACAAAGATCTTGTAGAAATTGATCTTCGATTACCACAATATTGGAATATAAACGATAAATCACGCCATTTACAAATTGGTTTGAATGGTTATGATTTAACATTTCATGCCAATATTCCAGGTAAAATAAAATAAAATAAACCCCATCATGCAACATCTTTCGTGGGAAACCCATTGTTTATAAGTTGTTTTTTTTTCTGGTGTAGGACCGGGTAAAAAAGAACACACAGAGGCAGCATCTATTCGCACAAACTTCCCAATGAGACCTCAATGTGGTATTTACTATTATGAAATGAACGTTATTTCAATGGGAAATGATGGTCTATTTGCTATTGGTTTCTGTAATTCAACTCATACATTGGATAAACTACCAGGTAAACAATTAACATGAATGCTTTATAACATGATTTTGTGTTAAACCCTACTCTTTTTTTCTCCTCATACGCTAGGCAATAGTCAAGGCTCATTTGGATATCACGGTCAAAATGGTCAGATATACAAAAAAAATTCTAAAGGAAAATCCTATGGTCCTTCATTTGCATCAGGCGATGTCATTGGATGTGGTATAAACTTCTTTAACGACACTGCATTTTATACAAAAAATGGCGTCTCGCTTGGATGTGCATTTGATTCTATTGATGCATCGTCTGATTTATTATATCCTTGCATTGGTCTTAGTACACAAGACGAGAAAATATCAGCTAATTTTGGTCAAGGAGAATTCGCCTTTGATATTGAACAATATATAAAAGTAATTTATAATAATAATTTCCGTATTCAATATACCTAATTGACAACTTTTTTTTTTTTTTTGTAGGATCAACAGAGAATGTTAGTCAGCCAAGTATGTGATGTACATGTGGAAGAATCACCTCAAAATAAATACAAAAATGATACTAAATCACAAATTGATGAAATGGTACTTTCTTATTTGATTCATCAAGGCTATATTGGTACAGTTAATGCCATGAAAAAGAACATTGAATACGTTGGTAATATGAAACAAGTGATTCCAATAAGCAATAACGACAATATAGATCAAGACACAAGAAGTAGTATTCGCAAATCGCTCATGACAGGTCATGTTGATATGGCTATTGAAAAAACAGAAACAATGTATCCAAATCTGCTTGATAACAATCCTGATTTATTATTCCAATTAAAAACTCGTAAATATCTTGACATCTTGATTGATGATTGCCATGAACAATCTTCTATACAATTACACTGTCCATCTGATGTAAACAATAGTGATACAGATGATGACACAATGAGTGTTCAATCAGGTAGAAGTCGTACATTAAGTTTCAGTAGTAATGATTTACAACATCAAGTACTCTATGAAGAACAGCCTGTAACATTTGGACATTACAATGCCCCTCTTGTATCACCACCATTGCCTGTTGTTGCGTCGGGAAGACGCTTAAGTTGGGCTGCTATTGCTGCATCTCCTTCGTCTGATTCACATTTAGAAGAGCCTCAGCATATAAACGGAAGAAGAAGACGTTTATCTAGTGTTAGCAATCATGGACGCCGTAGTAGCCATAGTAGTCTATTCTTGAATGAAGAAGACGAGAATCCCAAAACTATGACTACTGCTCGCAGGGCTATGCATTATGGTCAACAACTTCAGGAAGAATATCAACATACAAAATATTGGAGTCAGTTGATGGAATTGTTTACTTTATTGTCATTCGCTGATCCTAAATCAAGCCCAATGGGTCATTTACTTGATACATCTCGTCGAGATTTGGATGCTTCAGATTTGAATAATGCAATTCAAGGTAATATAAGAAAATCAAATTAACAAACACTTTTTTTTTAATACAAATATACATATAATAGCGTATCAACATCATGCTATAAAATCCAATTTGGAATTAGTCTTTAAACAGGCCATTGTAACAAGTAAAGAACTTGCTTTATCGGGTCACGGAAAATCATCATTGATGCATATTCAAAATCATTTTATGTCTAACTGATAAATAGAGGGGGGGGGGTATTTATAAACTTAGTCGCTTCTTTCTTGCACTATTTGACCCTTGGGCCATAAACCATCTTCTTGCCATCCAGTAACTAAAATTGGAATCTTAAATTACATGAATAAGAATATTATAAAATCATAAAAATAATAAAAAGCTCACAATATATTTCAATGAAATTGGGGTTTTGAATATTTGACGTTGATGCACCAACTGCTTATAAATGGCCTTTTGTTGTGATTCTTGATTCATAAATTCATCGTACTTTTTTGCAATAGCTGCTGCTTTATCTTGATCGTCGATGTATTTTTGATTGGGTTTTGTCCATTCTTTTCTCCTTGACTCCCAAGCTTGCAATCCTTTAGTAGGATCTTCTGATTCCACGGCCATATGTCAAGTTCAAGACAAGAACAATTCTTACATTCAACCTTTCGAAAAAATTTGATTCTCATGTGCCAGTGACTCGTTAAATCATATTCATCATGCGAGATCCATTTTATATTGCTACTATTATTTCGCATTGTTCTTTGTAAATTGTCGTCCGTATGTCACATAACGTTGAGGAGGGCAAAGTTTCTGTTTTTTAATCATTCATATATCTACCAATTTTAATGATTCTCGAAATCTAAATTAAAGGTTCAATCCATGATATAACAATTGTGTTAGTATTGGAAATGTTTCAAAGCTTCTTGTAATGAATCAAATTATCATTATAATGTTTCACAGCAGTAATGCTCATTTCGAATGTTCCTGTAAATACTACAAGGAAATCGTTCTATAATTCCTTGTAAAATTATCTGTATTTTCTCCTGTTTACATCCTTATTTATTTTCCTTAATAAATATAAATTTACAAATAAGAACATTAACATTCCTTCAACCAATGTTTACCGATCTCTAATATTAATAAGTGGTTGATCATTTAATCAATTAAAAAATGAACAGCAAACATTTTTTACTGTATCTCATATTTTTTAATCATATATTGCGTGATAAATGCATAGCTTTCATTTGCAATATATTTATATATTATATCAAACAAAAATATTTTTGAAAAGATAAACAGATGTAAAACGCATTGCATTATAAATATGACTGAAAAAAAAGGACGTTTACTAATTATTTTAGGTACTTGCCACTGTCATATATGCTGATTTCGGTTGATTTAGCGCTATTTCTAGTTTTAAATGGTCCGCTGAGCCATAAACCCCACTTGGAAAAAGAGTTTGCTTGACTTCTACAATTTAATTAGCATACTAATGAAATACTAAAATCATAGTTCTGAATACTGTTAAAGCTGTAATATATATTTTGAAAATTGCAGCCCATTTAGCTCAATATTCATTGACTTCAAGCATTTTTTCCAGTTACTAAATTTCTTTGAAGTAGAGAAAAAGACTTTTCTTTTTCCAAAAACGTGTCCAAAAACACTTCAAAAACAGCTGTTAGCTAATGAAATCAAGATATGTTCTTTGCACATCTACTGTGCATTAAGTGCAACTTCAAAATTCAGTTTTGAACAATTATTTAATTTTATAAAAATTTTCAAAAATATTCGAAACAATTGATACTACGAGTTTTGATTTCTTCATTTCCATAGCAACTCAGAGAGGCTAAACCTTTTGTAGTTCTGTGGATCACCACTAGAAGTACCGGACATTGCAACCGGAACTCATTTGGATCCGTATTGCTCGAGAACTCATGATTTTATTGACCTTTATAGGTATAGATAGCAGGTAATCAATTTGTTGTTCAAATATACCGAATGCACATCAATGACCTATGGAAGTTGGTATCTGAAACACTTGTAATACCTATTCACATTTATACACACAAAAAGTGGAAGTTTACTTCACTATGACCGACCTGTGCTGCACAAGATGATTTTGTTGTGCGCAGATGAGCTGCACACTATAGTCTGAGCTGTTGTTGTGCCGACTGAATATGGTCAAAAATATAACAATATACACATGGGCACAACAAAAGAAACTGCACACGAGCACAACGCTAAGCCTGTATATCCAGAATAATAGATTTTGTCCATGTGCATGATGACATTAATCCCATGCGTTCATAATAGTAGAATTGCCCATAAGCATATCATTATCCCTATTTGTGCATAATAATAAAATCTGACCATGAACATAATGAGCTGATCCGATATCAATCCTTTGCACTTCAATACATGTCGTAGTCAATAGATTGTAAGATGTATTGATACTGTAGAAGGTGATAACATATGGTACGTGGAGGCATACAACATAGTATATTATGCATATTTTTGCCAATGGCCACTCTTCCAAAAAAAAGCCGCACAATCTCCGGAAGCGGCCATCTAATAATATTTCCAAGCTTTAAATTTCTAGAAAAAATTACCGGACAGCCCGGACGCGGTTGCTTAAATATTCTAAGCAGCTATAAGATGCAGGTATCGAAATTTCATACAAAAATTAAGGTTCGACTGTATTTCTATTAATTATTCAAAGGCTTATTTTAAGTAAAGCATAAATACAACCTATAACGTTATTAACCTAATAACGGGTTTAACTTGAAAAGTATAATATGATACAACTGGATTAAAAAAAAAGTCCATAAAATCACAAATTTAACGGATTTATATATGAAACCACTACCGCCGACCTGTGCTGCACAAGATGATTTTGTTGTGCCCAGGTGAGCTGCACATTATAGCTTGAGCTGTTGTGCCCACTGAATATGGTTTAAAAAGATAACAAGATGATGCACATGGGCATAACAAAAGAAACTGCACACGAACACAGCGCTAAGACTGTATATGCATAATTATAGATTCTGTCTATTTGCATGGCATTAATCCCACGTGTGTATAATAGTAGAATTGCCCATAAACATTTTATTATCCCTATTTGCGCATACTACTAATGAAATCTGACCATGAGCATAATGAGCTGATTGTATCGGCACAAATTGGTTTGTACATGGGCATCATGCCGTTCTCAAAATTCCATTGCATTTTTTTACTGGAATGGGTGGTTTTTAAATTACATTTGCTTTTATTAATATAGGTTATAGACAATAATACAATTCAATACGTTCTTGATGTTGTAGAGATGTAGAGCAATACATGCAAGAGCCAATATATTTACGATTATTATTATTTGTAAACATGTTTATAACTATAATAATGTTTACAGCAACAACAGTTTTAGCTTCAGCAGCATAAAATTAAATAACACTTACTTGTAATGAGTCAAACATTTCAGTTTCATTCATGCAAAACCTTGCCTCATTCCTTATATAAATACTACAAGGAAATCATTACATGATCCCTTGTAGATTTATCTGTCTTGTTACACTCCCTTTATTTTTATTTATTCACTAATAAATATCTAATTTACAAATACGAACACCAACCTTCATCAATCCAGTGATCACAAATTTATAATAGCAAGAATAATATCTATAAGCATATTATCCACCTTTGTTGTTAGTCCAAAATTACAGATCATTACATTACTGCTTAAATTTACATGCAAACCAAATTTAAAGCTATAAATGTTACTTTATCACTCATAAAATTTAAACAAATTAACCTTCTTTAAACTTACTATTTTGGTTTACGGTTGTCAGCTGTAAAAAGATTTGTTTTCAAGTATACAGTAGCTATGATCAAAACTATGGTTATTAGACAAAATATTAGATTATTCTTTTTTTTTTGTCTCTATATCATTTGAAATTTTACCACTTTTCTGAAACATTTCATGGGTTGGTAGCCAGTTCTAGCTTCTCATTGATTAGATATAAGTATTATTGCCTTCGATTTGATCTGATAATTAAGAAATACGTTCAACAATACAGTAGTAAATAATGGTATTTGATTTTAAAATGCGTTTAAATGAAAATATCAGTCTTTAATATAGGCTTCTACATATATTAAAAACATTAGCTTCTTATGTTGTTAGAATGCGTATTCAGATAAAACAAAATAATACCAGCTTGATAGTCTGATATCACTTATCAAACAGTAAATATATGATTGGAATATGAAAACGAAAATAGAGGAACAACACACGTAGAAAAGAATTTTCAAGGCTTTAAATTATTTAATACAATTAAAACCCTGTTAAATTGCTCATTTCAATCAATGTAAAAGCAGCATTACAGCGCATCAACCCATAAACTAAATAAAGTAGGCAATATCTGTTATCATAGAAACATGCATTTTTCTACCAGAAAAATTGTTTGTCATATCATACGTTCATTAACAAATTGCAAAAGCGAGTCCGTAGAACGACGCCGTAATTGAGCGTAGCAAGATCGAACGACCAAGTCTCTTATACTATGGTATATATTTAAGCTTTAAATAAAAATGCGGTTTTTTTTAACTTTTTTTATATTTAACCACGTACGGTCTGAAAATTCAGTTTTTGTAGCGGATATTTTCAAAGCTCATTTCATCCTTACCAACACTCATGATTTTGATCAAAAAACAGAAAAATCAATTTTTGATACCAAAATCAACGTTTAAATATACAACATTGTGAGAGAAAATTGTAGCTATGACTGATACACATTTTATAAAAGCTTAAAATCAAATGTTAAGTAATGAAAATTTGCATTTTTGGCCCAAAAACAGTTTTTTGATTAAAGGATTTTCATGTAATATTTTGCAATAAAAATGTTTGTTATTTTTTATTGAGAAAATAGAGCGCTAAATTCTGTATATGTGTATATTTTTTGTTTTTATAATTGGTAGTATAATTAACTCTAGATTTGCAAAACCAAAAAAAAAAAATTAAAAAATGTGAAAAATGAAGATCTGGACAAAAATAATTTTCTAAATTAATATTCCGCTTATAAGCTTTGTAAGTCTTAAAAATAAGAGATTTTATTATACTTGTGAACTTTTTTCAAGAATTTATGATGCTGTACCCACTTGATTCAAGCTTATTACTGTAAACCTTTATACATGTTAATATTTTGTGGTAGTTTACTTGATGATAATATAGTCTTACTTTATAATTATTGCACTAGAGGTGATTTACATTAAGTTTTTTTTCACTCTTACCTCCCCAATATCATAAACATTAAACATAAACATGGCCATTGTCGTATATTTTCAGGATTGATAAATAGTACTTAAAAAAGAATACAATTATAAAAGAATGAGTAATTAATCAGTTCTTTAACTGTATAATAAAAACAAGATATCGTTTATTTAGATGTAAAAGTACAGCCTTTTATATTGATTTGACATTGAGATCCTGAGATGTAATTTAAGGCACTATTGAACCATTGGATCTGTTTGATAGTAATCTATGGATTGAAATGGATCAATCATAATTTAACCGTGCTTGCAGAGCTTGTGAGTTGTGTTGTTTCAATGCTGCGCTAAATATGCTTGGATGTTGATTTGATAACTACTTGATTGGTTAACTGCTGAGATGAAATAATGTGGTGTCATAATTGAGGTCCAAGCGTTCTTGGTAATTACTGGATTAAACTTGGTACGCTAGGAGTTTCTTATATCCGATATCAAGACTTGCACTTCAATACATGTTGTAGTCAATAGATTGTAAGATGTATTGATACTGTAGAAGGTGATAATGTATGATACTAGTAGGTGGAATACAACAGCCATCACTGGAACCTATTGCCACCTTTTTGCCGTCTGTGTCCCAAGCCAATTTATTCAATGCTTTACCAGAACAAACTTAGGTACTTACAAATCGTTCTTCGGTATTTGCATTCAAATTCCATAAATTAAATTAACTGGTTTCATTTACAGTAGTATCAAACGTGTCAACAGCACGCCTTATGATAAATGATGTCAATCTAAACTTAGAAATATCCCACTGTCATTGTTATACAGTAAGCTATGAAAAGCTTGATTTTTACTAATACAGCAACTTCATAAAAAAACAAGATGATACTAATAGCATATGGTGCGTATTTAAGATCTAAGTAAGTTTGATGAAGTATGCTTTTAAAGCCTTTTAAAAATTCTGAAGCAAACACAACATCTTGGTCCTGTATTTTCTATCCATCAAAATGTCGCGATTTTTACCATACAATAAATGCACCTTTCATCAATCTTGACCTTGTCTTACATTGAGCATCAGTTTTTTACCAGTTGTATTTTCTCTGATTCATTAATATTCAGTCATATTGAACGATTGTTTATTAAATTAAAATTTACTAGCATACTGTTGATAGGTTTTTGTTATTACTTTGAAAACTTGATCCTATTATTAATTATTATTATTACTATTGATTATGATTGTCAAACTGATTGATTCATACAGTATATCATATTACTTTTCGAATTTGTAGAGATTATAAGTATAATTGATATCTGCATTTAACACTGGTAGATTGGAAAGTTGGTGTCTGTCTTTAGTTTGATGAATAATGTGTACTTTGGTTTTTCAGTATAATTCTAGGTGTTTCTACTCCTAAAAACTGAATTGTCTAATGTAACTATATCTGTTCAATATCACTTGAGTTTCTGTGCGTTGTAGATGATGTTGTTATACTACTGTAATTCCCATTTTGGTGAAGATTGTTTTACATTCATTCATATTCAGTTTTTATGTTATAATACCGCTTAATATTAATATACTAATAACATTGAGTTTTTTTATCATTTCCAAAAATAATACACCTTAATTTGCTGCATTTACCAAAATAGTGAAGAACTGAAATATACTTGTTTACATGTATGGGGATTCAAACTGTAAACCAAAGGAGAGTGACAAGCTTAACGGGTCACTATGAAGAAAAAATCTCTTAATTCTCTTAATTGTGCCACATTAAGGAAAATAAGAAAATTTTCACTGCTTATTTTTTTAAATTTTGTCTTATTTTCCTTAATATGGCATAATTAAGATAATTAAGAGATTTATTCTTCATAGTGGGTAGTGAATGCGCTACAAATTGAGGGCGACGCACATATTCGTGAGTTTAAACCCGCCAAAGGTGAAGCCCTTTGGTATTAGAATATGAATTTCGAAAGAGAACCTCCGGCGACCTTGCTTCTCATCGAATGTGATCCTCCTTTTTTTTTTAATTAGCAAGTTTTACATATGTCTAGCAATTTTTTCCTTTTTCATTAATGCATATGATATACATACTAGTAAATTTAACTGGCAAAACCCTGCTCAACACCAATATTACCAGCATCCATGGGTCATTGTACGTTCAGCCAGTTCGAGCAACAAGTTGGTTACCTGCTACTTACACCTACTAAGATCAGCAAGCCCATCAGTTCTTCCCAACGAATATGAATCCAAAGGGCCTCCCGTTGCAATGGCAGGTACGTCTATTGCTGATCAACAAAATTGCAAAAGGTTTAGCCTTGTCGTATATTTTTAGGTTTGATGAATAATACTTAAAAAAGAATACAATCAAAAGAGAATGAGTAAGGAATCAGTTATTTAACTGTATAATAAAAACGATATCGTTTATTTATATATAAAAGTATGGCCTTTTATATTGATTTGACATTGAGATCCTGAGATGTAATTTAAGGCACTGTTGAACCATTAGATCTGTTTGATAGTAATCTATGGATTGAAATGGATCAATCATAATTTAACCGTTCTTGCAGAGCTTGTGAATTGCTTTGTTTTAATGCAGAGCTAATTACGCTTGGATGTTGATTTGATACTGTAGCTACTTGATTGATTAATCGCTGGGATGAAATAATTTAATATAGTGTCATAATTGAGGTCCAAGGTTTCTTGGTAATTACTGGATTAAACTTAGTACGCTAGGAGTTTCTTATGTCCAGTATCAAATCTTTTCACTTCAATACATGTTGTAGTCAATAGATTGTAAGATGTATTGATACTGTAGAAGGTGATAACATATGGGACTTGGTGGCATACAACAGAGTATATGATTCATATTTTTGCCAATGGTCACTCTTCCAAAAAAAAGCCGAACAATCTCCGGAAGCGGCCATCTAATGATATTTCCAAGCTTTAAATTTCTAGAAAAATTATCGGACAGCCTGGACGCGGTTGTTTAAATATTCCAAGCAGCTAAAAGATGCAGGTATCAGAATTTCATACAAAAATTGACGTTCGACTGTATTGCTTGCAGTGGAATTACATACTAAAAACGCTTGATAAAAATAAAACAACCTAAATTCTAAGTATCGCTCATAAGATATGATGCCACTTGAAATGTGAACAACAATAATAAACAAACGCTTCAATTGAACACAATAACAAACGCATGCTAAAAATATGAAATACCCTTTTTGAACCATACATGTCGTGTAGATGATAGCACCCTTGATCACGGCGCAATCAATTACACAAATGACATATATATCAAAACAGGATTCTATCCAAATCAATAATGATAATAAACAAAGATATCAATTTAGTCAACTACTCATCTATATCGAAGTTGCACTATCAATATAAATAAGATTCAAGCATATAAAAACTACCCCTTAAAAATCAAGGTTACATAAAATAGATATAACAGAAATAAACAAAACAACCATTTCCCAAAAGGTCGATATTGTCACACTTGACATACAATCCCTTATGGTCAATGCTCTACACAATTTACCTCTTAAAATATCAAATCAATAACAATGTACTCAAAACTGGGAGATTGCTAAATATACATCCATTCAAGTCTGATGGTATCCAAGTTCTCCAAATCATTATAAATGCCCTCATACTTTTCAATTATTTTAACTCTTCAGAAATCTTTTGTAATAAAAAATTTAGCTGATTATAATTGTATTTCTACTGCTTTTATTTTTATATTTTTTTATTTTAGTAAATAACAACATCGTCATTTACTGCATTGCTATTAATTACTCAAAGGCTTATTTTAAGTAAAGCATAAATTACAACCTACAGCGTTATTAACCTAATAACGGGTTTAACTTGAAAAGTATAATATGATACAACCGGATTAAAAAAAAGTTCATAAAATCACAAATTTAAAGGATTTATATATAAAAGCATTACCGCCGCCGACCTGTGCTGCATAGGATAATTTTGTTGTGCCCAGCTGAGCGGCACACTATAGTGTGAGCTGTTGTGCCCACTGAATATGGTTAAAAAGATAATAAGATGCACATGGCCACAACAAAAGAAACTGCACGCAAACACAACGCTAAGGCTGTATATGCATAATTATAGATTCTGTCCATGTGCATGATATTAATCCCATGTGTGCATAATAGTGGAATTGCCCATAAGCGTATAATCATCCCTATTTGTGCATAGCAACAATAAAATCTGACCATGAGCATAATGAGCTGATTGTATGGGCACAAATTGGTTTGTACATGAGCATCGTGCCGTTCTCAAAATTCCATTGCATTTTTTCACTGGAATGGGGTTTTAAATTACACTTGCTTTTTTTAGTATAGATTATAGATAATAATACAATTCAATAAGTCGTTGATGTAGAGATATAGAGCAATACACGCAAGAGCCAATATATCTACGATTATTATTGTTTGCAAATATGTTTATAACTATAATAATGTTTACAGCAACAACGGTTTTTGCTTGAGGATAAAATTAAATGACACTTACTTCTTAAATTCATATGCAACAAGCCAAATCTAAGGTTATAGATGTTACTTTATCACACATAAAATTTAAACAAATTAACCTTCTTTAAACTTACTATTTTAGTTTACCATTTTCAGCTGTAAAAAGATTTGTTTTCAAATATAACTACGATCAAAACTATGGTTATTAGACAAGACATCAGATTATTCTTTTTTTATTTTTGTTTCTATATCATTTGAAATTTCATCACTTTTCTGAAACATTTCATGGGTTTGTAGCCAGTTCTAGCTTCTCATTAGTTAGATATAAATATTATTGCCTTCGATTTGATTTGGTAATCAAGAAATACGTTCAACAATACAGTAGTAAATAATGATATTTGATCTTAGAATGCGTTTAAATGAGACTATCTGTCTTTAATATAGACTGCGACATATGTTAAAAACATTAGTTTCTTACGTTGTTAGCATGCGTGCTCTAATAAAACAAAAGAATACCAGCTTGATAGTCTGATATGCCTTATCAAACAGTAAATAATACATCCTTGGAATATGAAAACAAAAATAGAGAAGAAACACACGTAGAAAAGAATTTGCAAGAAGTCTTTACATTATTTAATGCAATTAAAACCCTGTTAAATTGCTAATTTCAGTCAATGTAAAAGCAGTATTACAGCGCATGAAGAACCATAACTAAGCAAAATAGGCAATATCTGTTACCATAGAAACATGCATTTTTCTACCAGAAAAACCGTCTGTCATATCATACATTCATTAAAAAATTGCAAAACCGAGGCCGTAGAGTAATGCCGTGATTGATCATAGCAAGATTAAACAGCTAAGTTTCTTATCTCTTATACTATGATTGAAATGCATAAGGTTTAGAATAAATATTGTTGTAAGAAAAATGTATAATTTAATAAAGGAACTCGTTAAATTAAATCACACGCAAAACCTGAGGATCATCTTTATTTAATATCAATAATCTGTCCTATTTATATAAAAATCCTACATTACAGTACATTTATCCGTTAGATCAGTATTGGATCAATTATATCTTTCTGACATTCCATGTTACACCAATCTATTTACATTAGTAACACAGCGCATTTATGTTGAGCTTATTTTATATAGCTGAATCCAACAAGTGGATATATCTCACGTATCTCGTTTTCTGGACCTTACTTTCGAGCATTAAAAACAATCAAGAATGTTACTATAGATCAGGTAGCTGACTTCTTATTAATAAAGATTACAAATCAAAAGGTTCATTATCCTATAAATAACCGGTGGATGCAACAATGGTATATCTAAGTTTTAAGTAAAAATGCGTTTTTTATTTTACTTTTCTTATATTTAACCATGTATGGTCTGAAAATTCAGATTTTGTAGCGGACATTTTTGGGACTCATTTTATCCTTACCAACACTCATGATTTTGATCAAAAAACAGAAAAATCAATTTTTGATACCAAAATCAACGTTTAAATATACAACATTGTGAGAGAAAATTGTAGACATGACTAATACACATTTTATAAAAGCTTAATATTAAATGTTAAGTAATGAAAATTTGCATTTTTGGCCCAAAAACAGTTTTTTGATTAAAGGATTTTCATATAATATTTTGCAATAAAAATGTTTGTTATTTTTTATTGAGCAAATAGAGCGCTAAATTCTGCATATGTGTATATTTTTTGTTTTTATAATTGGCAGTATAATTAACTCTAAACTTGCAAAATTAGAAAAAAAAAATTAAAAAATGTCAAAATTGATGATCTGGACAAAAATAATTTTCGAAATTAATATTCCGCTTATAAGCCTTGTAAATCTTAAAAATAAGAGATTTTATAATACATGAGAACTTTTTCAAGAATTTACGATGCTGTACCCACTTGAGCGTAATGGTTCAACAGTGCCTTAAATTACATCTCAGGATCTCAATGTCAAATCAATATAAAAGGCCATACTTTTATATATAAATAAACGATATCGTTTTTATTATACAGTTAAATAACTGATTCCTTACTCATTCTCTTTTGATTGTATTCTTTTTTAAGTATTATTCATCAAACCTAAAAATATACGACAAGGCTAAACCTTTTGCAATTTTGTTGATCAGCAATAGACGTACCTGCCATTGCAACGGGAGGCCCTTTGGATTCATATTCGTTGGGAAGAACTGATGGGCTTGCTGATCTTAGTAGGTGTAAGTAGCAGGTAACCAACTTGTTGCTCGAACTGGCTGAACGTACAATGACCCATGGATGCTGGTAATATTGGTGTTGAGCAGGGTTTTGCCAGTTAAATTTACTAGTATGTATATCATATGCATTAATGAAAAAGGAAAAAATTGCTAGACATATGTAAAACTTGCTAATTAAAAAAAAAAGGAGGATCACATTCGATGAGAAGCAAGGTCGCCGGAGGTTCTCTTTCGAAATTCATATTCTAATACCAAAGGGCTTCACCTTTGGCGGGTTTAAACTCACGAATATGTGCGTCGCCCTCAATTTGTAGCGCATTCACTACCCACTATGAAGAATAAATCTCTTAATTATCTTAATTATGCCATATTAAGGAAAATAAGACAAAATTTAAAAAAATAAGCAGTGAAAATTTTCTTATTTTCCTTAATGTGGCACAATTAAGAGAATTAAGAGATTTTTTCTTCATAGTGACCCGTTAAGCTTGTCACTCTCCTTTGGTTTACAGTTTGAATCCCCATACATGTAAACAAGTATATTTCAGTTCTTCACTATTTTGGTAAATGCAGCAAATTAAGGTGTATTATTTTTGGAAATGATAAAAAAACTCAATGTTATTAGTATATTAATATTAAGCGGTATTATAACATAAAAACTGAATATGAATGAATGTAAAACAATCTTCACCAAAATGGGAATTACAGTAGTATAACAACATCATCTACAACGCACAGAAACTCAAGTGATATTGAACAGATATAGTTACATTAGACAATTCAGTTTTTAGGAGTAGAAACACCTAGAATTATACTGAAAAACCAAAGTACACATTATTCATCAAACTAAAGACAGACACCAACTTTCCAATCTACCAGTGTTAAATGCAGATATCAATTATACTTATAATCTCTACAAATTCGAAAAGTAATATGATATACTGTATGAATCAATCAGTTTGACAATCATAATCAATAGTAATAATAATAATTAATAATAGGATCAAGTTTTCAAAGTAATAACAAAAACCTATCAACAGTATGCTAGTAAATTTTAATTTAATAAACAATCGTTCAATATGACTGAATATTAATGAATCAGAGAAAATACAACTGGTAAAAAACTGATGCTCAATGTAAGACAAGGTCAAGATTGATGAAAGGTGCATTTATTGTATGGTAAAAATCGCGACATTTTGATGGATAGAAAATACAGGACCAAGATGTTGTGTTTGCTTCAGAATTTTTAAAAGGCTTTAAAAGCATACTTCATCAAACTTACTTAGATCTTAAATACGCACCATATGCTATTAGTATCATCTTGTTTTTTTATGAAGTTGCTGTATTAGTAAAAATCAAGCTTTTCATAGCTTACTGTATAACAATGACAGTGGGATATTTCTAAGTTTAGATTGACATCATTTATCATAAGGCGTGCTGTTGACACGTTTGATACTACTGTAAATGAAACCAGTTAATTTAATTTATGGAATTTGAATGCAAATACCGAAGAACGATTTGTAAGTACCTAAGTTTGTTCTGGTAAAGCATTGAATAAATTGGCTTGGGACACAGACGGCAAAAAGGTGGCAATAGGTTCCAGTGATGGCTGTTGTATTCCACCTACTAGTATCATACATTATCACCTTCTACAGTATCAATACATCTTACAATCTATTGACTACAACATGTATTGAAGTGCAAGTCTTGATATCGGATATAAGAAACTCCTAGCGTACCAAGTTTAATCCAGTAATTACCAAGAACGCTTGGACCTCAATTATGACACCACATTATTTCATCTCAGCAGTTAACCAATCAAGTAGTTATCAAATCAACATCCAAGCATATTTAGCGCAGCATTGAAACAACACAACTCACAAGCTCTGCAAGCACGGTTAAATTATGATTGATCCATTTCAATCCATAGATTACTATCAAACAGATCCAATGGTTCAATAGTGCCTTAAATTACATCTCAGGATCTCAATGTCAAATCAATATAAAAGGCTGTACTTTTACATCTAAATAAACGATATCTTGTTTTTATTATACAGTTAAAGAACTGATTAATTACTCATTCTTTTATAATTGTATTCTTTTTTAAGTACTATTTATCAATCCTGAAAATATACGACAATGGCCATGTTTATGTTTAATGTTTATGATATTGGGGAGGTAAGAGTGAAAAAAAACTTAATGTAAATCACCTCTAGTGCAATAATTATAAAGTAAGACTATATTATCATCAAGTAAACTACCACAAAATATTAACATGTATAAAGGTTTACAGTAATAAGCTTGAATCAAGTGGGTACAGCATCATAAATTCTTGAAAAAAGTTCACAAGTATAATAAAATCTCTTATTTTTAAGACTTACAAAGCTTATAAGCGGAATATTAATTTAGAAAATTATTTTTGTCCAGATCTTCATTTTTCACATTTTTTAATTTTTTTTTTTTGGTTTTGCAAATCTAGAGTTAATTATACTACCAATTATAAAAACAAAAAATATAGACATATACAGAACGTAGCGCTCTATTTGCTCAATAAAAAATAATAAACATTTTTATTGCAAAATATTACATGAAAATCCTTTAATCAAAAAACTGTTTTTGGGCCAAAAATGCAAATTTTCATTACTTAACATTTGATTTTAAGCTTTTATAAAATGTGTATCAGTCATAGCTACAATTTTCTCTCACAATGTTGTATATTTAAACGTTGATTTTGGTATCAAAAATTGATTTTTCTGTTTTTTGATCAAAATCATGAGTGTTGGTAAGGATGAAATGAGCTTTGAAAATGTCCGCTACAAAAACTGAATTTTCAGACCGTACGTGGTTAAATATAAAAAAAGTTAAAAAAAAAAACCGCATTTTTATTTAAAGCTTAAATATATACCATAGTATAAGAGACTTGGTCGTTCGATCTTGCTACGCTCAATTACGGCGTCGTTCTACGGACTCGCTTTTGCAATTTGTTAATGAACATATGATATGACAAACAATTTTTCTGGTAGAAAAATGCATGTTTCTATGATAACAGATATTGCCTACTTTATTTAGTTTATGGGTTGATGCGCTGTAATGCTGCTTTTACATTGATTGAAATGCGCAATTTAGCAGGGTTTTAATTGCGCTGGATAATGTAAAGCCTTGAAAATTCTTTTCTACGTGTGTTGTTTCTCTTTTTTTGTTTTCATATTCCAAGGATATTATTCACCGTTTGATAATGCGTATCAGGCTATCAAGCTGATATTCTTTTCATTTATCTGAATACGCATGTCAACGTAAGGGATTAATGTTTTTGATATAGGTAGTAGTCGTTATATTAGAAGCTGATATTTGTATTTATAATTAACTGCATTCTAAGATCAAACAGCATTATTTACTACTGTATTGTTGGATGTATTTCTTGATTACGAGATCAAATTGAAGGCAATGATATTTATATTTATTCAATGAAAAACTAGAACTGGCTACAAACTCACGAGATGTTCCAGGAAAGTGATAAAATTTCAAATGATATATAGAAACACAAAAAAACAGAACAATCTAACGTCTTGCCTAATAAAGATAGTTTTGATTGTATATATACTGTACTAGAAAACAAATCTTTTTACAGCTGACAATTGTAAACTAAAATAGTAAGTTTAAAGAAGGTTAATTTGTTTAGATTGTATGTGTGATAAAGTAACATCGTAACATTTATAATCTTAGATTTGGCTTGCATATAAATTTAAGCATTAAGTGTTATTTAAGTTTATGGTCGAGAAAAAATCGTCGTTGCTGCAGACATTATAACTATAAACATATTTACAAATGATTATAACAATCGTAAATATATTGGTCCTTGCATGCATTGATCTATCACATCAATCAACAACATATTGGACTGCATTGTCTATATATAATCCATATTAATAAAAACAAATGTAATTTAAAACCCCATTTCAGTAAAAAACATGCAATGAAATTTTGAGAACGGCACGATGCTCATGTACAAACCAATTTGTGCCCATACGATCAGCTCATTATGCTCATGGTCAGAGTTTATTGTTGTTGTTATGCACAAATAGGGATACTTATACGCTTATGGGCAAGTCTACTATTATGCACACATGGGAAAATGTCATGCACATGGACAGAATCTATACTTCTGCATATACATGCTTAGCGTTGTGCTCGTGTGCAGTTTCTTTTGTTGTGCCTATGTGCATATTGTCATCTTTTTAATCATATTCAGTGCGAACAACAACTCACACCATAGTGTGCAGCTCACCTGGGCACAAAGAAATCATCCTGTGCAATACAGGGCAGCCGTAGT
This sequence comes from Mucor racemosus, assembly GCA_027405735.1. Classification (NCBI taxonomy): domain Eukaryota; kingdom Fungi; phylum Mucoromycota; class Mucoromycetes; order Mucorales; family Mucoraceae; genus Mucor; species Mucor racemosus. The sequence continues at coordinate 1,585,955 of JAPEHQ010000012.1, read as the reverse complement.
GGCAAAAAAGCAATGATTATAACGTAGATGATGAAACAAAATGACTAACTAACCTTGGATGCTTTTTTTGGTCGAGAAAGATATTATGATATGCCTTAATATTAACAGCTAATAATTTATTTCCAAATAAACAATAATAGAAAAAACATGCACTTGTACCTGCTACTTGATTTCAGTTTATTAAAAGATATTAGTCTTTTTGTTGTAGTTTTAAACGTAAGTAAAAGAAGTGATGAGGAAAGAGTAGGGGAGAAAAAAGATTTTATGTGTTACAAACAGAAATTTACAAAGGCATAAATACTTTTAGTGTTACCAAACAGGTTGTTGTCGTTGTTCCCATTTGGTCCCCGAAAGAAAGAACATGGGCAGAACTTTTTAATCCTTTAATTTCAAATTGATATATCTCGTCAATAAAGCAATTATGTTGAATTTGAGTAACTCACATCTGCTTTAAACCGTTTGAATTATCTTCGTTATCAATTAGTGTATTATTATTGATATACTTTAATAATTTGACTAAAAAACCTTGATCTCATTGCTCGGCTCATCTGGGTTGCCTAATCTGCACAAAAGTTTTTATTCTGCCATCTGTGCAGATCATTATCTCCATGGGAAGCATAGTTCGGCCGTAGTGCTTGGATCATTATTCAATAGGGATTCTGTCGATACCAACTTACATATACTAGTAAATTTGGCTGGTAAAACCCGGCTCGAACCAATACTAGTATTTATAGTAGAGATCATATTAAAATTTTGTTTCAAAAAAAAAATCCGCAGTGTAATAAACTAAATATAATATCAAGTTTGTTTAATAATCAAGTTGATTTCAGACAACGTCTAAGATCTAGTAATCTTAAAATCACAAAAACATTAAAATTCCAAATTGTGGCACTGGTACTTCCAAACTAGAAACTAAACCACAAAGATCTTGTTATATATCCAATCAAGTCTAGGTAATACACATACTAGTTCCACATCCCTCAATACGTGCAGTATAAACTGAGCTTTATAATATAGTACACAGCAATGTAAAATTTATTATATCAAACTGTGTCGTAATCTTAACCAAGGAATGTACGCAGATCTATGGACGCAACAATTAATACCAGAATGTAAGCGCACTGGCCAGGCATTGACCAAGATTGACCAAGGTTTGTCGGTTTTCGAGGATATTAAACAGCCAATTTTGAAGCCAATTACATTTCTAAACTTATATTAAAATGTAATTCTTATAAATAATCTTTTAAACCAAGACCTAGAAGCTCTTGGTTCTTTTTTTTTACCTGTAATGATCTGTAATTTCGGACTAATAACAAAGGTGGATAATATGCTTATAGATATTATTCTTGTTATTATAAATTGGTGACCACTCGATTGATAAATGTTGGTGTTCTTATTTGTAAATTAGATATTTATTAATGAATAAATAAAAGTAAAAGGGACGGAACAAGACAGATAAATCTACATGGGATTATTTAATGATTCCCTTGTAGTATTTATATAAGGGATGAGGCAAGGTTTTGCATGAATGAAACTAAAATGTTTGAATCATTACATTACCATTAGTTTTTCCAGTAATAAAGCCTACATTCTCCGTGGTAAATGTTTCTAGCCTTTATTATTATTCTTTCTATAGATAAGATTGTCTGTATCCATATAAACTCTCAAGCTTGACCTTAAATTGATTATTAAAAATTGATCATCTAAATTGAGGTTTAATTTTTTGTATTTGTACGATATAGCCAACGCTAAGCAACTCTGTATTTTTTGTTTCGGCAAGAAATATTGATTTTTTGTCGAGATAATCAAAATAATAGTTTTTATCACAGCTTAAACCCTATAGTAACGGGGCTCCAAAATTTATTTGAAAAAATAAACGAAAAATGATAAAAAAACAAAATTGTTTAAATGTTCATGAACTGCAAAGTAAGTCGACCTAGTGTAATAAGTGGTTTTTGTACAGTTTTAAATTTTGCATCCATCTAAATAAATTTTTAAAAAATGTTTCACGTAAAATTTTGCGCAAAATGCAATTGAAATTTTGAAAGTTTTTTAAAGATACACATCACTTTTTATAAGCATAGCCAAAATATAATAAACGAAAATAATGCGCAAAAAAATTATCTATCGATCGAGCTATTATTTAACTTTTTAGCTACATTTTTCGTAGAGAAAACGAGATTTCTGTCCAAATTTTTTTCAGTTTCAGAGTTTGGGATGAGGGTTTACAAGGGGAAAATGAACGCTAAAAATGGAGGTACCTTTTTGTACACATTTTTGAAGATATCTCCACGAAAAATTAATATTTTAAAAAACTCTAAATTGGGTTTGAGAGAGCCCAACAAGCTGGATAATATGAAAGCAAAAAAAAATGTTGCTCAATTTAACCAATACTTTGAAACCTACTATAGAAATGCCCAAAAAAATGAAAAAAAAATAAAAGTGCTCAGAATTTTTTATATCAACACATGTTATAGAGCACTTCAAAACAAGTAAGTTTTATTATCAGAAAGTGTTAGTATAGCTTGATATTTTCTAGAGATATGAAGCTTCAAAGTTTTCAATCCATTAGCAGTGAAATACGAAATACGCGTAAAAAATCTGAAACCTTAGCACTGAAAAATTAATACCACCTGCAAAAAGTAGGATATTTTTGGATACTTGTTTTTGGATTAAAGCTGAACATCTCAGGTACATTGACATATAATTTTTTCTTGGTGTTATTTAGTGAAAAAAAAAGTAAATCAGGAATGAAAAGTGAGACCCAGTTTTCAAGGAAAAATTAATAAATTTCACGCGTTTTGAGTCTTTTGTAAGATATGAAATAAACTTATAAACAAGTATGATAGTGCGACTAATTCATACCTATTCAGCAATGACCAAGATATATCCCAATTGCTTAGTATGAGACTAGCTATTAGAAAAACAGGGCGTTCCAACTTTGAAGATCATTATCAACTTTTCGGTTCAACTTTCTAAAATTCAACTTTTTTCAAGTTAATAATGAACAATTTCCAAATTACTTTTTTCGACTATACAGAATATTGCATTGTTCAATAGAAAAACTTTAAGAATATCGTGTGACGAAATTAAGGATGCTGTCGAGCCGAGCTTGTACTAATAAATTTAGTAGGTAAAACCCGGCTTAACAGCAATACTAGACGAAATGTATAAATGATTAAATTATATCAAATTAAATCCATTATATACCAAATATCTGACAACTCCGTGATTTGGAGCACTATTAAAATATCAAGAAATTATATATTTATAAAAGGTTCAAATTCGTATCTGTATTTGCAATTAATATATATGACGCTCAGAAAAACATATTTATTTGATATTATAGCAATATACAGTATATACCAAGACTGATGAAAATCTAATAATGAAATAGAAATGTTATTATCAGAATAACCAATATTTGTCATAAGGATATAAAGCTGTTAACATTATAAATTTAAAAACCACAGTTCTGGAATATCATATAAAATATGAATGAATGGATTGTTTAATTATTAGGGAATTACATTGCTGCAGTAAAATATATATTAGGTCTAATCTAATCTAAGGAAGAGTTGTCATGGGTTCATTATTAGTAGTATTATCTCCAATAGCGGCTCTTGTAGTATTTTGACGACGAGCCTTCTTAACAGCCCAAGAATATTGTTGAGGCCAGTTGATTTCTAAGTTCAAAGATTGAGCAGCTGCTAAAACAAATGCACTATCACGCAAGAATTCACGACCGACTAAAATGAAATCAGCCTTGCCTTCTTGAAGGACACTTTCGGCATCTTCGCCTTCGTTAATTAAGCCAACAGCAGCAGTAGCGATTTCAGCTTCTCTCTTGATAGCATCAGCAAATTGAACTTGGTACATTGGGATACCTTTAGGATATTGAACACCTTGAACAATACCACCGCTGGAACAATCAATAGCGTCTACACCCAATTTCTTGAGTTCCTTGGCTAATCTAATAGTTTGGTAGATGTCCCAACCATTGGGGTCCTCACCCATGATTTCGGGATTACTGTATTCTGTGCAAGAGAGACGGATCCATAAGGGTTTGTTTTGAGGCCAAGCAGCACGAACAGCAGCAACTACTTCAATAGCAAATCTAGAGCGATTCTCGAAGCTTCCACCGTATTCATCAGTACGCTTGTTGGAGCTACCAGAGAGGAAAGTACTAATCAAGTAACTATGAAATTGACAAAGAAATTAATATCGAATTTTATGGTTTTGACAAATCAACTTACCCATGAGCACCATGGATTTCTAAAAGCTCGATACCAGCTTTATCAGCACGAACAGCAGCATCAGCAAAAGCTTGAACAGTTCTCTTGATATCTTCCTTGGTCATGACATTAGGTTGAGGATAATGTTCAGCAAAGGGGATAGCAGAAGGACCAAAGACATTCTTGGGCCAACCGTTGTTGCTTTCGTCTTCAAGGTAATCACCCTTGAAAGGAGGAGACATGGAAGCCTTACGACCAGCATGGCCGATTTGAATACCAGGAACGCTACCTTGAGATTTGATAGTACCAACAACTCGCTTCAAACCTTCGATTTGGGAATCCTTCCAAATACCGCCACATTGAGGAGTAATACGACCTTCAGGAACAACACCACTAGCTTCGATGATGATCAAACCTGGACCCTTAATAGCAAGAGAACCATCTAAAATAGATGAAATTAGATTTGGAAACATATTAAATTTAGACATTAATGAGATAACTTACAATGCAAGACATGGAAATCATTAAAATGACCATCTTCAGCAGAGTACATGCACATGGGAGAGACACCGATATGATTGTGCATAGTGATGGACTTTTGAGTGAAAGATTGGAAAAGTTTGACATCTCTAGCAGCCTCAGGATCGACAGGAGTACCAGCAGGCTTGTGAGCATTTGAAGCAATAATAGGAACAGCAGACATTTTTGAAGTTATTAAATATTCGATTCGATTTGAATAATTAAAAATCTAGGAACTCAAAATATGCAATGTATTTATACTATTTGAAATCTTTGATGTAGAATATAATGTTTATCCGTATCTCATTGAAAGAGTGTCACCTTCAGGGAATGATTACTAAAAAGCGTCCCTTCTTGACGTTATTAGGATTTTTACATCATGAATTTACAAAGAGGTGTCACAACCTTGCATTCATTAATAATCAATCTAATATGAGCAAAGAATGCAGATATTGCAGTTCTTGGGATTTTTTTGGTATATGAAAAAGTAAAATCATAAATGCCAGTGTTTGACGTGCCTTGATCTCAATACTCGTGGTAAGAAAGTATTTCAGGCAAGACATGCAGAGCAAAATGTTTTTTTTTTAAAAAAAAAAGACTGAGCAGAAGAGCTATATATACGGAAAATCAATGGCTATGAATCGACATTATGATCAAAGGTAGTGATTGTACCTAAATCTGATTGAAAATTAAATAAAAATGCTAAACATTTTATCGAGTGAATTGTGATTTGTTGCGTATGAATGCACGTAAAATTAAAAAAAATAAGGGTGAGATTGGATCGAAACTTGGGCTGACTCTTTGATCTACATATACTATGTTTATAGTTTACCAGATCTGATTGAACATCCTGATTTTACCAGGTAACTCCCTTTCAAATAAACCTGTCTACCAAGTATTATCGGTTATAACTTGACTTTCCACGATTTATCATCAGCATTTCTTGATGAATAGTCTTTTTATAGAATTATTGAAAAAAAACCAAATAGAAAATGCACACATTAAAGCTAATTTGGTATATTTAAATCTAGTTTTGCGAAAAAAGCATTATACATGTACATTATATACAGTGACAGTTTAAATTCAACTGTGCTAGTTCTAATTAAAGAAATGCTTTGAAACCCATAAATTAACGCTATTTCTGTAGAATAAAAATACGATAGTATTTTGAGCATATCTGAAAATACTACCCAACCAAGAATTCAACTTTTACCTTTCTTTAAATCTGGAAAGAATTCTTCAAGTTTCATATGATTAAACATACTATTTTATTTTTATTGTGCGACATAAACTATAAATCTTAAATAGTGTTTCAAATTAAGATCTCCATCAAACTCATTCAAAAGAACATCAGGACAAGGATAAATCCATTAAGGTCCAGATTAAGTTGTATGGCCGATAAATAATAAGATCGTTACAATAGTTTACGATTTCTTTTTTACATGTCTTTCTCAGGATAAATTGCAATACGTTATTTTTTTAATGTAATTCAATCTGTGTGTTCTTCAAAGATACGAAACCAAGAGCTTGGTACTTTGATCCCCGAGCAGCCGAAAAGGATTCGGAATGAAAGATATGCCAACATTTCTGCCCATATTGTCCAATGAATATATAAATCTAGTTGGTTAAATACTGTAAACTCAAGTATATACCTGAGCGCTTGCTTTTACGGGTATACAAATAAAGAATATACTTTTGTCGTTTAGGGGTCAAATTTACTTGCTTATGTATGCGCGGTACCAATCAGAATTTGATCCATCATATAATATCAGTGCTTATATGTATTGGTTCTTGGCCTGATACAAATGCATATTATCAAATACACATAGACTTGTCTGATTTGCCTATAATAAATCAGGAGATTTCGTTGAATTGGTTTATGATTGGTTTATACACAGGTACAAATTTACTAATCGTCGATCCAATGTAACGTATTCTGCTTAATAGTTGCCAATAAATGTCATAATAAATGACAGACAAATTATATAATTTGGTCTTTTTTTTTTTTTGCCAATCATTATATTCTAATTATTTAGAACCTTTTTTTTTTCTGCATCAAATCCTATAATTAGCAATCGAACAACAGATTTTGTGCTCATTATCTTTTCTTTCGTTTTCTTTTTGTAAACGTCTATTAGCAATCCTCTTTTTTTTTTTTTTTTTTTTTTTTTTGATTTTTTTTATTCACTCTCCTACATTAACATCTTTGATTTACAGTATGTGCAATACTGGTAAAATTACTATATTTTTAAAACGAAATTTTAACCATATTTCTTCTTTATATTTAGAACTATTGGCTACAAACATTGGATGCATATTGAATACAGAAAAATATTTTTACTTATTGTGAAATTATCAATTTTAAAAATCTAGAAATGAATAGCCATCAGCAATCAGTCAATCAAAATATCTATCAACAAGAACAACAGCAACAGCAACTGCCATCATCTAATTTCGACTTTAATCAATCACATCAAGAACAACTAGGAGAAAATAACATTTTTCTCGACACATGTTCCGAATCATTGCTCCAGCATTTTATACAAGATTATTCATTTTATGTACAACAAAATGATAACAATGACGATGTATATCCATCATTTATAGATGGAACAGATGGATTATCTGTTCCCACCATAAATTCAATGCCATCTCGCGTGAATAACGTGACAAACACAAACACTAAGATTGAATATAATAGTAAACAGCAACAGCAGCCAAAAGTAAGAACTGAACAAGATGTATTCAATGAGTTAATGCAAATGGCCGCGGATCCTTCGTCTTCTACATCCATCGGAAACAGTGATGCAGCAGCATGGCTCAATAAATTCAGTATCGATCAACTTGAAAATTCCATGCTTATCAGCAACGGAAACAGTGAACAAGCCTTTGATGGTTCTTTTTCAGTTACTTCAAGGCCAAATAGTATATATTTAAAACCACTAGAATCGACTAGAAACAATGTACAAGATTTGAGTGCCCCTTTACCATCCATAGAAAATGATAGGTAAAATAAATTCGAGAAAGAAAAAATTGTTCTTTTCTTTTCCATGCCCCCCAGAGATTAATCTAGAAATTTCATCATCATTAGAATATACAAGCTAGAGGTTGTACAACAACCAGCAAGAGCTAGGATGTGTGGATTTGGTGACAAGGATAGAAGACCAATCTCTCCTCCTCCTATTTTGAAAGTATCCGTTTCAACCAAGTCTGGACTCGTCGTGAATCCAGAGTAAGGATACAATTCTTTTATTTTCTAATATATTCTAGAACAAAAAAGGAACCAATAATAATCTTCTATCTTCCATCTTCCATATAGAACATTAGATGTGTCATTTCTGGTGGTTACATGTGACGCCCATCAACAATTTGAAACTTCGGAGACGGCAGATATTTTCAGAAATGTAAAGACTAAAATTGACACTATTCCAACTGTGGTTATTGATGAGCACGGAAATGAGCAGTATAATATCGTGCGAATGAGAAATTTAGCAGGTGCTTCCGTTGCGTCTGCTGAAAAGTTATATGATTTGGATGGAAATTTGGGCATTTTTTTCATATTTCAAGATATAAGTTTGAGAACAGAAGGCGTTTTTCGGTTAGAATTCTCTCTTATCAATATCGAAAAACCGTAAGTATAACATAAAATGAGATCATGATGATGATGAATAGCTAAAAAGACTCATATATCGTCACACATTAGACCATTTTTGCATTGTGTTAACACAAATCCTGTGAGCCCTGTGATAGAAACGGTCGCAACCGAGCCTTTTACATCTTACACACCCAAGCATTTTCCCGGTGTTGTCCGTAAGTTTCAAAAAAAAAAAAAAAAGAAAAAAAATACAGATCTGAAACCAAATCTAATGTTATACGTAGAACCAACTCCATTGTCTGAATGCTTTGCTCGACAAGGAATCAAGATACCAGTTCGCAAAGAAAAAACTAAAAAGAGAAGTAAAATGACTTTGTCCACTGCGCAATTCCTAAGTGATATGGAGAAAGATTACTAAAATAGACCGCAGTAGCTAATTTGTTTGTTCGTTTGCTCCATCAGAATATTAAACTTATATCCATTTGTGCATGAATTAAACCGGGAATTGAGGTTTTTTTTTTTTTAATTACATTTTTTTACAAAATCGAAATAAATAAAGGCTATCTATTGTTAAAATTAAATATAGAGTCTATAAAGCTATTAACAAGATCTAATACAATGAGTAGTTATACAGATCCCGAACGGAAAATAGGTGGTTTTTGTACAATCTATAAAAAGGATCATGAAATGGTAATTCATACTGCCGCATATTTTTCTTCTATTTTGATCGTCAGTGAAACATTTGCAATAAGTTTCAAAAAGCTTCTCACGCAATTCATAATTGAAGGGTACATGGAATATTATAATAAAAAAAAACAATGAGGTACAGCTGTTAAAATAAAGCAATATTCCAGAAAAATCGATGTGATACAGCTGATCAGTACAGTAGTATACTTGATTGGGCAAATTACATAAATTGAAAGTGAGTTTAAGAGCAATTGTCTGTGTTAAATTAATTTACCTATATTATAAATGTTATCAATTGGGTTAAGAAAAATAATACAATAGATTCATGTAGGAGCTATGACATGCTAGCATTGCGTTGTAATATAGATTGCCCTGTAAGTTTAGCGTGTAGCATATATTATACTCGCAAGATTCAAGGCTTGCTTTATGGTGGTCGGCGGGGATTAAATCGTTATTCTCGACAGCTCGATTTCTGATCAGGTTTGACATTTCTTGAAAAAAATGCCCTTGGTGGTTGGGCCGAATGGTTAAGAAGTGTACTTCCCAAGCGCACGACTCGAGTTCGAATCCTGGTGGACGCAAGTTTGTTTGATAATATTATGTAGTACTGTATTTCCTGTTTAGTGTCATGTCACCAACCCACAACTTTTTCGTATGACGTTCTCCGCATGCCCGTTTTGGCTCTTGGTGCAGCACTTTAATTAGTCGATTTCTTTCCCATCTTTCATAGTATAATCATTATAGCGACCTTGTTTACAGTAGGCCCACTTGTGGAGACCTCTCAACCTCTTCCCATATGGCTTACGTTGTGCTACATGAAACGTTATTGTAGGAGTTTCATGTATATTAAGTCTTCACATTAAATAATAATAAATAAAGTATATCCACTACGTTCTACCCTAAAAAAAAAAATTTCTTGAAAAAAATTTCAGCTTTCAAGGGTTTTTGTGCTAAAACTAATATATTTACAGCCTAAATATTTATTAAGCATAAATGTGTAAAATTAAACAGGCTACAATTTGGAATTTTTTATTTGCATATTTGTGTAACAAAAAATGTTTATTTTTTTAATTATGTCGTATTTTGGTTTTTTGAAGAAAAGTCAAAACATTAAGCGTGTAATGTTAATATAAAAATTTTTAATATAAAAATATGGTTATTTGGGTTAATTGAACTCAATATTTACCTTAGTAAAAAGTTCCGTTTTTCAGGTGAAAAATCAAATTTTCTAATTTTTGAAATTTTGGATGAGGTATGGTAAGGGAAAAATCGAGTTAAAATGAAAATGTAAAAATTATTGAATACATGCTTTAGGATAAGTCTATGGAATGTAAGCATTCGTTTGGTATTCTTTTAAGCGCTAGTAATGGCCGCAAACTATCAGAATAGTGCATTTAAAGTACTGGTATAGGCGTATTTGTGAAAATACAATGTCATTTATCTTGAACTAGAGGTAATCGATTTCGGTCTGAATGTTTTCAGAGATTCATTTCTGTAGTTTTCATGGTTTTGAAAGATAGACAGCTTTAAAAACGGTGGTACAAACTATGTTTACGATAAATTGGAGCTTAAATGTTGTTGCTAATTGGACAAAAAGTTCTGATTTAAGCCTAGCAGCTTTATATTTAATCGGGTTTTTAGGATTATCAATTGAAAACTTTCTACTTTTTTTTGAAAAAAGCATTTGACTTACAGCCAGTTAACTAGATGAGAGTAGAATTATGTTAGGGAATCCATCTATTGCGAGAATGAGGTGATGGATAGAAGATTTGCAAATTGAAACGCCGGAATGCAAATTTTATGCATAAAAATTGCGCATATTCCGTATAATGCAAATTTTCAAATAGCTAGTTACCAGAATTACATTTGCTGCACGACAGGTAAGCTTGCGGCAAGCATTATATATATCTTTCTATGCCCTATAGATTGTATATAAGTCAAAAGAAGGATTATATTCATGAAATATGTCCTATGCAGCAGTATGTTGAAATTTTAAAGATGAAGCGTTATAAAAATGGAAACAGTATTCCCTAATTCAAGTCAAGAACCAACACATTTTTTTCAATTATAAACTAGTAAGAGTACATTTTATTTAAATTAAAATACACAAAAATAATTAATGAAGACGACAACCATTTTTATCGGTGATTGCATTCATAGCAAGTAATACTAAATCTACTGTCCACCAGATACCACCTAAACCACCTGTAAGTAATTTAAGTGCACCTAACAAAACGTAACCCAAGTAAAAACGATCAGCACCTATGTTTATATTTGTGTAAGCAAAGAAAGAACCTTGAAAATATGTATAGAACTATTGTAATATTTACCTAATGAACCGAAAAATACAGATAATATTATAGCCGAGCTTCGCTCACGATCAGAAATGCAGATATCCGGAGGAAATTCTTTCTTTGCATTGGCCAGATAAGTTATAAGAGCTGTAATAATAATAGTAGTAATCCAACCAGCACCAAAATGAACACGATATTCTCTCTTGAAGCGGCTCCATTTATGCTCACAGTTTTCTCGTTGTTGGCTTGCTCCAGCAAGTAAAGGAGAGGCTTCTTCATCACGACGATTTTGAGACATTATTTATATGTAGTATGTTAAGTAAGAAATAATGAAAATGTAAATTATTTTCGCTTTTTATACGGTTTCAAAGAAAATGATCACATTCATGCATCATCACCCGGACCATTAAATGGGTTAAATATGAGTCAATATATATATCGCAGTAGAAATATATCACATGAAACTGTTTACTCAAATGCAAAAAGCCATTTTTGATTGCCTTTTTATTGTGTACCATCTTTTATTATGGTTTCGAATACATAAAGTTTATAAAGTTCAGTCTATTAACCATAGAGCTTAACCACATTTGTGGCTGGAATATAGTAAGCTCAAGATGACGATCTGATAAGTTGAAGAATTCTACTGGACCAAGGAATTCCATTGCAACAACAGTTCGATATTTGTTTGTAATACAAACCCCAACGTCGTACCTAATAAAACTTGATACATAAAAAAAAAAAAATTGTGCCATATCAATTTTTAATGGATTTTTTCATCAACTTTTGAAATAGCTAAAATGTATCTGAGGTATGAAAATTATTTCTTGGCACATCAGTTTTATATACCTATTTTTATTTAGCCAGAAGCATGATAAGTAATAGTAGTTTATGGATGTAATTTCTTTCATGGCATTTCGGAAAAGAAAAAAAAAAAGAGGCAGCGAGGCTTGAAATTAAAAATGATACAATTCTAATTTTATTTTATTTTTGATAATACTTGAAAAGAGAAAAAGGGAAGGAAAGGATGAAGAATCTATACAGAGATGGTTTGAAAATTTAAAAAAAAAAAAGAAGAAGAAAAAGATAGAACAAAAAGATGTAAACACAAAAGATTAAAAAGAAAAAGGAATATAAACTGTAAAAATGCATAAAATAGAAATTAAGAAAAAAAGAAGAGGGAATGAATTTTAGATGGCCTTATTCTTTGCAGCCTTTGCTTCGGCCTTTGCCTTCATAACTTGACTATATTCGGTATGCAAAAGAACATCCCAGAAAGTAAAGAAAGGTTGAGCAAAATTGGTTTTAATACCATGAGCTTGATGATGAATATCATGATACTTGACATTGTTTCCAAAACAAACAGTTAGAGGATCCCAGGGAAAAGCATAACCGCAATGATCACCGACTAAAATATGCATAAAATTAGGATTATAAAAACCAAGATTAATCCATCAACTTACTTGTCTTGAGTGTGGAAAAGGTAAAGAACCACATGCCCATTTTAGCAGACATGCCAGTTACTTCAAATGCAATTGCAGCACCACATGTATCCAACAAGAAACCTTCTAAAGGATGATTATAAAGAGCACCGAAAGCATATGGTACATACAGACGATGGTGATGAGAGTGCATATATTTATACATGAATTTAAATGTATGCGCTAAACGATGAAGTGCATATTGATGAGTATCAACAATTACCCTAAATACATTTGTCAGCAATCAATCTCTTCCTTTTTTGCCTTTCCTTACATGGCAATAAAAAATTGAACACAAGGCACAGCGTAATTTTGAATGAAATAAGCAACATTATTTGCAATAGCAAAAGCAGCATCTTTAGGCTGACCAAGATTTGTCAATATGTTGAGAACAATGGTGGTATATCTATTAATAGCATTATCATATTTCATTTGATCAGCAGCAGGGTCCAAACTCTTCATTAAAGCGATACCAAGTACAATTTGGACTACATGTTGAAGTGCAACCATCAAGAGTACTTTTCCAAAGCCAACCTTGTTTCTTTTGCTTCTGTCTTGTGGTGAATGAATACGATATTTCTCGAAAAATGGAATTTCAAGTCTCATTAAAATTTCAAAAATTGAACATTGAATCCAATAAACAGCAATAGGAACCCAAATAGCCATTAATTCATCAGACCAAGGATCAAAGCTTAATTCATTGGATAAACTGACAGATTTCTTCATGGTTGTTATATTCATATTATTTGTGCAAACAAAAACAAAAAAAAACAAAAAAACAAAAAGAGAAAAGATGAAAAATTCAATATTTATGGCCTCATTTAATCCCGGACTACAGAAATACGGACATTCAACGCAAATTTTTTTTTTCTTCCTTTTTATTCTTGCCTGATTTTGCCTTTTTATTCCATTGTAATACAACATAATCTTGCACAACATCATATTTATAAACATCATATTTATATACATCATATTAAAATTATGGATGATAGTTTGGTAGAATATCATTTCGATTCAATTGAAATTTTTCATTTAGGTAAGCTTTATTTAACGATAAAAAAAAAAAAAAAAAAAAAAAAAATGTTTCCGAGAATTGGTTCATTTTTTTTCCAATCAATAATTTATCCAGCAATAAAAGGAGAGACGTTTTGTTTCATTTATATAATACAATTGATTCAACTAGAATTGGATGATTTATTAAACACAAAATGTCAAACAGAATCTGAAGTTGAATGTGTTTTATCAAGATATATTAGATTTTTAAAGCGATACAAAAGTATGCACCTTCTCTAGCTACATAAAATAGCATTGTTTCACTTTGTATTAATCTGATTGTGTAGATGATTATGTTTCCACTATGAGTGAATTAAGCCAAATTGCCTATAAATTAATTGATTCCCTTTTATATCTTGATCATAGTACATTTATTCTAAGTTTTATTTTATCAGATTATGCTTTAAAATCTCAAGATGAAGATGATTTAAGCATTGTTTATGCAATATTGTATTATGCTGGTAAAGAAGATGCCAGATGGATGAATTATATCGCAACTGAGGCAACTCATATTAATCAAAATCGATTATTACACAAGTTAATATCAGAATTAGAATCATTTACCGGCGGATATCAACTCATGTCATTATCATTGAAACTTTTATATGAAATGGGAAAAGTTACAAGTGCCAGTTCAAAAGATCTCAGTATAATTTCGCCGATATTGTATTACAACAGATTGAAGTTTCTAATAATTATGTTCATACTAGATGCCATCCGTTTAAAATCAATAGATTTCTTTTTTCAACTTGTCGAAACAGCTATAGATGATTCCGAAGAAACCTTCAATTACGAAATCATTCAATTTATATTAATTTTAAATGAGCAGTACATGTTGACACAGGCAGCCCAGAATAAAGTTTTAAATGTCATTTCAAACAGATTTGGACAATGTGATATATTTACTCAAAACTTATTGTTTATGCTAAACCGTGCAGGAGGTACCGTATATAACATTTCAAATGTGGACGCTATCTTTTTCATACATTTAGAATTTTTATAGACGATATTTGCATACAAATTTTAATATTGAAGTTATTATATGGTATATTCACAAGACCTGATATTTGTGATATTTTTTATACAAATGATTTATGCGTTTTGGTTGACATTATATTAAGAGCATTACAAAATTTAAGTGATGATTCCACCAAGGTAAATTTAAACATTTATTGACAGATTATTTTTAAAACTCATGCAAACCAAGCTTCGTAACAGTTATCTAAGGGTTTTGAAACCATTACTTATACATACATCAAGAAATAGATTGTACAAGAGACATGAAATACACAAGTTATTATGTTCATTAATTGCGCCTTTACCGAGTAATAATATCAAATGTTCAACAAAAAAAATCATTAAATCAATATTAGAAGAATGGTGGCAAGATATTTGTAATAAGCCTGTAGCACCTTTATTAGGTGTAGATGTCAAGCATGTCCTTGTAGGCACTCAAGAAGGCCAGAATGGCATGATCATGTCTGCTGCACCATCTAACGTATCTTCTGACTCTGAACTAGATGATCCCATAAAGCAAGATGAAGATAAGAGTAATGAAGAAAAAAGCGATTTATTATTGTGTATTTAAGTGTATTTTATACATGTTGGTAAAAATAAAAAGTAAAAAAAAAAAAAAAAAAATGCGTATGTATAGAAAAATGATGCATTGTAATGTTTTGAATGAATAATATTATACAAGACCAAAGCCTTTGGTATTCTCGATTGCTGTGACCAATCTATCTCGAAGTATTTGTCGAGATCCATATTCAGGTAATAAAAGTCTACTGAAACAAGTAAGAGCTGTAGGTAATCTATTGGATTTTGTAGTTAGAATAATAGTTCAATTAAACAAATTTACACCACACTGACCTTTCACTATCTGGCCCATTTCTTTGGATAAAGAACGTTAATTCTTTTAATCCTCCAACAGGTACACGATCGCTTGCAGTTACAAATAGTAATAACTTTTTCTTTTGCTCATTTGTTAAATCATGATGAACAACTGACCAAAATTGTCTAAAGAAAAATAGATTTCAGTTATAAATGACAAAAATAATATATTTTGAATTATGCTTTACCTGATGGTGGGATGATCTACATTGTATCCATCATCATATTCTGCTACATTTTCTAATTCGACCATATCGAGTTCCATTGCATCTGGTCCTTGACGATGACCACATGCAACCATTTCTAATTCTTCAGCAGTACACAAATTTAGTGCTCTACTTCCAATGACACTCCATAATCCACGACGCATAGCCAAAAGTTGATCTTTTTGAGCAGTATACATGAAATAGGTACAGTAATCTTGAACATATGCTTCTCTATTTATGTTTGTTACAGGTACAACAGGATCTTCCTTATTTGGCATCAAAGATGTTGTTACAATGCCTTGTCCAAAAACGTCCATTGAGATTTCATAATCTCTGCAAAATATATCTTCCACTTCTCCATCATCCCATTGGATTAATTGACGTAAACCACATCCAAGAACAGGCCAGCCTTCTTCTAAATCATCCAATGTAAACAATTGATGTCTCTCGGTCATAGCGGCAATCAATGCTTCATTTGGCATAACCAACACCTTCCACAGCACCTTTGGAAATTGTAAGTTCATCATTACACCATTGTATATAGAAAGACCCATCATAACACCGACCATTTCGTACATGCGGATATCATAATCCAATACAGGTCGAATCCAACAAAGACGGGTATTTTCATCCTGCATAAATAGGCCAACATCAGGCGACACTAACTTTTCAAACAAGACACCAAAGAATTCTTTCTGTACCCCGCCTTGATCCATGCCTACTTCACCACCATCAATAAACTTGACTTTGAGCGGTTTCTTTAAATCACTCCATTTACGAGACATTTGATTCAATGTATCTTCTACAAAATATTCACGACGAATCTCCAATAAAAGATATGGACATGTTGCACTACGAAGATTAGTTTCAAGATTTTTGAGCATGCGGGGAGCTTCGGAAAGTAACTTTTGAGCATGAACAACAAGAGTATGATTGACACAAGCATCTTCATATTCCAAAGACATTTGCGACATAGCATCTATTAATACAACTTTACGTTTGATAGCAGGAGGTAATAAAAAGGGGTAACTAAACCAAGAGAATTGATATTCATTTTCAAATGGATAAGGTAACATTGTAGATGTAGAAGTGGTTGTCATGAAAAGTCTGGATCTGCGTTGATGCTCTGTTTCTCCTTGACGTGTGATCAAGGTCGAATGTCTCCCTTCACCATAAAGTAACACACGTTTCCAAATCCTGTATTCATTTTTAATGTTGAGTTTTTTGCATATTTCTGCACTGTAAAAAGTTGCGGGTGAAATTACAGGAAAACTAGGATTTTTCATGTTGCTTTGATACATCAATTCGAGACATTTCATAGTCATAATGACAGTATCTTCTAAACCATGTTTGTAAGGTCCCGTATGAAAGTGATCTAAGAGATATTGTTGTAGATCATGTACAATGTATTCCATACGGGTAGGATCCAAGCTATAATCATATGTTAATGTCTAAATTATACTATTGCAAACAATAGTATTTTTTTTTTTTTTTTACCTTGTAAGCATATTTTGCATGATTTTTCGAATGATAGATTTCTTCTTGTGCGCAATCTTACTAAGAACTTGAATTAACTTTTGAGTTAAGATAATTTGACTTGTAGATGCAATAGTAGCAACCCTCTTTTGATTAGTAGAAATGTCATCTAATTTAGCTACTAGAGCAGCGAGTCCATCTTGTTCTTCTTTGTACTTTTTTTCTTTGCAACAAATTACCCATTGGATAACAGCCATCATGGAACGACACCATTCAACCATCATACGAATATGATAGAGTTCTGCATCTTCCATAACGTCAAAATCTGCTAATGCTTCGACATTCAATGTCATACGATCTAATAAAGTCTCAAAACTGTCTGAAATAGCTTCCATAATGCGTACTTGACGAGGGTTCTTTTTTCGTTTATTGTCTTTTTCTTGTTCTTGTTGAATCACCAATTGATAAAATCTTGTTAATTCATCAAGATTAATAAATGAGATTTCTTTATGTTGTAATGGGGGGATACAAAATTGAGATTGAGATACAAGAAAACTATTTCCAATGCCTTCCCAACTTTGAAATACTGATCTACACCAAGTATCCATTTTGTGCTCAGAAATCGATTGAGTAACAATAGCTCGATGTAAATGTTCTACTGCTAAATCCAAATTTACAGCTAATGGAGGAATAGCTAAAAGCATGCCTTCTTGACTGGAACTACTACTACTACTACAACTTTCATCTCCACCATCAGATAATCTATAATCATCGTAATCCAATTGATAATAGCTTTCATCGCAGTGCTCATAATGTTGCATTTGAACATTGTTATTTAACTTTTTCTCAAAAATGTCGTCTTCTTCTTCTTCGTCATCTTCTTCTTCCTCGTCTTCATCATCAACCTCGTATTGTTCTTCATCCTCATCATCAAAATTATCATGGTTTTTACTAAAATGACTAAACAATTTCCAAAAATCTGTAGCCCAATGATTTGAACTAGAAAACGATTCTTTTCTAAGCTTTGATCTCTGTTGCTTTCTAGATCTTTTTTGCTGCTGTTGTGAATATTGAGATTGCGATTGATGTTGTAATAACCCAGAAAAGGGAGTAGATGTAAATAAAGATTGCAAAAATGGCTTTGTTTCCTGAGGTTGATTATTATTAAATCGTTTTTCTTCAAAATTGAAATTTATCTCCTTGTTATGATCACAAAGTCTGGAATCAGGCATTGAAGCAAGTTGAATGGCCATAATAAGCGCTGCTTGAGGTTGTAAACTTATGATTCCACCTACATTTTATGTATTCAGTTAAAAAATTATAAAAGAAATAAATTGCCTTTTATGTAATTTTATTTTACCTCTACCAGAAGCACAAAACTTATTTCTACATTCAATTTGTTGGCAGCCGACAGTTAACTGATGAAAATATTCTTCAATATGTTCTTCGTACTCATTTTTAGCTTCTTTAAGTTTTTCTCGTTTGTATAATTTGTTGTTCTTTTTCTTTTCATAATGCTTGGCTAATTTGGGTGAAATTACTAGTGATGCAGTTGAAGCGGGCGCAGTTGTTGTTGTTGTTGTTGTTGCTGCTGATGCTGATGCATTGTTTGCGTTACTACTATTGTTGTTGTTTGATTTTAGTTGAAATGGATCTCTTTTCAAAAGGTGTTCTTTACTATTATTAATATCAGTAGCTAATTTAATAGGTTTAAGTGCGAGTGTATTTGATGAACTTGAAGAAGAGGACGATGATCGGCGCTTAGTAATCTCAATATTATTATTGTTATTGTTATTATTGTTATTATTATTATTATTATTAATATCTTCAGATAAATTGGGTTGAAGAGCACGACTAGGAGAAGGTTTGGGAGAAACAAGATAATCCACTAATAATCCATGATCATTGCTATTACTGTTATTACTATAATGAATTTCATTAGATTTTTCATCAGTAACTTGTTTCTGTATCTGCTGTTGCTGCTGTGATTGCGGTTGTTGCTGTTGTTGATGATGCTCTGGTTGCTGCTGTGGTTGTTGCTGTGGTTGTTGTTGACCCAAGTTACTATTTGTAGCTACAGGAGATGAGGGAGGGTGATTTTGATATAGAAATGAGTTGGAGTTGGAGTTGCTTGTCCGAGTTTCTAAATAGGTGGACATGTAAATTTTATAAAGAGTAAAAAAGAACTAGTTACTTGACTATGCACTGTTTGCTCAACCTTATTAATGAATAGAATCCTATTTAACTTGACGTCACGTTTCTTTACTCTACTTTGAGCCAGCTTGTCCGGCTACAAACTTCTAAACGACCCAATCGTGTTGATTGAAATGTGACAAAAAGGGATGAAAAACCCAAGTCCAATGCTGAAGATACTGATTGGATTAGTTGCAGATCATCTTACTATGTGAACTTTTTTTTAACTAAAAGAAACATGCAAGATGTCCATGGCTATTTTTAACTAATTTATCAGAAAGACGAGATGAATCATGGTGAGACATCAGTGAGCAAGATGTATGGAGGCATGTATTACAGCGCCCCGGAAATCCAATAAATTCATTTAAAACACACTCATGTCGATTGTGCATATCGAAACTAATGCACAGTACAACATTTTCAGTTCGGTTGATGATTTGAGGTAAACCGAGGCCATTTGTAAATTGATAAATGCAACACGAAGCCTTGAGATTATATTGAAAGAGTCTCAAAATATTCATTTACTTCGAATTTACTAGATGAATTGATGAATTTAAATATTGTTACATGTGATTTGTATTGTATTGTTAGTCATTAGCTTTTGCCTCATAAAAAACGCATAATGATGATTTCAACAAGGTAGTTATACCTGATTTGGATCGGGTTTTTAACCGAGACCTCAATGTTTTGGTGGAAAAAAGAGAGCAATAATGGTGCATTTTAAACAGTAAAAAAGGTAAAAAAAAAATTACTGAATTATACTTCAAGTAATTTCAAACAATTCAAAATAATTTTTTTTTTGTATATTCATTAGAATAGCTAGAAGAAAAATCGCTTGAAAACTATTACTCAATTTTCGGTGTTTGAAACAAAAGGAACCCGATTTTGCTTCTTCATCAATCATTTTCTTGCCTTACGATTAATTGACACTTTTAAAAAATGATAAAGGTCTGTAGTATATGTTCTGAGCTTTTCAAATTTTGCATATATATCTTTTCTACGAACTGAATGATGAATAATTGAAGATCAATTCCGTAAACGGACAGATTAATCAAGATAAGGGCAAATTTCAGGACAAATCTCGAAGTTTTAGTTGCTACAGGACAAAATATATACTGTTCATATTCCAGCAAAAGTATTTCTGACTATCTATGAAGCCTTCTTTGCACTTTTTTTTATACATTCTCCCAATTTCATTCGTTATTTCAAAAAATTCTGAGCCCTTGAAGCCAACTGTAGCTCCTACGCAATTGATGTCCGGGGATAACTCAAAATTAGTTAAAAACAAACAAATGCTAAACTGTAAAAGGAAACCATCGACATTTAAATGCTTGTATGAAGCACAATTTACCTTTTTCCTTTTGCTTTATATATCCACACAGAAGCTTACAAAAAATGGAACCAAAAAATAACGACGAATGGGAAAAGAAACTTCTCGGTAAAACTTTGTTAGAAGATAACGCTGAACATACCTTGAGTAATGATGAGGTATATATGTACTCCTAACAATCAATTATTATGCAAAAAACTAATCGTTTACATAGGTAGTCAGAATGAAAGATTTACCTGCTTATAATCGTGTTTTGTCTCCCAACTCATTGATGACTAGAGATTTTCGACCCGATAGATTAAATGTCCATATCGATGATAATAGAAAGGTGGAACGCGTACATTACGGTTAATTTTCATTAAACATTATCCCTCATCCCCTTAACCCAAGTTAATTTAGCGAGCTTCTGTATATTTAACACCAAATTGTAATAAAAACTGGTATATGTGCTATCAAAGCATTGATCACAATCTTCAAAATTAGTCAAAAAATTGTTTAAAAAACATATCTCTACCAAACGGCTTTACTAACCAGCCTGAAGTATTATCGAGTACTGTATAATGTGTGATTTGAAGATAAATTAAACCGAACAACTTGATGTACTAGTTTTCAAACAATGTTGTTCTATATTTTGATTTTATGGCTTCTTTGCAAGCTTAGACAGTATAAAATAAATACCAACTAGTCGCATTATGCTACCGGTTCCTAAATTCATTTTATACCTCAAAAAAGACTAGAAAACAGGTAAAATTCATTACTTTTTCCGTAAAAATTATGTCCGACTTTTCATCATTGCTAAAAAACACATTTCACTAAACAACACCTAGAAAAAATTGTATACCAATGTACTTGAGATGTTCAACTTTAATCCATAAACGGGGTTCCGAAAATATCCTATCTTTTGCAGTTGGTATTAATTTTTCAGTGCTAATGTTTCAGATTTTTACGCGTATTTCACTGCTAAAGGATTGAAAATTTTGAGGCTTAATATCTCCAGAAAAAATTAAGCTATACTACCACTTTCCAATAATGAAATTTATTTGTTTCAAAGCACTCTATAACATGTTTTAATATAAAAAAATTCTGAGCATTTTATTTTTTTTTTCATTTTTTGGGCATTTCTATAGTAGGTTTCAAAATATTGGTTAAATTGAGTAACATTTTTTTTGCATTCATGTCATCCAGTTCGTTGAGCTCTCTCAGATTCAATTTAGAGTTTTTCAAAATATTGATTTTTCGTGGAGATATTCTCAAAAATGTATACAAAAAGGTACCTCCATTTCTGGCGTCCATTTTCCCCTTGTATACCCTCATCCCAAATTCTGAAACAGAAATTTTTTTTGACAAAAATGTTGTTTCCTCTACGAATAATGCAGCTACAGGATTTTGCAATAGCTTGATCGATAGATAATTTTTTTGCGCATCATTTCAGTATATTATAATTTAAGTATGTTTATAAAAAGTGACGTGTATCTTCAAAAAACCTTCAAAATTTCAATGGCATTTTGCGCAACATTTTACGTGAAACACTTTTTCAAATTTTATATAGATGGATGCAAAATTTAAAACTGTACAAAAACTATTTAATTTTCTAGGTCTACTTACTTTGCAGTTCATGAGCATTTAAACAATTTTGTTTTTTGAATCATTTTTGATCGTTTTTTTTTTATTGATTTTGGAGCCCCGTTACTATAGGTTTAAGCTGTGATAAGAACTATTATTTTGATTATCTCGACGAAAAATCAATATTTTTTGCCAAAACAAAAAATACAGAGTAGCTTAGAGTTGGACATACCTCGTGAATACAAAAAATTAAGCCTCGATTTATTAGATGCTCAATTTTTAATAATTAATTTAAGTCAAACTTGAGGGTTTATATGGATACATACAATCTTATTTATAGAAAGAATAATGATAAAGACTAGAAACATTTGTTATGGAGAACGTAGGCTTTATTACTAGAAAAACTAATGGTAAAATAAAGAACCAAGAGCTTCCAGGTCTTGGTTTAAAAGACTATTTATAACAATTACATTTCAATATGAGTTAGAGATGGAATTGGCTTCAAAATTGGCTTTTTAATATCCTCAAAAACCGACAATAATCAATGCTTTTTTGGTCTAAAGTCGATATCTACCTGCAGAAAAATTGGTGATTATAAAAGTATGTATAATATTGATTTGATTTGATTTGAATGAATGAATGAATAAACTCTTGTTCATCTATTTTATCTCTAAAAAATATTTGTTTCTGTTTAATGACCAACAGCTAAGAAGAGGAAAACGAGATGTTGTCTTGCATACCACTACCAACTATCAAAGGTACACCATAATCATTACTTATTAGATTGTCAATTGATTTTATTAGTAAATCAAAAAAAAATATAGACGCGACCAAAAGTAAAGGCGTATTCAGTTTAAAATGCTTGAAATAATTCAATTATGCTAATGTACATGGTTTATCATCTTTTGCTCATTCAATTGCTATATTTGATTTTAATATTTCATTTATCATACTGCTAATAATAAACTACTGTAGTATCAAATTAGTTGTATAGACTCGCAATAAAGTAAGGCGCTTTATCAAGTACGATGCTGGTGTTCAATGTATTTCAGTTAAATCAAACAGATAGAGATATGGTTCATGCAGAGAGAATCTGTGAATGTGTAGGAGAGCTCAGATCTATGAACACAAAAAAATTATCCAAATTGTGATGCTTCGTCTACCTGTAGTACGAGATTTTTTTGTGGCGATACATGGTGGCTCAAGCGTTGTAAATGTATATAATAAAAAAAGATGAGTACGTCCAAATTGGTCAATCTTTATTAAATATAAAAACGAGATGGGAAAATCAAATGAAGGGTGATGAATATCTACTGCTACTTATATTTGATTTAAGGATTGCTTACACACCTGTCTAGGACAGTGTTCTCATACTAATAAATTTTAGTGTAAATCCTCAATTATTCTAATATAATTATATTCAGATATAGATGATCAGTCTAAAGTCTTTAGTTGTTCTTGGCAACGCTAATTATTAATATTCTTTATTTTCTATCTTTCATTGTAAGTCTAGATTATTAGAACTTAGCTTATGTGATTATCAGGGTAATTATATACAGCGTTTATATGACATATACGCTAAATATATCAAGCCATAGTTTATTGCCATATTTAAACTACGATTTCAGATAAATTTATATATGCAAATACAACATCAAGTGTAATTTAGGCATTCAATTGTCAAATGTATCCGAATCAAGATGAAGTTTGTTGATTGATATAACCGATGATAAATGCAATGCCATACATTGAATGGGTGAATGTAAATGTATAAACAAAATTTACTTTTAAATAAAAGTACTAATTAATCTGACTAACATCAACAAGTTCTTCAAAAAGCATAGTAAAGTACAACAATTGCCACTAAATCGCATAATTTGATATGCAGAAACCTCTTGAAGCATTCATCTTTTTTTTGGTAATGCTACAAATCATCGTTTAATATGACTGGATATTAATTAATCAGAGAACATACAACTGGTAAAAAAACTGATACCCAATGTACATCGAGGTCAAGAGATAAAAAGTACATTTATTGTGTAGTGGTGGAAATCGTGACGTTTTGATGGATAGAAATTACAGGACCAAGACGTTGTGTTTGCCTCAGGATTTTTAAAAGGGTTTAAAAGTATACTTCATCAAACTTACTTAGATGTTAAATACTCATTATATGTAATAGTATCATCTTGTTTTTTATTTAATTGCTGTATTATTAAAAATCAAGTCTTTCATAACTTATAACAATCACAGTGGAATGCTTCAGATTTTAGATGGACATTTATCATAAGGTGGGATGATGAGACGTTTGACATTTCATAGAAGATGAAATCAGTCAACAATTTAATTTATGGAAGTTGAATGTAAATACCGAGGAACCATTTGTAAGTAGTTAAGCTGGGTCTGGTTAACGCATTGAATAAATTGGCTTGGGACAAAGAGGGTTAAAAGGCGGCAATAGGTGGTTCCAGCGATGGCCATGTTTATGTTTATGATATTGGAGAGGTAAGACTAAAGCTCAATGTAAATCAACTCTAACACAATAATTATAACGTAGGACTATACTATCATCAAATAGACTACCACACAATATCAAAATGTATAAAGATTTATAGAATAAGCTTGAATCAAATGGGTACAGAATCGTAAATTCCTGAAAAAGTTCTCAAATATTGTAAAATCTCTTATTTTTAAGACTTACAAGGCTTATAAGCGGAATATTAATTTCGAAAATTATTTTTGTCCAGATCATCAATTTTGACATTTTTTAATTTTTTTTTTCTGGTTTTGCAAATTTAGAGTTAATTATACTACCAATTATAAAAACAAAAAATACACACATATGCAGAATTTAGCGCTCTATTTGCTCAATAAAAAATAACAAACATTTTTATTGCAAAATATTACATGAAAATCTTTTAACCAAAATTCCGTTTTTGAGCCAAAAGTGCAAATTTTCATTACTTCACATTTAATATTAAGCTTTTATAAAATGTGTATTAGTCATGTCTACAATTTTCTCTCACAATGTAGTATATTTAAACGTTGATTTTGGTATCAAAAATTGATTTTTCTGTTTTTTGATCAAAATCATGAGTGTTGGTAAGGATAAAATGAGTCACCAAAAATGTCTGCTACAAAGTCTGAATTTTCAGACCGTACATGGTTAAATATAAGAAAAGTTTAAAAAAAATAAACGCTTTTTTATTTAAAACTTAGATATACCATAATATAAGAGACTTAGTCATTCAATCTTGCTATGTTCCATTACGGCGTCGCTCTACGGGTTTGCTTTTGCAATTTTTAAATGAATGTATGATATAAAAGACGGTTTTTCTAGTAGAAAAATGCATGTTTCAATTATAACAGATATTGCGTATTTTGTTTAATTTATGATTGATGCGCTGTAATGCTGCTTTTACTTTGGCTGAAATGTGCAATTTAGCAGGGTTTTAATTGCGCTAAATAATATAAAGCCTTCTTGTAAATCCTTTTTTACGCGTGTTGTTTCTCTCTTTTTGTTTTCATATATTCCAAGGATGTATTATTTACCGTTTGATAAGGCATATCAGACTATCAAGTTGGCATTCTTTTATCTGAATACGGATGCTAACATCAGGAACTAATATTTTTAATATAGGTAGGAGTCCATATTAGGAGACTGATATTTTCATTTAATTACATTTTAAGATCAAACATCATTATTTACTACTGTATTTTTGGACGTGCTTCTTAATTACCAGATCAAATCGAAGGCAATGATATTTATATCTACTCAATGAAAAGCTAGAACTGTCTACAAACCCATAAATTATTTCAGAAAAGTGATAAAAATTCAAATGATATATAGAAACATAAAAAAAATCTGATGTCTTGCCTAATAGCCATAGTTTTGGTCGTAGCTATGCTTAAAAACAAATCTTTTTACAGCTGACAATCGTAAGCTAAAATAATAAGTTTAAAGAAGGTTAACTTGTTTAAATTTTATGTGTGATGATAAAGTAACATCTATAGTCTTAGATTTGGCTTGCATATAAGTTTATGCAGTAAGTGTTGTATACTTAATTTATGCTCCAGCAAAAACCATTGTTGCTGTAAACATTATAGCTACTCCATAAACATATTTACAAATGATGATAATCGTAAATATATTGGTCCTTGCATGTATTGCTCTACGTCAACAATGTATTGAATTCTATTGTCTGTAATGTATATTAATAAAAGCAAATATAATTTAAAAACCCATTCCAGTGAAAAAATGCAATGGAATTTTGAGAACGGCACGATGCTCATGTACAACCCGATTTGCTGTGCCCATACAATCATCTCATTAAGCTCATGGTCAGATTTTATTATTACGCACAACAAATAAGGATAATGATATGCTTATGGGCAATTCTACTATTATTATGCACACATGGGATTAATGTCATGCACAGGGATAGAATCTATAATTCTGCACATACAGCCTTAATGTTGTACTGGTATGGAGTTTTTCTGTTGTGATCGATCCTTAAGTTTAGATCTTTTTATAGTTTTGAATTGATATCAATTCGAGATGGTCATACAGTACACTATTTATGCAAAATTCATTTATTCTAAAGGTTTATTTGGGCGTATAAATTACTATAGATTGTCAATTTTTTTGTATGACGATGTTATATAATGCATGTAAATCAATGTTTTGAATGTATCTGTAATAACCAACTTGTTGTTCAAACCTGCCGAATGTAAAATGACCCATGGAAGCTGGTATCCGAGATACTTGTATTACCTATCCATATCTATATTTATGAAGAGTACCTAATTACTTGGTGACGTATCATTTTTAACCGGATGTCAAATCCAAAAGCAAAATAATAGTTCAGGAACAGAAATTCAATTCTATTAAACATCGACGGAACCACGGTTCCAGCATAATATTACAGCATGATATTACAGCATGACATTAAAGCATGATGTTCCACCACCATCATGTCACATTAATATAATAGATAACACCTATAATCCTTATCACATCATGATTTCCCTCAACTCAATTAGTATATAAACCCTCTTTATTTTCTTTTAATAAACGATATCTCTTTAATTCTTGATTAAATTTTCTAGTTTTATTTAACATAAACATTGTATTCTGATAAATCACTTGAATTGGTATTCATAGAGGTTGCATTTGAATTGTTATCAATACAAATGCGCAGCAGTAAGTTATAGGTGCACATTGGCGATGGTTTTTTCAATACACAGTAGGTTATGAATGTTGCTCTTTGATATCAACGTGTCAAAGATGTGCCCCTACTTTTATGTAAAGTTGGAAGTCATTAGAATCGAAATTCGTTGAGATAGGGTTTTTGTTATCGATTTTTTACAGTTGTAAAAAGTAGGCTTCCGAATGTTTTTAAATGATTTTCGAATGTTTTTGCCCAATACTAAATTGAATCGCGTAAAATCTTTAAAGAACATGTAACTTTGCTCCATAAGCCATTGATATCTCTCCGGAAATAGCAATATTAATACCAGAAATTGACCAAAAATGACCAAGTCTGACCTACACTTGGTTTGATCTATCAGAATTAGGAATTACCGAATTACCAACTTAGAACATCTGTCAAACCATGATTTTCAACATGCGAATTAAGCAAGGTTACATTTCATGACTCCAATATTACCACTGAAACATAACATTTTATATCCATGCACATCAATAATAATTTCTATTGTCACATCTAATGAACAGGGGTCCAATAAATCGAATCAAACAATCCCAATAACTATATAAACTCATATTTAATTTATTTTAATAAACGGTACTTTTTATGTCGATTTTAATTTACAAAGTCTCGATAAATCATGGTTATATATTAAAAATTGAGCGCCTAAATTGAGGCTTAATATTTTGTATTCACGAGATAGGTCCAACTCTAAGCTATTCTATATTTTTTGCTTTGGCAGAAAATATTGATTTTTCGTCGAGATACTCAGAATAATAGTTCTTATCACAGCTTAAACCCTATAGTAACGGGCTTCCAAAATTGATTTGAAAAAATGAACGAAAAATGAGTCGAAAAACAGAATTGCTTAAATGTTGATGAACTGCAAAGTAAATAAACCCAGTAAATTAAATAGTTTTTGTACAGTTTTAAATTCTGCATCAATCTAAATAAAATTTAAAAAAATATTTCACGTAAGATTTTGCGCAAAATGCAATTGGAATTTTGAAGATTTTTTGACGATACAGGACGCTTTTTATAAGCATATTTTAAATTTAAATAATGGAGATAATGCACAGCAAAATTATCTATTAATCGAGCTATTATTTAACCTTTTAGCTGCATTTTTTATAGAGAAAACGAGATTTTTGTCCAAATTTTTTTTTGAAATTCAGAATTTGGGATGAGGGTATACAAGGGGAAAATTGAGGTTAGAAATGAGGGTGTCTCTTTGTACACATTTTTGAGGATATCTCCACGAAAAATCAATATTTTTAAAAAGCCTAAATTGGGCCTAGGAGAGCTCAACGAGCTTGATAACATGAATGTAAAACAAGCGTTGCTCAATTTAATGAATATTTTGAAATCTACTGCAAAAATGTCAAAAAAAAATGAAAAAAATAAAAGTGTTCAGAATTTTTTTATACTAAAATATATTATAAAGTGCCTTAAAACAAGTAAGTTTTATTATTAAAAAGTATTAGTATAGCTTAATTTTTTGTGGAGATATGGAGCCTCAAAGTTTTCAATCCTTTAGCAGTGAAATACGCGTAAAAATCTGAAAAATTAGCACTGAAAAATTAATGCTAACTGCAAAAAATAGGATATTTCTGGACACTTATTTTTGAATTAAAGCTGAGCATCTCAGGTACATTGGCATATAATTTTTTCTTGGTGTTATTTAGTGAAAAAAAAAGTAGAGCAGGGATGAAAAATGAGACCCAGTTTTCAAGGAAAAAGCAGTGAATTTTACGCGTTTTTGAGTCTTTCGTGAGACATGAAATAAATTTAGGAATACGTAACATGATGCGACTGCTTAATGTACACAATTATCTTTGCATCTTAATATCTCTGCAAAACATTAAGTTCTACTAACACTTTCTAATTAATGAAATTTACTTGTTTTGAACTACCCTCGATAATATATTATTTTAATATGAAAAAATCCTGAACACTTTTGTTCATTTTTTTCATTTTTTTGGCGCTATTGTAGTAGATTGTAAAATATTCATTAGATTGAGGAGTATAGTTTTTGTGTTCATGTCATCAACCTCATTGAGCTTTGTCGAACCGAATTTAGATAATTTTATAATATTGATCTTTCGTAAATATATCTTCAAAAATGTGTACAAAGAATATTTTCATTTCAAGCGTCAATTTTTCTCCTGTATACCCTCATTCTAAATTCTGAATTTGAAAAAAATTGACGAAAAGCTTATTCTCTCCGCGAAAAATGCAGCTGGGAGGTTAAGTAATAATGGCTAAATCGATAGATAATGTTTTTGCACATCATCATCAATACTTGGATTTGAAACGTGCTTATAAAAAGTAATCCGTATCTTCAAAAAACCTCCAATATTTCAATCGCATATTAGATAAAATTTAATAGGAAGCATTTATTTAAATTTTGCTTTAATGAAGGCAGAATTCAAGACTGTACAAAAATTATTTATCACGCTAGGTTGATTTATATTGCAGTTCATGAACGATTAAATGATTTTGTTTTTTTAGTTATTTTTGATCATTTTTTTCATCAAATCAATTTTGGAACCCCGTTACTATAGGGTTTAAGCTGTGATATGAACTATTATTTTGATTGTCTCGATGAAAAATCAATATTTTCCACTGAAACAAAAAATACAGAGTAGCTACGAGTTGGATATATCTTGTGAATACAAAAAAATAATACAATAATTCAGATACTTAATTTTTTATTATCAATTTTAGGTCAACTTTGGTTAATTTTTGGCCAGGGCGCTTATATTCTGGTATTAATACTTCTATTTTCCGAGAGATATCAATACTTTATAGATTGAAGGTACATGCTCTTTGAATATTTTACTTAATTCAATTCAATTCAATATTGGGCGAAAATATTCAAAAACTATTTAAAAATAATTATTTAAAACGAACCGAGATTTTTTTATGTAGCCGAGCTTTTTGAAAAAAAGGCAGAAACTCAAGTTTAATAATAATCCAAATATTCTGCAAGTTTCAAAATATATACTATAGCTTTAACAGTATTTAGAGTTATAATTTTAACATCCCCTTGATTTGCTAGTTAAATCGTAGGTATCAAGCGCACACTTTTTCCAAGTGGGTTTTGTGTTTCGTAGCTCAGAAGATCATTTTAAACTAGAAGCGCTAAGCCAGTCAAAACCAGCATATATTGAAATACCAACTACTAAAATCAATAATTAAACGCTCTCTACATATAAAATAAAAGTAGCAGTAGTGGAATTTGCCCTGCATTTAACTTTTTTTTAAAAAAACGCCAGAATTTAAATATTGATTTAATTAACTATGGGCAAATTACTACCAGAAAAAAATACCAGAAAATCGTTTCAGAATTGGATGGGCTACAAAAAAAAAAACATTTGATTGATGATTGGCAAATGTTATTATCTATACCTTATGTTTGCTGTTAAATTTTAAAATATTCATGCTTGAGCGTTTTATAAATTATTATTGATCAAACTAATGCAAAAATGCATTCCATCACCGGTAACTATACTTAATTTATCCATATGTCTTTTTATTTTGCTATTTAGTGAAAAAAAAAAAAAAAAATTGGGTAGGGACATTTATATTGAAAGTGAAGTAAGCCTGGCCACATTAAATGCTCCAGTGGGTGGTGGGGGCTTTTATCAGTATGGAGAATTCAGTAGGTATCAATAAAATGTTTTTTTTACAAATAATAAAATTAGAAAATGCTATCATGATCATCAGCAAATTTAATTTGAATATTCTATATTCTGTAGTATCCTGGGTATATTCCTACATTAATTGTAAAAAACCTCTCTTTAGAAAATATATCCAAGCATTGACACCATAGAAATAACATATGGATCCTCAGCTTCACATTTTTTGTACTAGATTTTGTTCTTTTTGAAGGATTTTTGATTTGGTAACGGTTGGGATTTTTCGTTAATCGTATCACAGGATCTGGAGAAGTTATATTATATTTGATCTAAGCTTATATTAAATAGTTTTTAATGAGAATATAATGAGTCTACGTTTGCTTGTTAATATTTTCTCATATAAACATGGATGACATGCAATGTTAATGACAATTAATGCAGCTGCCATATACTTTGAGTATCGTGTCTAAATCTCTCCTCATCACCGCACAGCTTGTTCCGTTTATATATAAATCTCACTTTATTATCAGTATGCAGATGTCCTGTAATTGTAATGAAAATGTGTATTTTATGAGGAAAATCGCCAACAGTCATCCATGAGTATCCCTCTTCGAGAGATTCATCATGCTGTAGTTTTAATACAAACTCAATGCCTCCGTATTGGCTAGATTTTGGGTAACATCGAATGCTATTTTATCGGCTTTGCCAAGTCTTCCATTGTAATTATTCTCTTTTTCGTTTTCTTTTTGCATAATAATGTCCTTTAACGACTTGGAGCAGGGCCTTGGCTCTCCAAACTCATCTAGAATTGCCGTACCAAACACACAATCTATTGTATCAGGTACTTTTTTCATCAAGTATTAGATTTAATTCTCCTTGAACTTATCTTGGAATGATTATAGATGATGATCGACAATATAAGGAGTTAACACAACGCATTGCACAGCAAATTTTTCACATCAATGGAAACATAAGTAATATCGAAAAACTAGTCAATTTTCTCGGAGGTCCTCGAGATACTAGTGAAATTCGAGGAAATTTGTAAATGAATTAGTTTCTATTGTAAAATATGTAGTAATATTAATATCGTTTACTACACATTTAGACACGATGTTACGAATGCTACTCGTGATCTTATCAAAGACTCGACTCAAGATTTGAAATCGCTTTCAATGTATCAACCTTTGGATTCCCAAAAAAGTGTATGTTTGAATAGCATAACTCGAATTATTCATGGGTCTAATACATTGACTAGAGACAACGTAGATTAGAACAGCAGAAATTATCAAAAGATTTTCAAAAGGTATTATCGAGCTTTCAAAAAATTCAAAGAATATCTGCAAGTAAACAGCGTGAATATGTGGATAAAGCGAAAGCAACTACTGTTATGCTACAATCTCAAGCTGTGTAAATTGAAATTTATAAAGTGATTGAATTTATATTCATTTTTGATAATCTTGTAGAGCAAATGAAGAAGATTTGGAAGAGGAACAAAGCCATGGATCATTAATGGATAATCAGCGACAAGTTCAATTAGAAGCCTTAGACAATGAAATTGAATACAATGAACTCTTGATTACAGAGAGAGAGGGTGAAATACAAAACATTGAACAAGGTATAACAGAGCTCAATGAAATTTTCCGTGATATGGGCATGCTGGTCAATGAACAAGAAAGCGGTATTCGTAAGTTTATAAACAGTGTTCTTTTAGAATGGGTAAATTTAACCAGCAACTTTTAATAGAGAGTATCTATGGCAATGTTTTGAATATTACACAGAATACAAGACACGCTGCTGATGAACTTGTGATTGCAAACCGTCATCAAAAGAGTGCAAGAAGAAACATGTGTTGTTTCCTCTTGATCATTACTATTGTCGGTTGTTTTTTGGCCCTAATTATAGTTATTGCAAAATAAAATTTTATTACGTGTATTATTTTCTTTCTTCAGAAATAGAAAGTGATCTTTCCATGACTTGATGAAGGTATTTTTTATTGGCTTCATCATCAGATAATGCCATATCATCATCATCATCTTCGTTATCTTGTTCGAATCCTGTTAACAATGGGTCATTTTCATAAGTAGGAATCAAGTAACGGGGATCTATCCAGAAGGATGCATCCATAGGAACAAATTTAGTAATACAATCTCCTTGTTTAAGATGATCTTCTAATTCATTTTCACTATCCATTACTTTTCCACATGAAAAACAAGTGCCAAGCGATGATTGATGTCGAATATAGTTGATTAATCTAATAATTTGGTAAAAATCTAAATTTTTACTCTTTCCAAGTTCGGTTAAATCAAAGTGATGAACTGTTTTCATATGTTCAAGTGCTTCTTTTGGTGAGGGCAAAACTTGTGTATCAAATAAACACATTGTAGATTCCTGAACGTCCTCTTCCCAATCTGCCCAAGATCTGTATATCAAGATGATTAGTAAATTTCTTATATTTCATAACTTAATACGCACTCATCCTTCTTTTCATCATCACTATCATAATTGTCATTTTCAAAACTTTCCCAATTCTTTCCAGGTTCTAAATAGTTAATAACGTAAAATCTGTCGTATTGTCTATTCTTTGATGCAATCTTGAAATGCTTCTTCTTTCTCATATGTTTACGTAAAACGGCAGGGCTTGTAAAGGTCTTTTCACAATATAAACATTGGAGCCTATTATATGTTATTTCACTCAATAACAATGTCTTTCCATCATTATAATCAGGTAATACTCACTTTGATAGCTTGGCTTCCAATGTATCTAAAAATTCATTTACATGTACTAAATTATCTGGTAATCCAATATTGAAATTATGCTCAGCAAACATATGTTTGAATAAAATTGCTCTACGAATTTAACCACATTAAATGCAATTTTCCTGAAAGTTATAGCTTTTACTTACCTGTTATCACAAACAATTTTACAAAAGAGACATTTACGAGGTGCTTTTGAATCAGTTTCACGCTCATCTTGTTGGGTTTTTAGAACTTCATTCTAACATTGTATTATAAGAAAAAATTAATACTTTGTGTATAACTAGCTCATGAAAAGTACAATTACCAATTTAGCGCGTTGCATATCTTCTCTGATTTCCTTATCCATTGCACATTTCTCGGGATCAATCATATAAACTATTCAAAAAAAAAAAAAAAAAAAAAAAAAAATCAACTGTCAAACTATATTCGAGATAATAAAGATAAATAAACATTACTTTCATTATTATCCAAAGGTTCCAAATGGGCATATTCAGTGATAGGCTTCAATTCCAATTCCTTTGCCCATCTAGCTAAATAAGCGTCCAAAGCCATATACATATGATGAAGGTTTTTAAACATGAGCTTATGCTCTCCTTTCAAATGTTTAACCAAAGAAGTTGTATCCATAAAAGGGATTGGTGAATCGCAATCATTTAAAGGACAAGAAACGACAATGGTTGTGTGATAAGGAGGAACAGGGATATCAATAGGATCTACTTGTCCATCTTCTTCCTCTTCATCAGAATCAGAGTCATCTGCTGCTGCATGGAATGGGTTGTTGTTGTTGTTGTTGGACAAAGAAACAGAAGAATCGTGTCCAAGGCTACGATTGTTGGCTTTAGCAGTGGTAGACTTGGTACTACTAGCAGTAAAATTAGAAGGTTTTTTGATGCTGCTTTTGTTATCCTTTGAATGGTGGTGCTGCTGTTGCTTTTGTTGTTGCTTAGGTACATTGATGTTGGGCCGAGATTTGCGTCGAGATTTAGAAGGATTTGAGGAAGCTGGTGTAGTCTTGGTAGCAGAAGCAGCTGCCGCAGGAATATGAACATGCTTGTTACTTGTTACTGTATGCCACTCGCCGTCGTCTGCCATTTTCTTTATTGTTGATGTAATAAAAGAACAGAATGGAAAATTTATTTCTTTCAGTGGCAGTAGCATGGAAAATGGAAGTTTTTTGGAAGCATTTCTCCGCTAAATCTTTATTGGTTTGATTGAAGCCTTGTTTTTTACCATTTCGACGAATGTTTAAAGGATTATTACAAGATATTTTGGTTAATTTATATTATTAAACAAAGCTGAGCCGCCTATCTTAAAACGTCTAGTATTATATCGTATTTTTTTTTTAGTTATTTTTCATTCCAAATAAGTTGCTATGGCTGGTTTTGAACTGAGCGCTCACTTGCTGGCAGTGAAAGTGTAAACTATAAAAGTAATGTTCACGCATTCGTAACTTGACCTGGATCATGACATATAGTATCAATAGATACCTGACAGTTACGTTTGTTATTATTGACAAACAGAATTGCAATATATACTCTGGATTTGGAGAAATGTGTAACAACTAGGCGCTGTTTCACCGAAAATCACTCAAATCAGCAACTTGAAACAGCGCATTTTGATGGCTATACGCATTTCCTGAATGCCAGACATATACCAAACGATTGCTCTAACTCAATAGATAGTTTCTATACAGTTTTTACGGATTTTCTAAATTATAAATTTTTCCACCATTTTCCATGAGGTATACCTCATGAAAAATGCTAATTTTGACAAATTTCGATTTTTCACCCGAAAAACGGGACTTTTTATTATGGTATATATTGGCATAAAATGTTTGTAAAAACTCGCTACTTCATTTGGAACTGTTAAGCACTAGCGCTTTATGCGTAATTTTTTGACTTTTTGCTAGTTTTTGATATTTTAGAATTTCAATGATAATGAAGAATTTTATGAGAAAGAATTAAGAACAAAAAATATCATGTAATAGAGCTTTTTAAGCTCTATCAGCGTAATTAATAGCATTAGTGATGCTAAATAGGTGAAAGGTAGAGGAAAAATTGTTTAAAATCTAATTTCTTTTTTTTTTAGGGTAGAACGTAGTGGATATACTTTATTTATTATTATTTAATGTGAAGACTTAATATACATGAAACTCCTACAATAACGTTTCATGTAGCACAACGTAAGCCATATGGGAAGAGGTTGAGAGGTCTCCACAAGTGGGCCTACTGTAAACAAGGTCGCTATAATGATTATACTATGAAAGATGGGAAAGAAATCGACTAATTAAAGTGCTGCACCAAGAGCCAAAACGGGCATGCGGAGAACGTCATACGAAAAAGTTGTGGGTTGGTGACATGACACTAAACAGGAAATACAGTACTACATAATATTATCAAACAAACTTGCGTCCACCAGGATTCGAACTCGAGTCGTGCGCTTGGGAAGTACACTTCTTAACCATTCGGCCCAACCACCAAGGGCTAAAATCTAATTTCGGTTAAAAACGTCAATTTGGAACAAAAATAAATCAGTCGCGAATCTCAATTTTAAATCCCCGTACTTAATTATTTTGATGCTTTTGATAGCCCTTTAATTGATTTTTCGATACGTTTGCGTACAATTTCGACTGTTTTTTTTGTAATAACCCATCAAATATTCACGGAAAGAGAATGAGCTCAATAAAGCTCATATGTTGGTGGAATTTACTTACAAACAGCCATACAAATAAAAAAAAAACCATCAAATATAATTGTTTACCAGCCTCAATGGGAGCATAAATCCATACATAAATCATATAAATACATTACATCGAAGGCATAATCATATTATATATACATAATACAACACCCTTTTTTTTATTTTCCATTAGAAAATTATTCACAAGTCTTGATTAATTTACTCGACAACCTTTGCAAGGATTTCAGAATCACGGAACAAAAGATATTCCTAATTTAAGATTTTGAAATTAGTTGTATATTTTATTACATAAATCAAATGTATTTACCTCTCCAGAAACCTTAATAGGGCTACCACCATAAGGAGGAAGGATGACCTTATCACCGGTGTTTACTTGAAGAGGGATATGACCACCTTCTTTGTTAAGAGCACCTTTACCGACAGCAACAACATAAGCTTCGTTGATAGCTTCTTGAGCCTTCTCAGGAATAAAGATACCAGCAGAAGTTTTCTATTCGCACAGAATTTATTAGTTTTATTATGCTTTTTTATATCTAAACTGTAAATACCTCGACAGGCTTGATACGTTGAACTAAAACGCGATCGAGAAGAGGAACAATGCTCTTGAGTTTGTTAGCAACTGACTATTTTATAATTATCAATTAGAATTACATGTTTCAATTTAAAAGATTCATATAAATTAGTTTACCATTTTTTTTTTAAAAGAAAAATTCCGTAAGAAAAGATTTTATTTTTGAAGGATTTTTGATTTATAACACAATAAAAATCCTGCCACCCTCTCTTTCTCTTTGGGGGCCCAATGGGCCTGTCCTGCCAGCAAAATGTTCCCAGGGTTGACCAATTGAATGATACCTTGTATGAAATTACAGTTTGCTGTACTTTACACTGACTTAAAGTGACGTGATCTGGGGTTGGAGGGTCAAGAACAATTGAGAAAGCAATACTTTGCACAAACGGCATCTTTTGAATTAAGTAAGTAACAACGCATTTAATATTGACTTGAAACATATTTTAGATATGCAATTGTGTGAGTGAGTGTGAGTGTTTATGTAAGATGTGTGTGAGATCATATGATATCAATACACGCAGTATGAGGTGAAAAAAAACCTACTGATTTTAGCATTATACAAAGATGATTGAAAAGATATCAGATATTAAGTTCCGATGGATTCATCTCTCTCCTCTCTATCTTCTTTTTCTTATCCTTTTTTTTTTTTTGCTGAAAATGATCAAGAAGAATTTAATTAGTCTTATTACTCATTGGTGTCCATCAAATATTTTATCTAGAGATGGTAATGCTAAAAAGTTTTGTCTTATCGTTTTGAATCAACCTATCAATCATGTCGATGCATTTAACAGACTATGGAATAATGGTAAAATTGAAGAAAAGCTGAAAATGTCAAATACAGAAAAACTTAATTTCTCGATCAATTACCATAGCAACCTATAAATTTGTTGCTGATGGTGGCTCGAATAGACTGTATGACGCGTTCAAGCATGATCAACATAAGCTAGCACAGTAAATATCAAATGAAACTAAAAACCCACCGAGCAAATGATTAATCATTCATATTAGATACATTCCAGATGAAATTCGAGGAGACTTAGATTCTATTAGACCTGATGTTCGAGCATATTATGAATCCAAGGTAAGTCTAAAATAAGCTTTCCTTATTTGTGCGCTTGTCATGACAACAGTTTTTTTATTTTTTATTTTGTCAAGAGTGTCAAAATTACAAAAGTGAGCGATCAAGATTCGACAGATTTTATGAAGTGTGTAGCTTTATTGAATGAAAAAGAAAAAGAAAGGGGACAAATTGTAAATATATAAAGTGCAACGTTATTAGCATGATATTGAGTTTCGATTTCTTTATATAGTTTGATATTGTGGCAACACCTGCTTTGGGTGGTAGATTTGACCAAACAATAGCTAGTATTAATATGCTTTATATGCTTAAAGATCAAATAGAAAGAAGATTTATACTTGTTAGTGATGAGAACTTAACCATGTTATTAGATAAAGTAAGTAGTTCTCATATTTGATGAGTTTATGTTTGCTAAAAAAGATCAATTTAGGGAACACACCAAATACATTGTCAGCTGGACTTGGAAGGTAAGTAACACAGATAATAAAAATGGGGGGGGGGAGTGTTGTAGAGAGAAGAAACTTACAGCAATAACAATTAGGTCCGACTTGTGGTGTAATGCCAATTGGATCGCCTGCTACCCTTACAACGAAAGGATTAAAATGGGATATGGGTAAATATAAATGTGTAATTCTCATGATGGCGGTATTTCTTTTTTAACCCATTTTTTTCTTCATTTAGAAAACTTGAAATGCGAATTCGGTGGTATGGTTAGCACATCAAATGCTGTAGAAAATGAGATGATTGAAATAGTGACAGATGCTCCTGTTGTATGGACAATTGAAATCAATCTTTTGAAATAAATAGATACAATAGGTCCCATTGATTTTGATTCATTTAGACTCAGTAGGTTCTTTTTTTCTGAAAAAAGGGCGGGGATTCTTGTTTCCCCATGAGAATAAGAAGGATGAAAGATGGGGGAAGATCCCAATATCCCTTTCTTTCTTTCTTGTTATAAACTCTTTTTTCTTTCTTTGATAATGAACGGCATTGATCCTCCAAATTCACAACAAATTACTACCAATAGTTCATGTTTACTAGCCCCCGAAATCCAACCATTTGAACCTCAGGCCGAAGACATTTTAACCGATGAAGATTTGCTTGATCTTTTTCGAATCGTAAAGCAAGTTTTAAGAAAGAATCCAGATCCTGAGAAATTAGCAAAATTATTATTTTGTATGTCTTATGCTTTAGGAGACCATATTAAATTTAGTAAACCATGTCATGAAGATCGTATTGTATTTCGAGATAATCATTCAGCTGTACATTCAGTTCGTTTACCCAGTACAAGCTCTTGTTGTGTTAATACTTCTAGTCAACATCATCATCATCATCATCATCATCGAGCATCGACTTCTACTACTACATTTAGTTTGAATCACTCTTTAAACGACAATGCTTCATCAATGACAAGACCTGAAAAGGAAAATGTACAGAAATGGATTGATTCTTCATCTGTAACATCTACAACATCTCCTTCTCCAGCTTCACCTTTAATTCGCTTACCTTCTGTATCTTATTTAACCAACAATCAACCTACACCAACTACTGCTACTACTTCTATTACAAATACAACAAATTTATCTGAAATCTCCAATGAAAATACTTCTACAGATGCTTATTCTGTTCGCCCCTATTCTAATTTTCGACCATTGTATACAACTTCCGCATCACCTGGAGCAAATCATGTTAGTAGCCCTACTATTACCACCTCTTCTTCTACTACAGCTGCTGTTGCTGCTTCGATGCATTCTCCTATTGTGAATAGAAATTCACCTTCTATACCCTCTTCCTCTCCCTCGACATCTCAGCATGCACAACAACAATCAGTAGTGGAAATTTCGGATTTATCCTTGATGAATCCTGACTCATCATCCAACACAACATCCGATCGTTATAATCAATCAAATAGCACTATACAGCATCCAGCGAATACAGAAGTCGTCATGGAGCCTCATCAAAGAGGCTTCTATTACCAAGATGGCAGAATTGCTCGAGAACCAGTATTACTTCAACGCTATGCAGAGCAAGGTATTTTAACGCAAGCATCACTCATGCGTAAACGTAAAAGACACTCTGCTGATGCAAATTCACCTTATGAAATATCCAATTTACCCGCACCAACTAAAAAACCCAAAATTCCGCATAGACATGGTGAATTTGAGCAAAGACGTAAGTTTATATATATACAAAATGAAGAAAAGGGAAAACAATATCTTATAAAGAACTATATGCATAGGTGATGATATTATCAATCGTATGCGAAGTATTACCATGGCAGATTTAGAACAAAAAGCACAAAGATTACCGAATCAATTTACATTAGCCATCGATGAATCAGTTACATTAGCAGAAAATAATTTATCGGCGACAGTAGCGAATGGATCACTTTCTCAGGAACAGCT
This sequence comes from Mucor racemosus, assembly GCA_027405735.1. NCBI lineage: Eukaryota > Fungi > Mucoromycota > Mucoromycetes > Mucorales > Mucoraceae > Mucor > Mucor racemosus. The sequence continues at coordinate 1,545,080 of JAPEHQ010000012.1, read as the reverse complement.
TGTGGAATTATTAGAGCCTGCATTAAGAATTCTCACAAATCATTCCAACATGAAACCACATTTAGATAATGGTATGAATCAAAATGGCATTTATTACAATTCAGATTACTTTCGACTCTATCTTGCATTTGAACAATTCCAACGTACATTTGCAATTTTGTTTCCAAATGAAGTTATGAAAGTGCCTGAAACAAGTGGAGTGAGAAATACAGATAGTGATGCTAGTGGCACAACATCGAGTACTACAGCAACAGCAGCAGCAGCAGAAAGAGATAAAGATCGTGAAAGAAATGCAAATATGAAAGCTTATAGAGTTTGGATTGAACCATTATTAACTGAAACCAATTGGGCAGCATTTAGAAGAAACATTGTAGTTGGAGAACGTATGATGCAACTAACAAAACTGGTTGGACAAGGCGTATTGCTTATGACGAAAGAATTGAGTGGATCCAAATTACATCTTACATTTACAAATAGTGAGTGGGATGAATTCATCAATGGACTTGAATCTGGTCGGTGGGACCAAACAATCGAGTGGGAAAATGGTCAAAAGAAGCAATTTGGAAATACAAAATCATTATTAGTTTCTGAATTACAGTTGAAATTTGCAACTCAATATTGGTTTTATCCTGATGGTTCAATAGTATCATCAAAAGAGCGTCGATTAGTAATCCATGCGTCAACAGTTACGAATAACAACAATAATATTAGTAATAATAACAATAATAATAATAATATGCTTTTACATCGAAATTCCATGGATCCTTCAAATTTAATGCATAATCATCATCATCATCATCATCAACAACAACAACAACAACGTCTTCATACGCATCATTGAAAATATATATATATATAAATTCATACATATGTCAAATTATTTGTTATTAAAAGTAAAGAGACGGGGGCCCCACCCTATTTTATTTTTCTTTTGTGTGTACATGCATTTCACTGTTTATAGTACAAATAAAATTAGCTTGTACTATTTGTATTGGTTCACTTTTGTTGCAATATGGGATGAGCTTCTTCTCCGTCCCAAATAAGGCTTCTGTTAAACGGATATACATCTTTGGGGCTTTAATTAAAAAAAAAGGCTGTATTATATATTATTTGAACTATCAGCATAATTGAAATTCGCATTAATTATATATAGTATATTTTCATTATACATAGTATAATTCATGTCGATCAAATACTATATGCCTTTTTTTTTTACAGAAGCATACTAAAAATAGCAGGGAGCAAATTATTATGTGCATACGATCATTCTTCTTGTATCACAGAACCTATAACTTGAAAATATAAGTTGTCAGTAGTCTCAATATATTGTAGTGTTTCAATAAAAGGCCAAATTTACATACAAAATATATACTGTAATATGGGGGGAGGGGCAATCTCGAATGAAATTGTAAAAATTAATAAATTGGCCGTAAACTAATGCAACAAGATTATATGAGAATATTTAATAATACTTGCTAAATATAGCAATCTAATCATTCCATTGTGATTTAATCGATTATAACAAGTAATTTTATTACTAACATCACTGAATGATGATAAGTTTTCTTGGATTCGCAAGAAGGCTATTCAAATTTCTCACCTCCAGTTCAAACAATATATCATCATTAAATCTAAAAGGCAAGTTTATGTAACATGAAAACAAATTTAATATTCTTTATTGTAGAATATATCAATTTTATACATTCTTTTTTGTTCTACTTTATTAACGTGGGACTTATACCCAAACTATATCTTTTTTTTAATACATATATAACCAGAATAGAGTGTAAAAAGAACTGGTCATTTGATGAAAAATAGCTGGTATCCTTGGATTTTTGTGTAATTATTAGAATCATCCCCAATCGCTATAAAACATTTACTTTGTACGACGATTCCTAATACGTTGTTTGTCAGATAAAGACTATTTTTTGTTACACATAGGCACAAACTTTTTATTTTTTGGGGGGAGGGAAAGATGAACCACGTTTGGAATGATGAAGATTATGAAAAAAGCACACAAGTAAATGAATATTCAAAGAAACCAACCAATAGATACAAATATTACAAAACTGATATTTTGCCAATAGACAGACGTTCTAGACGAAAGATATTCATATAATTTAAGAATAAACTATTACTACAAATGCGGATAATAGTGCCAAACATAGTAGAGTCTAGCCTGTATATCTATAAATTGATTAGATAACAAGATATACACTTGAAATTTAGACGTTTTTATTATTTTTTTGAACGAAACAGAAATAAAATTTAGACAAAATAGAGATAAAAATTTGTATGAAATGAGAATGAGATTTTAGATAAAGTCAGTGTCAAATTCACACTAAAATGAATTTGATTTGAGATAAATATGTAGATTCAATCAAGCAATGTATTTCTGGATCATCATCATCTTCTTCTTCTTTATTTAAACTCCGCCGTTGGTGATGATAAAAATTGCAACAGATGGAAACAAATGCTAGCAATTACATAAAACCAATACATAGTTGTAAGGTATTTATCATATATCGACTGCTTGGATACCCAGTAAGTACCGATTGATGTATTAAAACCTCATATTGTACATCACCTCCACACGTAAAGGCGGCTTTTTATCCTCTCTTTTTTTTTTCTTATTTTCTACATTCCATCATCTGCAACAACAATCGATAATGTACAGATCCTTAATTTTAAATAAACTTCAAGCAGTAAAGATGAGCAGAGAGTCAGGTATAAAGTATAAAATCTTTGAAATACAGTTTATTTTTTACAAGCATTATTTACCTAGGGGAGAGACCGCAGCCGACATGCAAGGATTGTAAAAAAATTGCCCAATATAGCAAGCAATACTACAAATGTACACATAATTTTTGCTCGAGTTTGTCGCACCTGGAATTTCAGCTTCAGTCGCTTAAAAAAATGCATATCACTAACGTTCAAAGGATTTTTGTGCTAGTGTATAAAGATACTTGAATACAAAATTTGTACTCACAAATTATTTTAACATATCTAGCTTATTCTAGAGTTTTTTTATTATTGCATATCTTGAATATTTACGAAATATTTACGAATTGTTTCAACAAGGTTTAACTTTCTGGTACAACGCTCAAAAAAAAACATACGGTATATATAATCCACATGTTTAAAGATTTATTTACAAACATCCCAATTAATTTCAAAATGAATACACTGCTACATTATTCTAAACATATTTATTTCATGCTTATATGCTTATTTTTTTTTACTAATTGTTTTATATAAAAAAAGTTCCAGAACTACTTGAAAGTTCCCTGATGGCGTGTTGATTTGGTGCAACATTTTCCATGTAACGTGCATATAAATGTGTAAGAAGAATGTTTCTTTATTCTCAACCGCACTTAAATACTACTATATTTAAATTACAAGGCTTGCTTATTCACCAGATGTAGTATTATTCGTATCTCACACCACTTTAATTGCAATCAATAACAATCGATGTGTAAATTACTGAGAATTAATCTGGATAAATTTAATGTATTATTTCTACAATATCCCACCTTTCCCCGTTCATTATGGATTTTCTGTTTTCATATGTTGGCAATACCACAAATAAATTTGTAAAACTGGTAAATAAAGTCTCCCAGAAGAAGAAATGTTTTTATACATACTGTACATCACCAAAGATTATGGCTAATTTATAGATTGCTTATCATCCCAAGAAAGAGCAATTACCATCATTTTATCTCAATGAAAAAAGCCCTGAAAATAAAGTTATTTTTTGTTCAATAATCACGCAAGCACCGTGATTCACGGCAAAAATTAAACCTAAAATCCGATTTGCTCAAATAGTGGGTTGATCTTTCAAATGACGAATATGTAATATATATTCTCATTTTGAGAACTTATTATAGAGTATATACATTATTATATAAAATAATACCAGTATTTAGTAAATAGAAACTGATCCTTGTAATTAATTATATATAACATCTGATAGCGTTTATGAGCATTTATTTATTGTATTGATCTTCTGAATAGAAATAATTTTGGGAGAATCATCTTGAACCTTTTCTAGAATTCGAGAGGAGACATTTTAATTTTTTATGATAAGCTTGATTGTCTGTAAGGTATAACTATTTAATCTTATCAAACACTGTATTAGTTGTAACAATGCCATTGATAAAAGAATTATCAATATGTGATACCATTACACATTGATTATAAAAATGCTAATTGCTAATCTAAATTACTATAATAAACAAGCAAAAACATTGAGCTTCCCGGGATTGAAAAAAGAAAAAGATAAATCATGGCATGATTGTCGTACTTTTAAGGGATTTAGATGTTCCGTGGGTTAATGCATAAGCTGTTAAACGACAAAAAGTCAAATAGTAATGTAATAAGAGAGAATAAGTTTGATAGAATGTAATTGATTATAATCAATTAATGGTAATTATTTTTTCTTGAAATAATCGAGAAATTTACGATAATAATAACTGTATACAATATGAAAAAAAAAGATACGATTAATTATTATATCCTACATTGGGATTCCTCAAGTGAATATGAGGTAAATATGGGTCAAACAAGACATTTTATATCCTCTGTGCTGCAAACATTGCTATTTACTATTACCTTATATCTATCAAATATCAATCTATCAATAAGGTTTCTTGTAAAGTAAAGGATATTTTAGCTGCAAGTGAATCCTTGATTATTCGGAATTGTCATCTTTATCAGGAAAGAGCCAATAAGCTCAGAAATCACACTTTCAGTATAATGCTCAAATTGTTCACTATGTAACTTACCACAAGTTTGAGGGAGAAAGAGGGGAAAATGTAGAGAAAAAGAGGAAGAGGAGATCGCGGATCTACGATTAAAAAAATAAAGTTATGGTATCGCAAAACTTTAGCATATTGATAAATGCATGAACATATAATGAACACATTTAAAGATATCGAAAGAAGTTGAGAAAAGTGAATAATTGATAAATACAACTATTAGTTACAGACCATTTGTAGCAGGCAGATAACATGTCTGTGTGCTGAACCCATGTCGATTTCCACATGGAATTCCCTTTCTCTCTCCTCTTCTGCAACATATTGTATAATATTTGGACATGGAACAATAACCCCTATTACATTGATAATATAAAACAAATTCCCTAAATTTTCACAGACATTCACTATATACCGTATATTATTGAATATGTCAAATTGTCTCCTCTCCTTTTTTTCGTTTATTTCTCTGGATTACTGTAAAAGAATAACTAGAAAAAAACAGACAGGATTCTCCAGTGTTTTCTTAAATTAACACACATGTACCAAACAAAGTATAATTCTATAAATCGCAACATGCCCTGTTATCTTGAAATCAACATTTTAGATCAAAATACCCATATATGGATAATTGAAAAAAGTTTTCTGGACCTGATAACCTTTTAAGCGTTATATATATATATATATATATATATATATATATATAAATACGGGATCGTATATCGAAAAAATATCCTATCTTTTCTCTTTTTCTTTATCATAAATATATAAATATATAAACAAGAACTTCTCCTCCCTCTTTTATATATACCAATTTCATTTATATAAATTGCCCCTATTTGTCTCCTTTTTTTTTTTTCTTTTTTTTTTATGTGTATATAAATTTCCAAATTTCTTTGCAGCTTTTCCTTTTCTTTCTCATTTTACAATCAAGAAAATCAAATCAAAATCAAAATCAAATAATGAACTCTTGTCCTATAAAACGTGGTAATGAAAAAGTGACGGATAAACCTCGTCCTTATCAATGTCCAATGTGTCCAAAGGCCTTTGTTAGGTTGGAGCATCGAACTAGACACATTCGAACTCATACAGGTGAAAAACCTCATGCTTGTTCTTTTCCAAACTGTGAAAAAAGGTTTTCTCGTTCTGATGAATTGACTCGTCATGCTCGTATTCATACTTCACCATCAAAACGTAATAAAGAGAGAAGAATCAATAGCACAGTTATCCGACCTATGGTATTACCTATTAGATCAAATACAACATCATCATATCAATCTTTACCATCAAGCCCAACTCTATTACAGCAATACCAAAAAATATCATATTCAGTCGATTATTATCCATCATCTGCTTCATTATCAGATTCTGAAAGTGAACATATTTGTACTCCAGACAGTTCCCCTACTTTAGGTCCGTCGTTTAAACATCAAAAATCGAATCTGACATTGCCTCCTCTTTTGATAGGTGCTTCTCATCATGGTAATTGCCATGTGCCTTCTCCAAATCATCATTCTCCTATTCTTACATCTCCTCATCCTCAATCATATCTTCCACATTCTAAAATCCATTTACCTTCTATCAGGTTTTTATTAGAATAGATAAATGTATATACATATAGCACACATATAAATCATTTGTAAATAAATTATAGCCATTTCCATCATCGTATAATTTCGAACATTGTAATGTAATGTTTGACAAATGTATTTATCTTTTTTAGATATTCGAGATTTAGAACACCACACACATAGGAGCAAAATAATCGTTTATCCGTGCATTCGATCATTATGTCTCCCCCCCCCCGTAAATTAGTACGAATTCACACATTACAAATCGAATCATACAAAAAAATATATAAAATGTAGAATGGCATGATAAATAATCCGTACTTTGAACAGAAACATTGATGCAATGCTATCATCAAGACGATATGTATGTGCTTGAATATAAAAATTAAATTAAAGTGATGCACAAAATACTATAGCACCAAATTTGTCTTACCGTACAATAGGAGCTATTCTGAGCTATTTGTAATAAACAAAAAGGCAGTATTATCTTGGATAAAACGTTTTACTTTGATATATAAACAATTAAAATAAAAAATACTATAAACAATATTAACATCTATTAAGCATTTTGATCAAAATAAATTAAAAATAATATACATTTGAGGTTTTGAAAATATCCTTTGAAAAGGTACTATATAGTATGTTTTCCAGGGTACAGGAATATTCTTCTAGACTTTCTGCGATCGGGCCCTACCTAGTAACGTTTCACAGCATGAACAAGTATGTAAGAATAACCTCTAGTCAATCAGATGAATAAAGGTAACCTGTTTCATGTAAATATGTATATTATTACACACAAGCGTTTGAATAACATCTTTCAAAATGTATAGATTAGAGCGATACATGGATCATATATGCTTTTCAGTTGATTTAAAAACTACATGCATCCCTTATTGTTAAGATACTCCCATAACAACAACCAGAATAAGCTTTTTTCGTTCACACTTGCAACCAGAGTACAAGCGAAATCATCACATAGTACGATAGATGTTTGTACTTTTTGTGACCTATTGGAAACGAGAATTAAACACTCACACACTCACATACTCACACACAATACATCAATGTAAACATTCTAATAAATAGAAGAGGATCCTTGCATATAGTGGGCGTATTGTTTCTTTTCTTTCCCATAACAAAAAATACAAATATCATGGTTGATATAAAATCTAAAAAACCTACTGTGGCAGTTATCGGAACAGGGTTTGTTATAGATTTAATTGTTAGACTTATTATTTTCTAATGTATTATTTACAGTGTCAGTGGTATATGTACCTCAATTGAACTCCAAAAGAAATTGGGAATTACTCCATCATTATTTGAAATGACAAGTGATATAGGTGGCACTTGGAAGCAGAACACTTATCCCGGATGCTCTTGTGATATCCCAAGCCATGTTTATTCATTGAGATCAGACTTGAATCCTAGTAAGTTGACACTCTAGTGTGTAGATAATCACAAACGTAACTGATTATATATATATATATATATATATATATATATATATGTATTTATTTAGATTGGTCTAATTCTTATAGCTCACAATCCGAGATACTGGAATATATAAGAAATGTTGCTAAAAAGTACAATATCTATGAACACACTCGCTTCAATACAGAGGTTATTCGTGCAGCTTGGATTGAAGAAAAAAAGCAATGGAGATTAGACTTGTGTGATAAAAATCCCTCTGGAAATGGCAATATTGAAACTGTATTTTTTGATATATTGTAAGTTTATATGCATTGCATTTGTGTACAAGTAAATATGTACTTTTGTTAACGCCAACTAATATTTATGTTTATAATATACAGATTTTCAGGCGTTGGTTGTTTACGTATTCTCAATATCCCTTCAGAATTCAAAAAATTTAAGGGTCAGGTAGTACATACTGGTTCATGGGATGACTCTATCGATTTCAAAGGAAAACGAGTTGGCCTTATTGGTAGCGGTTCCAGGTATATCATGTATATCATATTATAACATGCATCAAAGTCATTTAACCGTAAGCAATATACATAGTGCTATTCAATCATTGCCCTATTTAGCTCAAAATGCTTCACGATTGATTACTTACCAAAGATCTTCACCATGGATCCTCCCTAGGCCCCAAATTGTTTATCCTGAATTTGTGAAATGGTTATTCAGAAATATTCCATTGGTCATGTTATTGCATAGATGGTTTCTTTATATGGTGGTAAGAAAAACAATATTGTACAAGAATACACAATTTATATATGTATTTGATAATTTTGTACAATGTAGAGCGAAATTATTTACATTGCTTTTGGATATCCCGATTCATTCTTCTCGAGAAAATTCACTAAACTCCAACTTGATCAAAGTGCAAGTGAATTGACTAAATTGGGGCGTCCTGATTTGATTGAGAAATTAAAGCCTACCTATCGATTAGGTTGTAAACGAATAGTATTCTCTTCCAACTTTCGTGAAAATATTGCAAAGCCAAATGTTATATTGCTTAAAACCGCAATCAAAGAGGTCACCGCTAATGCTATTATAACAGAAGATGGAGTTACTGAAGAAATTGATATTCTGGTCTTAGGAACAGGATTCAAAACACAGCACGGCGTATTAGGAAATATTGAAAGTAAGTTTATGTTAAAAGTGTTGCGTATAAATTCCTTTTCAAAATTAACACTTTTATATCTCAAGTCATTGGAGATGAGGGACAATCACTCACAGAACTTTGGAAAACGGAATTACCTCAATTCTACAAATCTACAGTTGTAAATGGATTTCCCAATTTTTTCATGTTGTTAGGACCCACTACTATTTTGGGACATCACTCTGTTATTCTGATGATTGAAGCGTAAGTTCCTGTAACGATTAAGCCTATATAATGCATTATATACTTATTTGAGTTCTAAAAAATAGGCAAGTAAGCTATGCTATTAACGCCATTAAAAAGTTAATCATTGAAGGAAATATGAGTTCTATTGAACCTACACTTGAAGCTCAAACAGCTTACATGGGACAGTTAAAATCAAGCTTACAAGGCACTGTCTGGACTACATCTTGCAACTCTTGGTACAAAAATAGCAATGGAGAAGTAACAAATATCTACCCAAATACAGTTACAAGATTTAAGCATACGCTTAGACAGTTTAATGAAAAGGATTATGTAAAGCATTTTGCTGTTGATTCACAATAATAAATGGGCCTATTATAATAAAATTTATTGATGATAGTTGCTGCAAATAAAAAATGCTCTCATGCACGTACAAAAATTTTGGAAGTAAAACATATATATACGCGACACATAAAAGTTATTGATTTAATGCAAACACTCTGATTCAAAATCAGGACAATTTTGATAGTAAAGCATCTATAAGTGGCTTTTTATGTTCTGCAGTGTATTATAATACGTATATATAGGATAATCAACAGTAAGAAATTTTGCATTTTTTGTTTCAGCAAAAAATATTGTTTTTTCAATGAGATAATGAGAATAATAGCTCACATTACAGCTTAAAGCCTATTCTAACTGAGTTTCAAACTCGATTTCTAGAAATTGATCAGAAAATAATCGAAAAACCAAATTTGTTTGATCACTCATATACTGCAAAGTAAGTAGACCTAGCTAATTAAATACTTTTTGTACAGCTTTGAATTATGCATCCATTTAAATAAAATTCAGGCAAATGCTTTATATTAAATTTTGCGCAAAATACTGTTGAAATTTTGGAGGTTTTTTGAAGATACACTTTACTTTTTATAGGCATGTTTCAAATCTAAGTATTGGTCATGATGCATCCAAATATTATCTATCAATCAAGCTATTGCTGAACCTTTTAACTGCATTTGTCGTAGAGAAAACAAGATTTTTGTCCAATTTTTTTTTGAAATTCAGAATTTGGGATGAGGGGATACAAGGAAAAAATTGAAGCTGGGAATCAGAATATTCTTTTGTGCACATTTTTGAGGATATCTCCACGAAAAATCAATATTTTTAAAAACCTTAAATTGAGACTAAGAGAGCTCAACGAGCTTGATGACATGAAGATAAAAAAAGCGTTGCTCAATTTAACGGATATTTTGAGATATACTGCGAAAATGTCAAAAAAAATGAAAAAAAATAAAAGCGTTCAGAATTTTTTCATACTAAAATATGTTATAAAGTGCCTTAAAACAAGTAAGTTTTGTTATTAGAAGGTGTTAGTGTAGCTTAATATTTTGTAGAGATATTAAGGCTCAAAGCTTTGGAGTTTTTTAAGCAGAGGAAGACAGGTTTCTTTTCGAAATTTGTGCTTTAATCTTTCAAAAACGATTTCTAGCTAATAAAATTCAGATATGTTATCCTTAAGTTCATTGCGAATTAAGTGTAATTTCAAAATTCAATTTTGAGCCATTATTTGATTATATAAAAATTTTCAAAAAATATTGGACACTACGGCCGACGTGTGCTGTACACTATAGCCCGAGCTGTTGTGCCCACTGAATATGGCTAAAAAGATACCAAGATGCACATGGACATAACAAAAGAAACTGCACACCAGCACAACGAAAAGCCTGTATGTGCAGGATTATAGATTCTGCCCGTGTGCATGAAATTAATTCCATGTGTACATAATAATAGTAGTAGAATTGCCCATAGGCATATCATTGTCTTATTTTTCTTAATGTGGCATAATTAAGAGAATTAAGGGATTTTTTCTTCATAGTGCTTACTGCTTAAATTTATATGCAAGCCAAATCTAAGACTATAGACGTTACTTTTTATCATCACACATAAAATTTAAACAAGTTAATCTTCTTTAAACTTATTATTTTAGTTTACGATTGTCAGCTGTAAAAAGATTTGTTTTCAAGCATAGCTACGACTAAAACTATGTCTATTAGGCAAGACATCAGATTTTTTTTCATGTTTCTATATATCATTTGAAATTTTACACTTTTCTGGAATAATTTATGGGTTTGTAGCCAGTTCTAGCTTTTCATTGAGTAGATATAAATACCATTGCCTTCGGTTTGATCTGGTCATTAAGAAGCACGTCCAACAATACATACAGTAGTAAATAATGATGTTGTTTGATCTTAGAATGCGATTAAATAAAAATTTCAGTCTCATAATATACAGTAGACTGCTACCTATATTAAAAACATTAGTCCCTTATGTTAGCATACGTATTCGGATAAAAGAAAATAATACCAACTTGATAGTCTGATATGCCCTATTAAACAGTAAATAATACATCATCCTAGGAATATGAAAACAAAAACAGAGAAACAACACACGTAGAAAAGAATTTACAAGAAGTCTTTACATTATTTAGCGCAATTAAAACCCTGCTAAATTGCACATTTCAACCAATGTAAAAGCAGCATTACAGCGCATGAACCATAACTAAGCAAAATAAGCAACATCTGTTATCATAGAAACAACATGCATTTTTCTACCAGAAAAACTGCCTGTCATATCATTCATTCATTAAAAAATTGCAAAAGCGAGCCCGTAGAGCAACGCTGTAATAGAGCATAGCAATATTGAATGGCTAAGTATCTTATACTATGGTATATATCTAAATTTTAAATGAAAATGCGTTTTTTATTTTACTTTTCTTATATTTAACCATGTATGGTCTGAAAATTCAGATTTTGTAGCGGACATTTTCGGGACTCATTTTATCCTTACCAACACTCATGATTTTGATCAAAAAACAGAAAAATCAATTTTTGATGCCAAAATCAACGTTTAAATATACTACGTTGTGAGAGAAAATTGTAGACATGGCTAATACACATTTTATAAAAGCTTAATATTAAATGTTAAGTAATGAAAATTTGCACTTTTGGCTCAAAAACGGAATTTTGATTAATGGATTTTCATGTAATATTTTGCAATAAAAATGTTTATTATTTTTTATTGAGCAAATAGAGCGCTAAATTCTGCATATGTGTATATTTTTTGTTTTTATAATTGGTAGTATAATTAATTCTAGATTTGCAAAATCAGAAAAAAAAAAATTAAAAAATGTCAAAATTGATGATCTGGACAAAAATAATTTTCGAAATTAATATTCTGCTTATAAGCCCTGCAAGTCTTAAAAGTAAGAGATTTTATAACACATGAGAACTTTTTCAAGAATTTACGATGCTGTACCCACTTGATTCAAGCTTGTTACTATAAATCTTTATACTACATTTTAATATCGTGTGGTAGTCTATTTGATGATAGTATAGTCTTACTTTATAATTATTGCTTTAGAGTTGATTTACATTAAGTTTTAGTCTTACCTTTCCAATATCATATACATAAACATGGCTATCGCTGGAACCACCTATTGCCGCTTTTTTACCCTCTTTGTCTCAAGCCAATTTATTCAATGTTTTATTACTAGTACCAACTTAAGCACTTGCAAATGGTTCCTCGGAATTTGTATTCAACAAATTCCATAAATTAAATTAACTGATTCCATCTACAGTAGTATCAAACGTATCATCATCCCGCCTTATGATAAATGTCAATACAAGATTAGAAACATCCCATTATTGTCGTTGTTATAAGCTATGAAAAGCTTGATTTTTAATAACACAGCCATTAAATAAAAAACAAGATGATACTAATAGCATATAATGAGTACTTAACATCTACGTAAGTTTGATAAAGTATGATTTTAAACCCTTTTAAAAATCCTGAGACAAATACAACATCTTGGTCCTGTAATTCCTACCCATCAAAATGTTGCGATTCCCACTACACAATGAATGTACCTTTTATCTACCTTGGCCTCGATGTACATTGGATATCAGTTTTTTACAAGTTGCATTTTTCTGATTCATTAATATTCGGTTATATTGAACGATAGTGTATTAAATTACAATTTACTAGTATACTGTTGATAGTTTTTTTTTATTATTTTAAAAACTTGATCGTATTATTATTATTACGGTTTTACCAAAATTAATAAGAATTAGACAAGAGTAAAAGGTGCGATTTTATTCAATGTAGGGAATGAGATTATATATAGAAGAGATTATCAAGTGGTACAACATCTACTAATGTTGTAACAATAACAACTTCCTGATAACACAACTACTGTAGCGCTGTAGCGCTATATCTAGATTCTGATATAACAATTACTATTAATTATAATTGTCAAACTAATTGATTCATACAGTATATCATATTACTATTTCGCATTGGTAGAGATTATACAATTGCTATCTGCATTTAACACTGGCGGATTGGAAAGTTGGCGTCTGTCTTTAGTTTGATTAATAATGCGTACTTTGGTTTTCCAGTATAATTCTAGGTGTTTCTACTCCTAAAAACTAAATTGTCTAATGCAACTGCATCTGTTGAATATTACTTGAGTTTCTATTCGTTGTAGATGATGTTATACTATTTCTCATTTTGGCAAAGATTGTTTTACATTCATGCATATTCAATTTGTATGTTATACAGCTTAATATTAATATACTAGTAACATTGAGTTTTGTTTATATCTCCATCATAAATTGTCATTTTTTCAGATGATTTCTACTACCAATTTTTGGAAAGCTTTATTATCATTTTTGAAAAAAAATACACATTAATTTGCTGCATTTCCCAAAATAGTGAAAAACTGAAAAATACATGTTCATATTTATGGGGATTCAAACTGTAAACCAAAGGAGAGTGACAAGCTTAAAGGGTAGCGCATGCGCTACAAATTGAGGGCGACACACATATTTGTGAGTTCAAACCTGCCAAAGGGGAAGCCCTTTGGTATTATAATATGAATTTCGAAAGAGAATCTCCGATGACCTTGCTTCTCATCGAATATGATCCTCCTGTTTTTTCTTAATTAGTAAGTTTTGCATATGTCTAGCAAATTTTTTCCTTTTTTATTAATGCATATGATATGCATACTAGTAAAGTTGGCTGGTAAAACCCGGCTCGACACCAATACTACCAGTATCCATGGACCATTGTACGTTCAGCCAGTTTGAGCAACAAGTTGGTTACCTGCTACTTACACCTACTAAGATCAGCAAGCCCATCAGTTCTTCTCAACAAATATGAATCCAAATAACTTCCCGTTGCAATGGCAGGTACTTCTAGTGCTAATCAACAGAATTGTAAAACGTTTAGCTTTGTCGTATATTTTTAGGTTTGATGAACAATACTTAAAAAATAATACAATTAAAATAGAATGAGTAATGAATCAGTTATTCAACTGTATAATGAAAACAAGATATCGTTTATTTAGATATAAAAATATGATTTTTTTTATTGATGTGGTGATATTAAGATTCTGAGGTGTAATTTAAGGCACTATTGAATCATTAGATCTGTTTGATAGTAATTTATGGATTGAAAGGGATCAATTATAATTTAACCGTTCTTGCAGAAATTGACAGTTGCTTTGTTTCGATGCAGCGCTAATTGTGCTTGGAAGTTTATTTGATAGCTACTTGATTCATTAACCGCTGGGATGAAATAATTTAATATGGTGCCATAATTGAGGTCCAAGCATTCTTGGTAATTACTGGATTAAACTTAGTACGCTAGGAGTTTCTTATATCCAGTATCAAGATTTTGCACTTCAATACATGTCGTAGTAGTAGTCAATAGATTGTAAGATGTATTGATACTGTAGAAGGTGATAAAATATGGCACTTGGTGGCATACAACATAGTATATCATTCATATTTTTGCCAATGGTCAGTCTCCCAAAAAAAGCCAAGCAATCTCCGGAAGCGGCCATCTAATAATATTTTCAGGCTTTAAATTTTTAGAAAAAGTTACCGGACAGCCCGGATGCGGTTGTTTAAATATCCCAAGCAGCTATAAGATGCAGGTATCGAAATTTAATACAAAAATTAAGGTTCGACTATATTGCTATTATTAGTTACTCAAAGGCTTATTTTAAGTAAAGCATAAATACAACCTACAACGTTATTAGCCTAATAAGGAGTTTAACTTGAAAAGTATAATATGATACAACCGGATTCAAAAAAAGTCCATAAAATCACAAATTTTGAATTATCCTTCTTCGAGTTTATAAATAAAATACAATAAAAAGAGACAATAATGTATCAACTTTTCCAACTGTATCTCAAAACTAAAAGAAGTCTACCGTTTATTAAGATCTAAAGTATGGGTCTTTTATATCTATTTACTATTTACTACTGAGATTATAACTAGAGAACCAATAGATAAATATAATAAGTATTATCCATATTGATTCAGCAAATCCGAGATGTACCGTGTTGAATTACAGCCTTAGTTGATATGTTTTATAATTAGTATTTGTCTTGTTCTTATTTAGTTTGTTGAAAGCAGGTCCGTGCCCTGAGATCAATGTTTATATTAATAGCGCTGCCTATTAATGTGCTGTCATAAAATGACTAGATGTGCTATTGAATCACATGAAAAAATAGAGTATCCGTAGTTGATACTTCCTTCCGAAGTATCGGCTATACCATGGATTTGTGCAAGCCACTATCATAGTATTTGTGTATCAGATTAGGAAGTAGATTTATAGAAGGTAACATGGAATACAACAAATTTAAAGCATTTATATATAAAGCATTACGGCTGACCTGTGCTGCACAGGATCATTTTGTTTTGTCCCGGTGTGCTGCACCCTATAGCCTGAGCTGTTGTTGTGCCCACTGAACACGGTTAAAACAATAACAATATGCATATGGGCACAACAAAATAAACTGTACACCAGCACTACGAAAAGCCTGTATTTGCAGGATTATAGATTCTGTCCGTGTGCATGAAATTAATTCCATGTGTACATAATAGTAGAATTGCCCATAGGCATATCATTATCCCTATTTGTGCATAATAATAAAATCTGCCCATGAGCATAATGAGGTGATTGTATAGGCACAAATTAGTTTGTACATGAGCATCATGCCGTTCTCAAAATTCCATTGCATTTTTTTCACTGGAATGGGTTTTTAAATTACACTTGCTTTTTTTAGTATAGATTATAGATAATAATACAATTCAATAAGTTGTTGATGTAGAGATATAGAGCAATACATGCAAGAGCCAATATATTTACGATTATTATTGTTTGTAAATATGTTTATAACTATAATAATGTTTACAGCAACAACGGTTTTTGCTTGAGGATAAAATTAAATGACACTTACTGCTTAAATTTATATGCAGCAATCCAAATCTAAGGTTATAGATGTTACTTTATCACACATAAAATTTAAACAAATTAACCTTCTTTAAACTTACTATTTTAGTTTACCATTTTCAGCTGTAAAAAGATTTGTTTTCAAATATAGCTACGATCAAAACTATGGTTATTAGACAAGACATCAGATTATTCTTTTTTTATTTTTATTTCTATATCATTTGAAATTTCATCACTTTTCTGAAACATTTCATGGGTTTGTAGCCAGTTCTAGCTTCTCATTAGTTAGATATAAATATTATTGCCTTCGATTTGATTTGGTAAGCAAGAAATACGTTCAGCAATACAGTAGTAAATAATGATATTTGATCTTAAAATGCGTTTAAATGAGAATATCTGTCTTTAATATAGACTGCGACATATATTAAAAACATTAGTTTCTTATGTTGTTAGCATGCGTGCTCTAATAAAACAAAAGAATACCAGCTTGATAGTCTGATATGCCTTATCAAACAGTAAATAATACATCCTTGGAATATGAAAACAAAAATAGAGAAGTAACACACGTAGAAAATAATTTGCAAGAAGTCTTTACATTATTTAATGTAATTAAAACCCTGTTAAATTGCTGATTTCAGTTAATGTAAATGCAGTATAGAGCATTGACCATAAGGAATTAATGTCAAGTGTGACAATATCGACCTTTTGGGAAATGGTTGTTTTGTTTATATTTGCTATATCTATTTATGTAACCTTGATTTTTAAAGGGTAGTTTTTATATGCTGCTTAAATCTTATTTATATTAGTAGTGCAACTTTAATATAGATGAATAGTTGACTAAATTGATATCTTTGTTTATTATTTTCATTGATTTGGATAGAATCCTGTTTTGATATATATGTCATTTGTGTAATTGATTGCGCCGTGATCAAGGGTGCTGCTATCATCTGCACGACATGTATGTTTCAAAAAGGTATTTCATATTTTTAGCATGCGTTTGTTAATTGTGTTCAATTGAAGCGTTTGTTTATTATTGTTATTCGGATTTCAAGTAGCATCATATTTTATGAGCGACACTTGGAATTTAGGTTGTTTTATTGTTATCAAGCGTTTTTAGTATGTAATTCCACTGCACATCTTTATTTTATATCAATAATTTGTCCTGTTTATTATATACAAATTCTATATTAAATTTATCCGTTAGATCAGCTTTGGATCGATTATATCTTTATGATATTCCATGTCAGATCAATCTATTTACATTAATAACGCAGCACATTTAAGTTGAGCTTATTTTATATACCTCAATCCAATAAGTGGATATGCCTCACATATCCCGTTTCCTGGACCTTACTTTCGAACAATAAGAACAATCAAGAATGTTACTATAGATCAGTTAGCTGACTTCTTATCAATAAGGATTACAAATCAAAAAGTTCATTATCTTATAAATATATAGCCGGTGGATGCAACAATGGTATATCTAAGTTTTAAATAAAAATGAGTTTTTTTTTTTTACTTTTCTTATATTTAACCATGTATGGTCTGAAAATTCAGACTTTGTAGCGGACGTTTTCGAAGCTCATTTTATCCTTACCAACACTCATGATTTTGATCAAAAAACAGAAAAATCAAATTTTCGTACCAAATCAACGTTTAAGTATACTACATTGTGAGAGAAAATTGTAGCTATAGATAATACGCACTTTATAAAAGCTTAATATTAAATGTTACGTAATGAAACTTTGTACTATTCGCCCAAAAATGGTTTTTTGGTTAAAGGATTTTCATGTCATATTTAGCAATACAAATATTGTATATTTTTTATTCAGCAAATAGAGCGCTAAATTTTGTATGTGTGTATATTTTTTTTCTTTACAATTGGTAGTATAATCAACTCTAGATTTGCAAAATCAGAAAAAAAAATTAAAAAATGTCAAAATTGATGATCTAGACAAGAATAATTTTCGAAATTAATATTCCGCTTATAAGCCTTGTGCGTCTTAAAGTAAGAGATTTTATAATACATGAGAACTTTTTTAAGAATTTACAATGCTGTACCCACTTGATTCAAGCTTATTACTGTAAATCTTTATACATGTTAATATTGTGTGATAGTTTATATGATGATAATATAGTCTTACTTTATGATTATTGCGTTAGAGGTAATTTACACATTAGGTTTTAGTCTTACCTCCTCTCCAATATCATAAACATAAACAACATAAACATGTATGGTCATTACTGGAACCTATTGCCGCCTTTTTACTCTTCTTTTTGTCCCCCGAGCCAATTTATTCAATGCTTTACCAGAACCAAATTATGTACTTACAAATGGTTCCTCGGTATTTGCATTCAAATTCCATAAATTAAATTGATTTATCGAGACTTTGTAAATTAAAATCAATGTAATAAAAAGTACCGTTTATTATAATAAATTAAATATGGGTTTATATAGATATTGGTGTAGTGGAATTTCATACTAAAACGCTTGATAGTAATAGAATAACCTAATTTCCAAGTGTCACTCATAAAATATGATGCCACTTGAAATGTGACAGCAATAATAAACAAACGCTTCAATTGAACACAATTAACAAACGCATGCTAAAAAATATGGAATACCTTTTCGAACCATACATGTCGTATAGATAATAGCACCCTTGATCACGGTGTAATCAATTACACAAATTGCATACATATATATCAAAACAGGATTCTATCCAAATCAATAAAAATAATAAACAGAGATATCAATTTAGTCAAATACTCATCTATATTGAAGTTGCACTATCAATATAAATAACATTCGAGCATATAAAAATTACCTCTTAATTCAAGATTACATAAAATAGATATTGTTGTATACCATCTAGTATCATACGTTATCACTTTCTACAGTATCAATACATCTTACAATCTATTGACTACGACATTTATTGAAGTGCAAAGTCTTGTTATCGGATATAAGAAACTCCTAGCATACTAAGTTTAATCCAGTAATTATCAAAAACACTTAGACCTCAATTATTACACCATATAATTTCATCCCAGCGGTTAACCAATCAAGTAGCTTTCAAATCAACATCCAAGCGCAACATTTAGCGCAGCATTGAAACAAGGCAACTCAAAAGCTTTGCAAGAACGGTTAAATTATGATTGATCCATTTCAATCCATAGTGATGCGAGCTACTGGCAGTCTTTCACACATCAAATTGAATTATTAGTAATTAATAACATGAATCTGGTGTGAGAACCAAGATCATGAAATATAAAAACTTAACTATAACTTAAAATTACAAACAACAATTATAGATAATTGTATAACCTGAATTAGTAATTACTGATCCCTTTTCCCATCAGCTTAAAAACCAACAAGATCAAATTGCTGTATTAGTAATTTGAATTAGGCATTTATTAATATAACTATCACAACACTGATCTATCGAGTAGATGGATGATTGCTTTACTTTATACCTTGAATAAACTTAGAAGAGTTATGATTTTATTTCCCACTGCTTTTTTTTATATAATTACGTTTTTGTAGCACATAGATTACTATTAAACAAATTTAATGGTTCAATAGTGCCTTAAATTACATCTCAGGATCTCAATTTCAAATCAATATAAAAGGCTACTATATTATACTTTTATATCTAAATAAACGATATCTTGCTTTTATTATACAGTTGAAGAACTGATTCATTACTTATTCTCTTTTAATTGTACTCTTTTTCAGTATTATTTATCAAACCTGAAAATATACGATATTATATTTAAATTATTGTTTTCAATAATAAAAGTTTGCAGTAAGATATAGGTGCATTTTGGCCATGATTTTCTCGGCACACATTAATTTTTGAAAGTTTCCCTTTGAGGTCATCGTGTCAAAGATGTATACCTATTCTCATTTTTGGTTGGAAGTTATCAGGTTCAAAATTAGTCTAGATAAGGTTTTTGCTGTTGGTATTTTTATGGTTGTAAAAAGTAGGTTTCAAATTGTTTTTATTTGGGTTTTAAATGTTTTCGCCCAATATTGAATCAAATTAAGCTAAACCTTCAAAGAAGATGTACTTTCCCTCTATAATAGGTTGTTGATATCTCTCGGAAAATAGAAATATCAATACTAGAATATAAGTGCACTGGCCTAACATTGACCAAGCTTGATCTAAATTGATTGTACAACATTGAGCATATAAATTGAGATATTAATAATATTTTATATTCAAAAGATAGATCTAATCGATTGCTACTCTGAATTTTTTGTTTCAGCAAAAAATATTGATTTTTCGTTGAGATAATCAAAATAGTAGTTCTTATCACAACTTAAGTCCTATAGTTACGGGTTGCAAAATTGATATGAAAAAATGAACGAAAAATGATTCAAAAAATAAAATTGTTTAAATGCTCCTGAACTGCAAAGTAAGTAGACCTAGCATATTAAATAGTTTTTGTACAGTTTTAAATTCTGTATTCATCCAAATAAAATTTAAAATAATGTTTCACGTAAAATTTTGCGCAAAATGCAATTGAAATTTTAAAGGTTTTTTGACGACACATGACACTTTTTATAAGCATATTTTAAATTTAAATAATGGAAATAATGCATAATAAAATTATCTATTAATTGAGCTATTATTTAACCTTTTAGCTGCATTTTTTATAGAGAAAACGAGATTTTTGTCCAATTTTTTTTCAGTTTCAGAATTTGGGATGAGGGTATATAAGGGAAAAATTGAGGTTAGAAATGAGAGTATCTCTTTGTACACGTTTTTGAGGATATCTCCACGAAAAATCAATATTTTGAAAACCTCTAAATTGGGTCCTAGAGAGATTAAAGAGCTTAATGACATAAATGCAAAAAAATTGTTGTTCAATTTAACCAATATTTTGAAACCTACTATAAAAATGCCAAAAAAATGAAAAAAAAAATAAAAGTGCTCAGAATTTTTTTATATTAGAATATGTTATAGAACACTTCAAAACAAGTAAGTTTTATTATTAAAAAGTGTTAGTATAGCTTAATGTTTTCTAGAGGTAGGAAGCCTCAAAGTTTTCAATCCTGTAGCAGTAAAATACGCGTAAAAAATCCGAAACATTAGCACTGAAAAATTAATACCAACTGCAAAAAATAGGATATTTTTGGATACTTGTTTTTGAATTAAAGCTGAACATCTCAGGTACATTGGCATATAATTTTTTCTTGGTGTTATTTAGTGAAAAAAAAAGTAAACTAGGGATGAAAAGTCGGACCCAGTTTAAAAGAAAGGCAGCGTTTTTAACAACTTTGAAATAAAGCGTTTCTCGAGCTGACGCTTACTTAAGCTCAAAATTTAGCATGATTTACTTGCTCATAAAGGCGCATCTGAAGATAGATTTATATCCAGTTTTAAAGAATAGATTGCATTTGCTCAAATAGATGCATTAAAAATGGAAAGCAGCTAGCAAAAGAGGAGCAAAAGAAGGACAATTAAGTGGGCCCTGATCGTTCCCTGCTGCTACAAATGAGCGTAATTCCCCGCAAAACGAAAAATGTAAAATACATTTAGCAATATAATTCTATCGTGTGAATACGCACAAAACATTGGAAGATGTTAATAATCACTGAACACCAAATGTGTATATATCGTTGTACACGTTGTAGAATTGGTATTTATCTCTACGAGCTGCTGCGCCCTACATCTATAATAATCGAAATTAAGAAGTTTACTTCCAGAATTTCACATACAAACATTATAATCATCTATAATCTTTCGGTATCTGTAAAACATAGATACATACTTTTGTTTTTCAGATAATTCTCATCCAATGTAGTTAATACGCCTTACCAAGTTAATTTTCGCCATAAACGTCGCAATTATACATGTACACATTATTGTGATACATGTTTTCCGAATTGCGACCATCTAAAATCAATATTTAAATGATGTCAAGCTGCAGCCTTTTACATACATTTTGATAAATTGAATATCTTAAAATCCTTAAATAGCTGATTCTTGAACCGAACCGATCACTTTATTTTTTTTTTCGATTGCACAAAATTTTTGATACATAACTTTTGGAAGTTTACATTGTGCTTCTACAATACTTCTTGAGTAACTTTATTTGTTAATTATACGTATTTGAATGTGTAATTATGATGTCTCAATGGGATAACACCGCGCTCCAAGGCAATAAAATTACGGCTCGGGTGACTCAATTGCATCCGAGATCAGTTGCATTAATCTACTTTGAAAAATCACAGGATATTTGATCAATAGAAATTGTGATTGACAGGTTTAAATCGTCGTCATTTGATGAGCACAAAAAAAAAAACCTGCCCATAAATGCCTGGGTATGTATATAAGAGCAATTGCCAAGAAGGAAGGCAAGACATTCTTTCCCTGAAAAAGAATCATTTTCTAAAAAAGCATAATGTTCTTTATTTGGCTATCATCACGATGGTACACCATAAGTTATGAGTGGTTCGTCTATTATCGTACATATGATGTTGTGAGGTTTCATTCCAAAATGTATATTAAAATATATATATATAATATTAAGGAGAAGAGAAGGGGTAAATTCCCAATTATATATTTGTATGCATAAAAAGCAAATTAAGTGGACTCACATGTTTATCTTTTTTTTTGTTTACAAATAAAAGAAAATGACTATTAAATTATATAAGTTTTATTTTCAACACCTACTAGAGAAACATTCATTTTATAGGCTTGATGTCAAATAAATGACGGTTTTATAACACATTGTTCTATGATAAATATATTCATATGTCACTAGCAATTCAGATGAATACAGCATCATTGTGCTATTCTTTTTCCATGTATTCACGAACTGTTATTGCATTAGATTTATTTTGGCTGATGATCTGCAGATGATATATATAATTTATATCAACCAATTAGACGGTATTGCACAAAATCATTATCTGATTTACAAAAATTTAACGGGATAAATTTTATCAGATCTTTTTCTTTTTTCTTGCTTGGTACATTCTATAGATGAATTAAGGGAAGGAGGTGGAAAAGCAGAAAAGGGGATTATAAATACTGTTTTGTTTTCTTCCTGTCTTCTTTTTTCTTTTTTCTTTTTTCTTTCTTTTTTGATGCGTTGTGTTTTATATTTGTTTTGTAAATATTGATTGTTTTCCTTCTTATCTTGAACACAAGCACACACACACACACACAATCACATAAAAGAGCAATTATAAATACAAAATTAGATCTTCAGGAAAAATGTCTCTCGATAAAGAAGTCTACAACAACATGAATGAAGAAACCCCACTTTTAAATCCTTCTTCTTCTACATCTTCAAATGATTGTTGTTCAGAAGTAGATTGCTGCAGAAATCAACAAGATAAAAAAACCACTACAAAAGTATACACTAAATTATATATCCCATCAACCGTTGATAGCGAAGATGACCCAACTTGTCAATTATCAAATCAACCATGGAAATACAAAATCGTTGCTTTACTGTGTGCCATGTTTTTAGCGAGTAAGTTCAAGATTGAATAATGTAATTCTCTTGGATCTAATAGTACTATATTCTCAATTGCAGTGGGTAGCCATTTTGCTGCTCATACGTTGGGTGCAATGAAATCAACAATTAAAGAAGTAAATTATCTAATATTTTATCATTGAAAAATGTTCTAACATTTTAAATATTAGGAATTTGATATTTCAAATTCTCAATATGGTGTACTTCAATCAAGTGTATCCATCGTAAATACTGTTTTACCACTTATCGGTGGCATTTTTATTGATGCATTTGGCACCATTCCTGGCTCTATACTAACTACTGTGCTTATTGCAAGCGGTAATGTTCTAGTTGCTGCTTCTACATCAACAGCAAATTTATCCATGATGATTTTTGGTCGTATTCTTTATGGTATTGGTAGTGGTACCGTAGTTATTGTTCAAGAGACCATCTTGAGTCAATGGTTCCAGGGCCGTAGTCTTGCAGCCGTGATTGCCCTGATGATGACTATCAGCAGACTTGTAAAAATCTTGTAAATGTGTGTTTATAGATCATCATCTGACTTTTTTTTTTTTTTCATATGCTGTAGTCATCGTTTTTAGCTCAAGCAACAGTTGTACCAATTGCAAAATGGTCAGGTTGGTATGGCTATGGTTTCTGGGTAAGAATCTTCATTGCGTGTCATCTTTTGCTAGATTACTAATTTATACATGAAAGTTTTCTGCCATGTTATGTGTATTCTCCTTATTAGTTAATCTTGTATATATTGTCTTGCTGAAAAATGTATCTACTTTGACTGATCAAAAGAATTGTCAAGTTCAACGCAATGTAATTAAGCGAAAGAAATCATTTAGTTGGTCTAAATTGATGTTCTTGCCACACTCTTATTGGTTAATTGCATCCATGGAGTTCTTATTGGGTGGTGCCTGGGGCTGTTTCCTTCATATCAATAGGTAAATATCTGGGGCCCAATCAATCTTAGATGGAAAATCTAACACATGTAATATATAGTGAATTCGTGAAATTCCGTTTTGGTTATGATAATGGAAAAGCAGCTGCAGTTGCTAGTGTCTCTCAAGTACTTCCTATCTTTATTATGCCCTTTTTAGGCTTTTTCGTTGACAAATATGGCAAACGCACTTGGATGATGATGGGCAGTGCCTTGACATTTTTAGCATCTCTATTGCTGCTTAATTATACCAATTTAAATCCACTTCTTGGTATGATTAGTTTTAGTGCTAGTTTAGCATTGGGACCTGTTGCCCTCGTCTCATCTATTCCTGTTATTTTACCACTTTCTTTGGTGGGTACTGGTATGGGCCTAGTAAAATCAGGCACCAATATCGGCGCTTCCTTATTTGATATTTTTACTGGATTATTGCAGGATCATGATTCTAAAAAGGGCTACAATGGTGTAATGGATTTCTTTATTATCATCGGCATCTTATCCATTTTAGCTGGTGTTACTCTCTGTATTTTAGATCACACTATCTATGGTAACATATTGGATGCTCGTAAATCTGATGCAAACAAGAATAATGGCGATAAACGTTTATTGATGAACAAAAGATTGCGTATCAATTATCTTTATGGTGGAATCTATATCTCTTTAGTAATTGTTAGCTGGATACTATTCTTTAAATATGTACTTGTTTGATTCAATTTAAATAAACATTTTTATTTTTTAATGGGATAATAATGATAAACAAAAGGATATAAGGGAATTATTCACCTATACAAAACTTATTTTTTTACACCTCTTTTATCGTCAATGATAGGTGATTGATCTTGTCTCGGTAAAGAGTTGGGTCCTGGTTGTTGCCAATAACCATGAGGTTGTTGCTGTTGTTGTTGTTGTTGTTGCTGCTGTTGTTGATGAGGCATATAATGCTGCTGTTGATTACCATAAAATGCAGGTTGAGGGATTTGACCATATGCATTTGGTGTAGGTTGAGGTTGAGTAGGTTGATAACCACCACTTTGACCAGCAGGGTTCATATAACCGGGATGGCCATTATAATTACCACCATTTCCAGCAGGTTGAGATGGTGGAGGTTGAGAATAAGGTGGTTGAGGGGGATGATAACCTGGGTTTGATCCGTTACCGCTATTATAGCCATTGGGTGCATTTTGCTGTTGCTGTTGAGGGGGCTGAGGTTGTTGAGGTGGTGCAGCAGCAGTAGCGGCGCCAGCAGCAGAAGATTGCTCAGGCTAATTACATAAAATGACGAATCAATTGTTTAAAATGGGCAAGATATTTGTCTACTTTAATAATTACCTTATCATCATAAAGCTTTTTGTCTTCACTTTGAGGTGAACTATTACCGTAAGACGCGTCACCAGCCTAATAATATACACATAATGTTTAAGAGAAACTCATATATAATAAAAAAATAAAAGGAAAAATAAACTTACAGTTTGTTCATTTGACATGGGATCAGGAGCATTCAAACAAGCTTGAATCAAATTCTTTCCTTCTGGTTTGGTAACAATAGGTTGTAGCTTGACAGTAGTAAAAGTATAAACGAGACCAGTTTCGGATACAACGAGCAATAAGACTTGAGTACCGGTCAAAGTGCTTAATTCATATGCCTATAATTTACCATAGCAACATTTAACAACCATGGCAACCAACCCAATATTTTTTTTTTTTTTTTTTGACAGCTACCTTTTTCATAATACCAGCCTTTCTCTTTGAAAATGTGATATGTCTACGATTCTTATCTTCGATATATTCAATCTTAATCTTTCTTCTGCCGGAACGTCTAGCAGGCTTTTCAGTATCAGAGTCATCGCCAGCAGAATCGTTATTAGGATCCTCAGGTTCAAAGAGCTTTTGTTTCATATCTTGTCTATCGTTTGTTAATTCTGGGTTCATTTGATTATAATAGTAGGTAAAAAAAAAATTGGTTTCCTAAAAGAATATCAAATAATTACAGGGAGTTGCCAAATTCAGTACTTTTAGAACTTAACAAGGTAAGGGAGGGAAAAAAAAAGATTCAAAAAGGGGGGGTAAAAAAGAAAATCTTTTTTTGGGATGAAAACCTTTTATTGTAGATTTGGTAGTTTGATTGGAAGCGAAGCAAGGTGACGTGAATGAGAAAGATTTACTTTAAAACGGAGCATCAAGGCTTGAACAAAAGGGAAACGCCACTATGCTCTTTTGAATATATATATAGAAATTTGCATAAAATATGTCATGGATCGTAAATAAATAAGAAAAAAAGGAGGGAAATGAAGGGTCATAAATTTTTTTTTCATATGATTTTTGGTATGATACTTTTTTTTAATTTTGGTTTGAATTTTCTGGATTCAATTGACGATGTGAGTGATAATGAGCGTAATTTGGTGCTGGTGGTGATGAAGATGGGGGTCTAATAGCAGGTAAATTATACAATGCTGTTTCTGATGATGTATAGTAATATTGACCAATGGTGGGTGCAACTGCATGAGGTGTAGATGTTGATGATGATGTTGAATGATTTGGTAATGGTAATATAATTTTACGTAATGGCGGTAATGATTCTTCATCTTTAATTAATAAATTTTGCATTGACATGACATGATTTGTAGAAGATGAAGATGAGGAAGGAGATTCCTTCAGTGGTGGAGAAGATGATTCAATCGAAGGAAATCGATCCATGCCTCGTCGGCGTTTCCTAATCCATGATAACCATAAATTTTGTAGATCTTTTTTTAATATATAATAATATTATACCCTTACATCGATGGGGTAGTTACAACCCTTGCTTCTTTACGTATCCGTATCCGCACTCCTTGATCCGAAAATGAGCGAGTAAGATCTGTAGACTCTAAAAGATATATTAAAAACAAGGGGAGAGGTAGGAGTATGGTGTGATTAGAATGGTTATGATGATGCCTCTTTTTTTTTCTTTTTGTTGCGTTTATCTTACCTGACATACCTGGAAAACCTATAAAGATAAAAGCATGTCGAATGTTAGTTTATGCATTAATGTCACGACAAGCACATTATATTTAGAAAAAGCACATACTTTTCGGTGAATAGACCCGAAATGGATCAGAGAATATGGAACAAACTCTTTCCACTTGAATTCTTTTTGATAGATAATATATTTAACATTCTAAAATATTTAGCTTTATACATGTCTATATGTATATGTATATATTTACCCTTTGATTTGAAATAGAGTAAATTTTAGCTTAAATATACCTTCGATTCGAATACTAATATCTGCAAAAATAAAGAATGCACCTTCTATGTTATGAAAGTATGAATATGTAATGTTTTTCACATCAAATCGAAAGTTTTTATTGTACCTGTATTGTTGGTGTCTTTTAATTTATGTAGTGATTGTACAACAGACCCTGCTGTAGTCCTTACTCCATTTACATAATGTATATCACTATTATCATTTACACTTGCCAATGTTGTATGTAGAAAGAAATTAGCGCTATTTTGATAATCACTATAATGTGGTATGTTAAATTTCTAATATTTGAGTTTATGCCCCAAGATATATCCATCCACATTTTGCTTCGTTTTTACCATATATAATAAGTTTTCCTTTTTTTTTTCCCCTTCCTCTGACCCCCTCCTCCTTTTGTATATGTATAAATATTTTTTTAGGATTCCCCTCTTTTTCTCTTATGTATGTGCTTGTCTTCCCTCACTTTTTCTCACTCTCTTTAATTGTAGAAATGGATATAAATAATCTGAGACAAATTATTCATAAACAGTTCATGTACACGAGTTATTCCATGCTGATAACCTCACATCTCCTCTCTCTCTTTTCATATATATTAAAATCAAATGATGTAATTAACTTACTTGAAGTTCATATTATTACTTTGATGTAATTGAACAATAGGTGGAGGGTCCAAAGGCCGGCGGTCAACTATTTTTTTATGGTAAATTTTTTAAAAAAAAAATTGACATGCTTGTATTTTTATAGGATTTTTATGGTACCTTTATCTTTGAAGCTACATAAACGAGCCTTTTGGGGTTGTTGTTGCACAGTTAAAGCATATCTAAACGTTTTTTAATTAATGAATTAATACAAAAATCCATTACAAAATGCTCTCACTTTATATTGGTGTTGTTTGAATTGAAAGGTTGATTTTGAAAATATGGGTGTGTTGTAGGTGAAAATTGATGGTTCATTTTTTATGATACTTATATATTTATGATAGACATGTAATAGTCGATGATATAAAAGAAAATTCAAATAAAAAAATAGAAAGAGAAAAAGAAAAAGAAGAGATGAAATAGAAGGATTCAAGAATCAAATTTATTAATCACAAAAAAAAAAAAAAAAAATTTCAAAATTAAGTTTCGTTATTATCATCACACACCACGTTAAAAAAATGAAAAAGGAGCAAAAAAAAATGAAATAAATCCAGAACGATGGGTTTAATGTGTGTGTGTGTGTGTGTGTGTGTGTGTGTGTGTGCTTGCAATATATCATGTTATACTAAAAAGCTTTTTGAGATCTGTTGGGATCATTTTCTCCCTCAAGTCAAAAAAGCACTCCTCCCCGGTTGTCGAACTAAGGTTTTTTTTTATCAAATGCATGATGTATTAATATTATTTTAATTAAAAAATACAACAACTATATGTTTATATTAAGCATTGTTTATTTCATGTAATGTACCTTAACGTTGTTAAATTTATTTTTCATACCAATCGTTTTTTTTTTTTTTTTTTTTTTTTTTTTTTTTTAATTTTTTTAAGGGGCAGCATTTTGATGGATTTTATATTCCAATGTCTATGCGTGCAATAAAAAAAGAGATGCGATTGAAAACCACGATCAAACTAAATCCATTATTATACTCCTTGATTTTTTTTTTTTTTTTTTTCATTCTTTCTTTGAATAGATCTACATTTTATATAAATCATGAAAAAGTCAAAAAAAAAATCCTTATTTTTCATTGTTCCAACAAGTGAAACTAATGAAAATATTGTTCAAAAATAGAAAAAATGTGCGTTTTATGTTGTATTCTGTTCGATCGTTCTTTTTTTTTTTTTTTTTTTTTTGTTCTCTTTTTAGCAGTTTGTTTATTTTCATTTCATTTTAATTGTGTTTGTGTTTATGTTTGTGTTTGTGTAATCAAGAAATGCTAGTAATAAAGTATTCCCGATTTCTTGTCATTCTTGCTTGCTTGGTTGGTTGTAGTTGATAATAATGATTTGATATTAATAACCTCAGGGTCCAAATGCAAATTTCATCACCCCTCAATCAATTATCATCATTTTCTCTCTCTTTTGCGAAATAACCCCCTGAAATTTCTTTTTTATTATCATACATGATATCTCTTCATCAGGCAGCTAAAAGAAAGCAGGCAGAACACACCTTTTTTGAGATGGAAAATAGAATATTCTAGCTGCTTAAGCAATGTTCATCTGATATATGGTACATATGTTGAAAGAGATGCTCCTCCTTAAAACTATTCCACGCATCCGTATACATTTTGATTTATTTCATCAAAATACTCCTTGTTCCTCCCCGCTTCACAATAGATTGATGTATTTTTGCATCAATCAAATTGATTCATTTTTATCGAAATAAGTCCTCATCATAATTCACAATTCATCTTTCGATTCTTCTTTTCAGTTACCAAATTAAAAAAAAAATATGCTTTGAACGGATAAATACTGTTCCGCTAACCGATTTGATAGAAAAGTGACATCATGAAATCTAACATCTGAGAGAGAAACATCTTGATAGATGGTATTTTTAATGAGCATGAAAATAATAATAAAGCCATAATAAAAAGTGCTAATTCTCTTCTTCTTTTTCCTTTAAACAATTCAGTTTAATTAATTACATAAAAAGATGCGTTTTGCTACTCCTGCCATGACTGGCGCCATTCGTGCTGCCGCATATAACAACACTTATCGTATGAGTCAGGTAAACAATATGGAAATGGTCACGATGAAATGAAAATGACACCTTTGACTAAATAAACGCGGGGTAAATTATATATAGAAGCAAACCCTTGGAGGTCTTCGTCAATACACTAGCCAAGCTGAAGTAAAGAAGAGCGGTGGAAGTAAGATTTTATTAGCAGCCCTTGTGGGTGCTGGTGTAATTGGGGGTCTTGCTTATAATAAGAGTGACACTAAGGTTGTTCCTGTCGTAGAGGAAGTCAAGACGCAAGCTGCTCCCGCTTCTGCGTTCAATCCTTCAGGTTTCGTTTCTCTCAAGGTAATTATTCGATTTGGAAACGGAGAAAGAGTAGAGAAACTTGTATATTGAATCTCTTTTTTTTTAGTTGATCGAGGTTCAACCTGTTACTCATGATACTAGCATTTTCCGCTTCGCTCTTCCTGAAGGCCATGCCTCTGGTCTCCCTGTCGCTTCTTGTGTCGTTGCCAAGCATGTTCCTGCTGAAGGTAAGCCTATCATTCGCCCTTATACTCCCGTATCTGAAGAAGAGGTAACTTAGCCAAACTAAAAATTATGTCATTTGGGTGCTAAATTAGTAATTTTTTTTTTTTTCATATTAGACTGTTGGCCATGTTGATTTCGTCATTAAAAAGTACGACAATGGTGCATTAACTCCTACCATTCACAACATGAAGCCAGGAGATTCTCTTGACTTTAAGGGTCCTATTCCCAAGTTTAACTGGGAACAAGATCAAAAGAGCAATGTCGGTATGATTGCTGGTGGTACTGGTATTACTCCTATGCTTCAAGTCATCCGTAGAGTCTTCCACGAAAAGTCCAATGACAAGAAGACCAAGATCTCTTTGATTTTTGCTAACCAAACCGAAAAGGATATTTTGTTGAAGGATGAATTGGATAAGATTGCCAAGGAACATCCTGATCGTTTCAAGGTTGTTTATGCTCTTGATAAGGCTCCCGAGAACTGGTCTGGTGTCACTGGTTACGTTACCAAGGAAGTTGTTGAAGCCAACTTGCCTGGTCCCAAGGAAGAAGATACTGTCATCTTTGTCTGTGGCCCTCCCCCCATGGTCAAGTCTCTTGCCGGTGTTAGAACCATGAAGAGCCAAGGTGAACTCGAAGGTGTCTTGAAGGAATTGGGTTACGCTCAAGAAAACGTTTTCAAATTTTAATTTATTCTAATATTATTTATTATATAAACAAATAAACGCAACGTAGATTTCAGCTAGACTACACATTAAAGATTACGAAAATGGTAATATTACATCGAGCAAGGAGGAGAAAAATGAGACATTATTGATATACATTTCGTTAATGAGATACTTATTAAACATGCACGACATTATACAAGTATATATGATTTTTTTATAGATGTATATACGGTACCTACTTCATTAAAATTCGAATTTTTAAAAAATGTAATTTCCATAGTCTTTCATCTTCAAAATCGGAGCGTGCCCTCTTTTTTATAGCTAACCCCATACAAAACACCTTTTAGGATATACCTTAAACATTGCTAATTATATATGGATTGGACGCATCATGCTATATATTCCTAAATTCATCTTATATCTCACAAAAGACTCCAAAACAGGCAAAATCCACTACTTTTTTCTTGAAAACTGGGCCTCACTTTTTACCCCTACTCTACTTTTTTTTTCACTAAATAACACCAAGAAAAAATCATATGCCAATGTACCTGAGATGTTCAACTTTAATCTAAAAACGCGTTTTCGGAAATATCCTATTTTTTGCAGTTGGTATTAATTTTTTAATGCTAATGTTTCAGATTTTTACGCGTATTTCACTGTTAAGGGACTGAAAACATGGAGGCCCCATATCTCCAAGAAAACTTAAGCTATACTAATACTTTCTAATAATAAAAATTACTTGTTTTAAGGCATTTTGCAACATATTTTAGTATCAAAAAATTCTGAGCACTTTTTTTTTTTTAATTTTTTTGACATTTTTGCAGTAGATTTCAGAATATTCGTTAAATTGAGCAACACTTTTTTTACATTCATGTTATCAAGCTCGTTGAGCTCTCTTAGACCTAATTTATTTTTTTTCAAAATATTGATTTTTCGTGGAGATATCCTTAAAAATGTGTGCAAAGAGATACCTTCGCTTCTACCTCCCGATTTTCCCTTGTATACCCTCATCCCAAATTCTGAATATCAAAAAAAAATTGGACAAAAATCTTGTTTTCTCTATGAAAAATGCAGCTAAAAGATTAAATAATAGCTCAATCAATAGAGAATTTTGCTATACATTATTTCCATTATTTAAATTTAAAGTATGCTTACAAAAAGTGTTCTATATCTTCAAAAAACCTTCAAAATTTCAATTGCATTTTGCGCAAAATTTTACGTGAAAATTTTTTTTAAATTCTGTTTACATGGATGCAGAATTTAAAACTGTACAAAAACTATTTAATACGCTAGGTCTACTTACTTTGCAGTTCATGAACATTTAAATAATTTTGTTTTTTGAATCATTTTTCGTTTGTTTTTTCATATCAATTTTGGAACCCCGTAATTATAGGGCTTAAGCTGTGATAAGAACTACTATTTTGATTATCTCAACGAAAAATCAATATTTTTTGCGGAAACAAAAAATGCAGAGTAGCAATCGATTAGATCTATCTTGTGAATATAAAAAATTAATATCTCAATTTATATGCTCTGTTGTATTCCACCTACTAGTATCATACATTATCACCTTCTACAGTATCAATACATCTTACAATCTATTGACTACGACATGTATTGAAGTGCAAGTCTTGATATCGGATATAAGAAACTCCTAGCGTACCAAGTTTAATCCAGTAATTACCAAGAACGCTTGGACCTCAATTATGACACCACATTATTTCATCCCAGCAGTTAACCAATCAAGTAGTTATCAAATCAACATCCAAGCATATTTAGCGCAGCATTGAAACAACACAACTCACAAGCTCTGCAAGAGCGGTTAAATTATGATTGATCCATTTCAATCCATAGATTACTATCAAACAGATCCAATAGTTCAATAGTGCCTTAAATTACATCTCAGGATCTCAATGTCTAATCAATATAAAAGGCCATACTTTTACATCTAAATAAACGAGATCTTGTTTTTATTATACAGTTGAAGAACTGATTAATTACTCATTCTTTTATAATTGTATTCTTTTTTAAGTACTATTTATCAATCCTGAAAATATACGACATGCTCAATATTGTACAATTGATTTAGATCAAGCTTATTCAATGTTAGGCTAGTGCACTTATATTCTGGTATTAATATTTCTATTTACCGAGAGATATCAATGAGCTATAGTGGAAAAGTACATCTTCTTTGAAGGTTTGGCTTAATTTGACTCAATATTGGGCGAAAACATTCGAAACCCAAATAAAAACAATCTGAAACCTACTTTTTACAATCGTAAAAATACCGACAGCATAAACCTTATCTAGACGAACTTTGAACCTGATAACTTCCAACTTAAAATGAGAATAATAGGTTGAAATGTCAAAAGAGTCTATATAAATAATCTTGCCAGAATATTGCACTTTTATTAACAATACATCCTTTGGATGTATTTATATACATTAATTATAACTATTACTAGGGTTTTACTATCTAAGAATATAATGTAAGTCAATGATCCGCATTGATTTACTGTAACACTAATTATAGACTGTGACCTTGGATGTGAGACATAGGATGAGTATTGACATAACATAGGTGTAGGTTTTTGCCTATTATTTATGTTGAATCTCATTTTAATCCCATATTGAACCTAACATACAAATGGGATTGAAATGGTATAAATACTTTTAGAATCCAGGACCTGATGGCTCCTGGCTTCCTTTTTTAACTTACTAATAAAGACCCTACGTTCTCCGTGATATAATCGCTTGTAGTCTTTATTTTATTTGTATTGGAAATAATCGTTATCTACATATAATGTCATATATTTTCAGGTTTGATAAATAATACTGAAAAAGAGTACAATTAAAAGAGAATAAGTAATGAATCAGTTTTGCAACTGTATAATAAAAACAAGATATCGTTTATTTAGATACAAACGTATGGCCTTTTATATTGATTTGACATTGAGATGTAATTTAAAGCACTATTAAACCATTAGATATGTTTGATATTAGTCTATGGATTGAAATGGATCAATCATAATTTAACTATTCTTGCAGAGCTTGTGAGTTGCCTTGTTTTAATGCTGCGCTAAATGTGCTTGTTGGATGTTGATTTGATAGCTACTTGATTGATTAACCGCTGGGATGAAATAATTTAATATGGTGTCATAATTGAAGTTCAAGCGTTCTTGGTAATTACTGGATTAAACTTGGTACGCTAGGATTTTTTTATATCCGATATCAAGACTTTGCACTTCAATACATGTCGTAGTCAATAGACTGTAAGATGTATTGATATTATAGAAGGTGATAACGTATGATACTAGGTGGAATACAATAATTACGTTCTCCAAATTGCCTATCAATCTCCGGCTTATGCGAGGGATTCTATTACTAGACGCACTGCGACACAACCAATGACCACATTACAATATCAATGTAATGATCTATAATTTTGGAATAACAACAAAGGTGGATAATATGCTTATAGATATTATTCTTGCTATTATAAATTGGTGATCACCGGATTGATGAAGGTTGGTGTTCTTATTTGTAAATTAAATATTCATTAGTGAATAAATAAAAGTAAAGGGAGTGTTGAGAGTTATATGTAGATAACGATTATTTCCAATACAAATAAAATAAAGACTACAAGCGATTATATCACGGAGAACGTAGGGTCTTTATTATTAAGTTAAAAAAGGAAGCCAGGAGCCATCAGGTCCTGGATTCTAAAAGTATTTATACCATTTCAATTCCATTTGGATGTCAGGTTCAATATGGGATTGAAATGAGATTTAACATAAATAATAGGCAAAAACCTACAAGTGTAACAAGACAGATAAATCTACAAGGGATCATGTAATGATTTCCTTGTAGTATTTATATAAGGAATGAAGCAAGGTTTTGCATGAATGAAACTGAAATGTTTGACTCATTACAATCAACTTACTCGTATTCAAGTTATTATAGAGTAATTCAGTAGTACTATGTCCCTTTTGTCTAGTTCATGAACGGTACTAGACTTTTGAATAATTTAGTATAAATAATCATCTTACTTTCATGATTCCTTTTATTTCTTCGTCAGTTCTCCTCATCGTTTTCCCTATTATGCATTCTGAAATAAACCAAAACATAACAAATAAATCTTTGTCTATGTCTTTTGTCCCTTTATAATATAACCCTGATACAACCATTGCTACTAATAAATTGTGTAATTTGATATGCAGAAAACTCTTGGAGCATTTACTCTCTTTTTTTTTTTTGGCAATAATGCTACAAACCATCGTTTAATATGACTAAATATTAACGAATCAGAGAAAATACAACTGGTAAAAAACTAATACCCAATGTACATCGAGGTCAAGATTGATAAAAGGTGAATTCATTACGTAGTAGAAATCGCAACATTTTGATGGATAGAAATTACAGGATCAAGGTGTTGTGTTTGCCTCAGGATTTTTAAAAGAAGGGTTTAAAAGCATATTTCATCAAACTTAGATGTTAAATACTCACTATATGCTATATTAGTATCATCTTGTTTTTTATTTAATTGCTGTATTATTAAAAAATCAAGCTTTTTATAGCTTATAACAATGACAATGGGATATTTCATTCTGATTTTAGATCGACATTTATCATAAAGGCGAGCTGGTGATACGTTTTATACTACTGTAGATGATGGAACCAGTCTATTTAATTTATAAAATTTGAATACAAATACGGAGGAACCATTTGTAAGCACTTAGATTGGTTCTTCTGGTAAAGCATTGTTGAATAAATTGGCTTGGGACAGAGAGATAAAAAGGCGGTAATAGGTTCCTCCAGTGATGGCCATGTTTATGTTATGATATTGGAGAGGTAATAAGGCTAAAACTTAATTTAAATCGCTTC
Source organism: Mucor racemosus (assembly GCA_027405735.1). Taxonomy (NCBI): domain Eukaryota; kingdom Fungi; phylum Mucoromycota; class Mucoromycetes; order Mucorales; family Mucoraceae; genus Mucor; species Mucor racemosus. The sequence goes on along the minus strand of JAPEHQ010000012.1, from coordinate 1,508,251 downwards.
TTCTACTAGCGCATTGCTTATCAAATAGGACTATATTATCATCAAATAAACTACCACACAATATTAACATGTATAAATATTTACAGTAATAAGCTCGAATCAAGTGGGTACAGCATCATAAATCCTTGAAAAAGTTCTCAAGTACTATTAAATCTCTTATTTTTAAGACTTACAAGGCTTATGAGCGAAATATTAATTTAGAAAATTATTTTTGTCCAGATCATCAATTTTGACATTTTTTAATTTTTTTTTTCTGATTTTGCAAATCTAGAGTTAATTATAATACCAATTATAAAAACAAAAAATATACACATCTACCAAATTTAGTACACTATTTGCTCAATAAAAAATAGCAAACATTTTTATTGTAAAATATTGCATGAAAATCCTTTAACCAAAATTCCGTTTTTGGGACAAAAGTACAAATTTTCATTAGTTAACTTTTAATATTAAGCTTTTATGAAATGCATATTAGCTATAGCTACAATTTTCTCTCTCATTGTAGTATATTTAAACGTTGATTTTGGTATCAAAATTTGATTTTTCTGTTTTTTGATCAAAATCATGAGCGTTGGTAAGGATAAAATGAGTCACCGAAAATGTCCGCTACAAAATCTGAGTTTTCAAACCGTACATGGTTAAATATAAGAAAAATTAAAAAAATAAACGCTTTTTTTGTTATATCAAAAGATACTAATATAAAAATACTCTGCTAAAAGATACATTTTATTAATTCATTGATGCTTCGTATTTATATGTTTTCTAAATGGTTATATGATTATCAATATTATTAATGAATTGCCGGGTATTGAGGTACTTGATATGATTTGGGAACAAATCATATACAATGGAATTTGTGGAATTGGGAATCTGTGATTGTATTATTTGAATAAGATGTAGGATTGCTTATGTTTCATTGCTACGAATTGTTCCTGAATTTTCCTGATAATAGTCGCTGTTAATGCTAGTGGTTATGTATGACATTTAGTATGAGTTACTAAATGTCATGCCATGTTGGATTTCAATAGTTGTTCCTGGATTTCTACATCTGCTGGGTAAACTTCTGATATATCATTTTTATTTAAAACCTATATATACCGTAGTATAAGAGACTTAGCCGTTCAATCTTGCTATACTCAATTACAACGTCGCTCTACGGACTCGCTTTTGCAATTTTTTAACGAATGTATGATATGACAGACGGTTTTTTGGTAGAAAAATATGTGTTTCTATAATAACAGATATTGTCTACGATTTTGTTTTTTAGTTTATGATTTTATGATTTATGCGCTGTAATGCTGCTTTTACATTGGCTGGCATGAGCAATTTAGCAGGGTTTTATTTACGCTAAATAATGTGAAGCCTTAAAAATTCTTTCATATGCGTTGTCGTATATTTTCAGGTTTGATAAATAATACTTAAAAAAGAATACAATTAAAAGAGAATGAGTAATGAATCAGTTCTTCAACCGTATAATAGAAACAAGATATCGTTTATTTAGATATAAAATTATAGCCTTTTATATTTATTTGACATTGAGATCCTGAGATGTAATTTAAGGCATTATTGAACCATTAGATCTGTTTGATAGTCATCTATGGATTTAAATAGGTCAATCACAATTTAACTATTCTTGCAGAGCTTGTGAGTTATCTTGTTTCAATGATGCGCTAAATGTGTTTGGATGTTGATTTGATAGCTACTTGATTGGTTAACTGCTGGGATGAAATAATGTGGTGTCATAATTGAGGTCCAAGCGTTCTTGGTAATTACTAGATTAAACTTGGTACGCTAGGAGTTTCGTATATCCGATATCAAGACTTGCACTTTGCAGTAAATTACGATGTTATTTACTAAAATGAAAAAAATATAAAAATAAAAGCAGTAGAAATACAATTATAATCAGCTAAAGTTTTTATTACAAAAGATTTCTGAAGAGTTAAAATAATTGAAAAGTATGAGGGTATTTATAGTGATTTGGAGAACTTGGATACCATCAGACTTGAATGGATGTATATTTAGTAATCTTCCAGTTTTGAGTACATTGTTATTGATTTGATATTTTAAGGGGTAAATTGTATAGAGCATTGACCATAAGGGATTGTATGTCAAGTGTGACAATATCGACCTTTTGGGAAATGGTTGTTTTTGTTTATTTCTGTTATATCTATTTTATGTAACCTTGATTTTTAAGGGGTAGTTTTTATATGCCTGAATCTTATTTATATTGATAGTGCAACTACGATATAGATGAGTAGTTGACTAAATTGATATCTTTGTTTATTATCATTATTGATTTGGATAGAATCCTGTTTTGATATATATGTCATTTGTGTAATTGATTGCGCCGTGATCAAGGGTGCTATCATCTACACGACATGTATGGTTCAAAAAGGGTATTTCATATTTTTAGCATGCGTTTGTTATTGTGTTCAATTGAAGCATTTGTTTATTATCGTTGTTCACATTTCAAGTGGCATCATATTTTATGAGCGACACTTGAAATTTAGGTTGTTTTATTTTATCAAGCGTTTTTAGTATGTAATTCCACTGCACACTTGAATACATGTCGTAGTCAATAGATTATAAGATGTATTGATACTGTAGAAGGTGATAACGCATGATACTAATAGGTGGAATACAACAGGATAAACTAAGGTTTTGGAAAGAGAAAAAGGCTGATGAATATTTTGCGAGTGTATTTAAACATGATGGCTAGATGTTTTATGATGTATTACATTTAATGATGGACAGTTTTTATTGAGAGAGGAGTATAATAAATGCAGTAGTAGTAATATATTTATTTAGAAAGACGCTAAGTTGTTGTAAATGTATGTAATAAAGAAAGATAAGTACGTGAGAATTGGTCAATCTTTATTAAATATAAAAACGAGATGGGGAAATCAAATGAAGGGTGAATGTCTACTGCTATTTATATTTGATTTAAGGATTGCTTACACACCTGTCTAGAACAGTGTTCTCATACTAAAATTTAGTGTCAATCCTCACTTATGCTAATGTAATTATACTCAGATATAGATGATCAGTCTAAAGTCTTTAGTTGCTCTTGGCAACTCTAATTATTAATATTCTTTACTTTCTATCTTTTATTGTAAGTCTAGATTATCAAAACTTAGCTTATGTGATTATCAGGGTAATCATTTACAGTGTTTATATGACACATATGCTAAATATGTTAAGGCATAGTTTATTGTCATATTTAAACTACGATTTAAGGTACATTTATATATGCAAATACAACATAAGTTTATTATTGAAGTATATAACATGAGCTTATACTATACTCAAAACTAGTAATGACTAAATACCGGACAAGCCGGAATACACGTGACCTTAATATACTTACCATTACCATTTACTAGAAATGACACTTGACATCAACATAATACTAGCACTATTATTCACTGAATACGCAGGTAGAACCAACATATTAGTAACCATACTCGTTGTTTTTTTTACCGTAATAAACCAGCCAACTGACCTATGATAGCATTTTTGATTGTTTTTATTATTGCTCTAAAGAAAGACCCGGGAAGCGGGATAATATACCTACTTGTTGGATTTAGCTACAGCCACAAACTATTAGTTTTGATACAATCCAAAATTAATAAAACAATTTGAGCATAATCCTTTTAGTCTTCTTGAGATAACGTTCGAATCTACTAATTAATTTCAAAATGTGTAACGCGGAATCATCCAACACTATCCACAAAACTTATAACAAACGCGAAGATAAGAAATATTGGGTTGTTTATTGGCTAAATAAAGAAAAATATACTATGAGTCGTATTTCAGCAGCTATTGGCATTTCCAAGGCCACTGTCCAGAATATAATTAAGAGGATTAAGGAAAAGGGAACATCTACTACAGAGCAGCATACTGGGGCACCTAAAACGCTGAATGAAAGGGATATAAGACACCTTCGACGCCTTGTCAGGGAGGACCCATTCGCCACATATGCTGAGATAAAATTGCAAAAATTGAAAGATGATGATCAGATCTGCGAATTAGCTGACATAATACAGTAGCTAATAAAAAAAAGAAATATAAAAAAAACGATAGTAAGTCAACTAGGATATATCAATCTTTATTGACTTTTAAAAATAAGCTAAATAACTCTATTATTTTGTCCTGAGCTCCTCTTTATATAAACATTTCAAATCTATTCTAATTTCGATGTCATTCCAAGTACAAGCGTTGTTATTTTCTATTATCTAAACTGTTAATAGTGGTTCCATATCTCATAGGGTGTGTTGTTCCAGTCTCCATATTCTTATAGAAATGCTATGTACTGTATCTTGTCATGAATGATAAGAATTGTCAACCCCAAGTTAAGTAATTTATCTTAATTCAATACCAGATAAAAAGAGATCATAGTGTACCTTAACCACCACATTATACATTTTTCTTGCAACAATATATATTCTAAATCTTGTGAATTTCAATTAGTTGTGATTTATTGTATCTGGAAGTTGCACCGTAACTGCCAGTAATCTATCAGAATTAGGAATAACCGAATTATTACCAATTTAGAACATCTGTCAAACGTCAAACCATAATATTTAACGTGCAAACCAGACAATGCTGCATTCTTCCTATATCCATACGACTATCATCATGCTACTATTAAATAATAGAATAAGCATAATTCAATTGTATCCATGCAATATCTATATGTTTATTCTTTTGATAAATCAATTAATTTGTTCCAAATTTCCCCTTTGTGGATTAAGTTCTGTTGAGATGTCAAAAGTTCCTTAAGAAATAATCTTGCCAAAATATTACACTTTTATTAACAACACATATCCTTTGGATGTATTTATATACATTAGTCATAACTACTACTAGGGTTTTACTATTTAAGAATATGATGTAAATCAATGATCTGCAGTAATTTGTTATAACACTAATTACACTATAAAGAAAAAATCTCTTAATTCTCTTAATTGTGCCATATTTAGGAAAATAAGAAAAGTTTCACTACTTATTTTTTTTTAAAATTTTGTCTTATTTTCCTTGATGTGGCATAATTAAGAGAATTAAGGGATTTCTTCTTCATAATGTTATAGACTGAGACCTTGGATGTGAGACCTATGATGAGGATTGACATAATATCTGTAACGTTATTTCAGGTTTATGTTGAGCGTCTTGATTTACATAATCAAGGCAGTATTTTAATGCTTGTTGTTATTTGACATATTTTTTAATGATCCGCATAGAACAATCCTTACTTTGGTCTATGTGTTTCTTCGATTTACTTTATGAATTAACCTGTTTTATTTTTATGGTTCGACTAATTTTATTGTATTATTATGTGAAATTATTAATATCTTTTGTATTTACTGTTACATTTACGTTATTTCCATTTGGATATTAGAACATGATTTTATGTGAGATAACATTTAATTTCTTATGCGGGGAACAGTACTTTAGATCAGCACATTATTGATAACTTTCCGGGGCTTATTTAAGTGATTTTAGTAGAAACAACTCTAGTATTCTATTTTGTTTTATGCGAATGCCATAATTCTAGTTAAAATCTACGTTGTCGTTTTTGTTTCAGCCAAAAGTATTGATTTTTCGTCAAGATAATCAAAATAATAGTTCATATTACAGCATAAGGTCTATGATAACTGAGTTCTAAAATCGATTTGTTGTTGTAAAATCGATCAGAAAATGATCAAAAAAACAAATTCGTTTAAATGCTCATGAACTGAAAAGTAATTCGACCTAGCGTATTAAATGGTTTTTGTACAGTTTTGAGTTCTACATCCATTTAAATAAAATTCAGACAAAGGCTCAACTTTGAATTTTGCGCAAAATGCGATTGAAATTTTGGATGTTTTTTGAAGATACATAACACTTTTTATATGTATATTTTAAATATAAATAATGTAAAAAATGCACATGGAAATTATCTATTGATTGAGCTATTTTTGAACCTTCTAGCTGCATTTTTCGTAGAGAAAAAGAGATTTTTGTCCATTTTTTTCAAATTCAGAAATTGGGGATGAGGGTATACAAGGGAAAATCGGGAGGTAGAAGCGAAGGTATCTTTTTGCACACATTTTTGAGGATATCTCCACGAAAAATCAATATTTTGAGAAAAAATAAATTGAGTCTAAGAGAGCTCAACGAGTTTGATAACATGAATGCAAAAAAAAGTGTTGCTCAATTTAACGAATATTCTGAAATCTACTGCAAAAATGTCAAAAAAATTAAAAAAAACAAAAGTGCTCAGAATTTTTTCATACTAAAATATGTTGTAAAATGCCTTAAAATAAGTAAGTTTTATTATAAAAAAGTGTTAGTATAACTTAACTTTTTGTAGAGATATGAAGCCTCAAAGTTTTTGATTCTTAGCAGTGAAATACGCGTAAAAATCTGAAACATTAGCATTAAAAAATTAATACCAACTGCAAAAAATAGGATATTTTTGAATACTTATTTTTGAATTAAAGTTAAGCATCTCAGGTACATTGACATATAATTTTTTTTTGGTGTTATTTAGTGAAAAAAAAAATAGAATAGGGATGAAAAGTGAGACCCAATTTTTAAGAAAAAAGTAGTGGATTTTACGTGTTTTTGAGTCTTTCGTGAGATGCAGAATAAATTTGGAAACGGATAGCATAATTTGACTCGTTCATGTTTATTTTTTAATGTCTAAGGTATACCCTAAAAAGCTTTTAGTAAGTTTTATTTATAGAAATGATGGCACGCTCCGATGTTGAAAATGATCATATAGTTACGAATGTGTAGCGGTTGAATAATATTTGTAGCTTTGAAAAGTTGCATTGATAGATTTTAGCGAGAACCTCGTTATTAATGCTTTCACAATATGGGTTTTTGTCAACAATCTATTATTTGAGCAAGATACTTCCCATCTAGTATTTTGATTACGAGTAGTGGAACCGTTTATTCCTCAAGAAAACTAAAAAAAAATACGTAGTCTATATAATGTTTGCTTGCTTTACAGTGACATATTATTATATACAACATGCTGGGTGTACCATCATATTATTTATATAGAAGTCTGTTTCATTGATGGTTGCTCTGGTATATTGTGAAGTTTGAATGCTTAAGATTTAAACTTTATTTCGTACACTTTTTTAAATGCATGGCAAAAATGAAAATAATGAGCTTTGAATAAGAACTAATACCCAATTGTTCCCATACATACGACACACCCATATTGAAGTACTATCCAGTCCCTTAAACTGATACCGTACCCAGACACGAACATATCAGGTACCATACCCAAAGTAATTATTAATTATTCTTTAATATTTTTTTTTATTTTATTATTATTGAAAATGTTGATTTGAAACAATTCATTGGTAATAAAAAAAAAAAGTAATTTATGCAGCGTTTTTGTTATCAAATTTAAGCATGCCGCATTTTTTCATCTTCATAGCAAATTTAGGCGGTAATTTTACATTCTGTTTATTACTGCTACTGGTGCTGTTATTGTTGTTGTTGTTGTTGTTGTTGCTGTTAATGGTAGTGCTTTTAAAGTTGTTGATGCTATTGTTACTGCTACTGTTGGTAGTATTATTTATGGCCTTGTTTATAATTGGAGCAATGGCTGTCGTTGATGATGGTGTATAGCCAATATCCAATGTAATGGTTATCAAACTTTCGCTCAAGTGGCTATAATCTTCTTTGATTATTGACACGATTTGATCAAGACGTACAAAATATATATCTGTAGCCAAAAACTTTTGCTTTTCACCTTCCTTGTTGTTGTGTCTAGTACCACTACAAATCATTGACGATAAAGGAGACCAAAGCCTTTCTTTTTCTGTATTTGATATTTGTCGACGTTGTAAATGAGGATACTGTCTCGTTAATTGATAAGTGCTTATGCCTAATAATAAGCTGATTTGTAAATCAACGACAAAAAAATGATTGTTCTGCTCATTTAATAGCTGAATGGTATAAAGTGGAAGATATCGAGATGCGCAATGAATAGAAGGGTATAAGGCTTCGCTACTACTTAGTCGTATATCGTCTTCCTCCTTTTTTACCACTTTCTGCCAATGTTCTGGTGGTGGTGTTGGTATCGGTGTGTGTGGCCCATCAGGTGGCACCTCAGTTTTGACTAAATGAGGTTTTAGACTTTTCTTGGGTAAATGTTGTCCTGACAACTGTCTTGCATGAGCCTTCTTCGCACTCATATCAAAATATCCAACAGGTGAAGTAGGTGATTCAGGCTGTTTGCATGTCTCAAGATTTGCAGCCAAGACAAGCTTTCTCTTTGGTTTTGTATCTAAATATTTATCAAATAAATATATTTAATTTTTTATTTAGATAATCTAAAATTTACCTTTGTGTTTCCTCAATATGCTTTCAATTTCTTGATTTTCTGCTTCAATGGCGATTTCTAAACTTGTTAAACCTTTGGCATTTTTAGCTAAAGTATCAGCACCGTAGTTTAATAAAAGTTGAACTACATCAACGAAGCCATTTTCTGTAGCATCGTGTAATGGTGTGTCGAGATCAGCACCTTTGCAATTCACATCAGCATCGCTATCTAGTAAAAGCTGGACAACTTTTGTCTTTCCTCGAAGCGCAGCTTCATGCAATGGTGTATAACCTGCATTGTCTCTCTCGCATGGATTTGCACCTGCTTTTAATAAAGATTCAACAGCTTGAGTATTTCCTCTTATAGACCAGCGATGAAGGTGCGTACGGCCGCTGGTATCTTTTTTATGAGGGTCTAATTTACTAGTATCAACAATTGGTTTCTTTTGGTTATCTACAGAACATTCCCTTGATGCTGGTTGAGATTGTCGTGATGGTGATTTTCTTTTTTTAAGGTTATTTTCATTTATGTTGTTATTATGTACAGGTGTGGTTGCTCCATCGTTATCTTTTTTAGCTCTTTTAGCTTGCTTTTTTTGTTCTGCTTTTTCGAATGCCTTCATAATAGCTTGGATCTTTCGCTCCTCACGAGAAAGCATGGCATCATCTTCAGTGATAGCGGCAATTGACGGCGTTGATGCATTCGAATCGTTTATCTTTCGTTTTTGTTTTGTATTTGACATGAAAGTAATTTCATCAATGGCTTCAGTGGTTGCTCTTAATCTGCGTTCTTCATCAATTCGAGCCGTTAGGATTTGTCTAACTGAAATAGATTCGGATACTTGATAAGGTGTTTGTCCATTATTGTCTACAGCATGAACATCAACACCAGCATCTACTAAATGTTGTACAATATCTTCATGTCCATTTTTACATGCCACGTGAAGAGTAGTCAAACCTTGATTTCCTAAACTATTCATGTCAGCACCATGTTGAATCAAAAGTTTAGCAATTTCTAAATGGCCGTGCTGAGCAGCACAATGCAATGGCGACCAATTGTCTTTATCAACTGCATTGGTATTGACACCTTTATTTAGCAGTAAAGTTGTCTTGTCAATGGAGCCTTCACTACAAGCTCGGTGTAAAGCGGTTCTTCCACGATTATCTCTGGAAGCTAAATGATCTAATTCTTTCATTTTTGCTTTTACAATTTTTATACAAGTTTTATCTTCGCATAGATCAATAGGTCTCTTTTTTTCAGTATTTAATGCATAAACATCAGCACCAGATTCAACCAATAGCTTGACACAATCAGCATATCCATATGAACAAGCATCATGTAAAGGAGTATCATCTTCAAAACCACGAACATTTACAATTGCACCTGATTGAATAAGATATTCTGCAATTTCATATTGGCCTTTTAAAGCAGCTTCATGGAGTGGGGCCCAGCCAGCATTATCTCTATGGTTTACATCTGCACCACGTTCGACAAGATCTTTCACTTTCTCTAAACTCCCTGAACTTGTTGATGAAAAGATTTTTGTTCGCCCTGCTTTATCAGTTTTATTGGGATCTTGACAAGCAATTCTTCCTCTTGGTTTCGACACTTTTTTATTCTTATCATGTGTCATTGTTGTTGTTGTTTTTGTTGTTGTTTTTGTTGTTGTTGTTGTTATTTATAACTATGTTGATACAATCAAGAGGCTGAAAACAGGAATTGAGTTATAATTTAATGTTGTAGGATTGAAAAAAAAAAAATTCGCTTGTTAATAAGAATCTTCAATATATCGAAAGGAATTATACCTTTTTTACAATATTTTCTTGAAAAAAAAAAAGTTGGTATTTCGTTAAAAAGTATATATATGGATAAAATATATTTGTATTGAAATGTGTTGTATCAAATATTTTTTAACTATTTTACAAGAAAAAGATAAAATCAATGTTAGTAAAAGCGATTCAAATTGATGGGCATATATTCTCGATTTACGTTTTTATATAAATATATGTTATAATCAAAAAATCATACACTACAAGACCAAAAAAAAAAGAAAAAAATAATAATAATGGAAACTCCAACACTAGAGAAAGCTTAAAACTTTTTTTTAAGGTAAAATTATTAACAATCGTACAGTAAAAAAATTCTTTAAAGTATTAAATACCTTCTTTTTAAAGTGAAAAAGTCGTTATAAATCAAAGAAATTGATACCTCAATCAATGAATAAAACAGAAGAAAAAAGTGGGTATAATTTTAAATTTAAGAAAAAGAAGGAAGGAAAGGAAAAAAAGGAAAGGGCTACTACTAGTAGAAGGACGAAGATTTAGTTGCTGCTGCATTACATTTCTACGTCATCAGAGTTCTATCCTTAATGTCATTGTAATTGTGAAATGAATTGACATTGTAACTACCACTTTATATAATAAAAATTATACATAGATCAAATATACATACTTATGTTTGCTGTAGAGTCATAAATGGCCATCACAATTCTAAATTTTGTCATAAAAATTGTACATTTATGTTGCTTTCATGACAACACGAAATTGAATTTTAATCAAAATATATGATCCGAATACAGCATTGTCCGAGAGTGATGGCAAATGGACTGCTAAGTGTCCGGTGAGATCGAGGAGGTCCCCTCTTCTCGAAAAAATTGTAGCAACAAATCTGTCAACCCCAGCATGGGCCCGCAAAACCCCTCACTTTTGATAATTCTGGGATTTTTGATACTCTTTCTTTAACATAAACCATCAAATATTATGAACTCTTTAAGGTTAAGTTCAGGAGTCAAGTCCTTGAATAGATTATTCTTATCAACAAACAGACAATTTCACCAAGCTACACCTGTTTTGTCTCACATTGGACGTCAGCCTATCGCATATTCCAACGATATCCGTATTGAACATGACATGACACTCATCACCGAGCCTCGTATTCCTTCCGAGTTCAACAACACTACTTTAACTGTTACTGGACCTCTTGGAAAGTTGCAATTGCCCATTAAGCCCTTCGTAAAGATTGATCTCACCCCTGCACCAAAAGATGATCCTAACGCTGAGAATATTTTACAAGTCTCAGTACAAGACGATGGAATCAAACAACAAAAGGCCATGTGGGGTACCACTCGTGCTTTAATCAATAATGCCATTGTTGGTGTTTCTGATGGATATAAGGTTTATTTACGTTTAGTTGGTGTTGGTTACAGAGGTATGCTTGAGAACAATGATAGAGTTTTATCTCTTAAATTGGGTTATTCTCATCCTATTCAAATGGATTTACCTGAGGGTGTCACTTGCTCGGTGCCTGCTCCTAATCGTATTGTCTTACAAGGTGTTAATCTTCAACATGTTACAGAATTTGCTTCAAAGGTCCAACGTTGGAGAATGCCAGAACCTTATAATCAAAAGGGTATTTTCATTAATGATGAAACAATCAAGAAGAAGGAAGGAAAGAAGAAATAAGTTGATAAATTTATATATATACATGAAGCGTTTTTTAGACAAAGAGATAATAATAAAATTAAAAAAAATCTATATTGTACAAATCATTTTATTTCGAAGCAACATAAACAACATTTCTTGGAGATGCTGATAGATCAAATAATGGGTACATGAATACCCCTCTGTTGCCATCTTGACTTTGTTTGATGGAATCTCTAAGATATAACCATCTATCAACTAATATAATACTTTCAACAATGGGTGCTAGTAAACCTCTTAATGTCCACAAGGTTACAAATTGTTTGTCAACTTGATTTTCTTTGGATTTTAAGTAATGCAGTTCTGCTTCCTCTGCTGTAATCGCATCTTCAGGAAGTTTTAATCTCTTGAGAGATGCCTTGACAAATGGAACGAATTCTTTATTTTGCTTGATACGCCCTAGTCTTGGTGGATCATCAATATCTGACAATCCTCTCTCCACAAGCATTTCCTAGAATAAAATTAAAGTTGATATAAATTCTAGTCCTAACCTTAATCTCGACCCTGAACCTGACCCTAATATATCATACCTGTAGTAAAGCTCTAAAGAAATAATTATCAAATGCTTTGATACATTGCTCTCCTTCATCAACCCAACGAGATGGAGAATGACATGATAAAACTCGAGCAGTTGATCCCACCTTGATCAAATCATCTTTTTCTTTCAAATAATCGCTCATAGGAAAACCTGATGTTGTTAATGCATTATAGCAACATCCTACATTTACAACACAAGAGACCTCCTTACTTTGAGCAAACAGATTAAAAATCATAGGCGACAGATCACCACATGTATGTAATCCTGTTACAAGCCATTTCTTATCGTCAGTAGAATCCGGACTCCATTTTGCTAATACTTGCGAAATGTTTTCAGGTGTGATTTTCTCTGTTACATGCTTTAAATTAGGTTGCTGTTCCTCGTCCTCTTCTTTAATTCCTTGTGATTTCAAGGCTTTTTTATCAAATTTGACAGCACCTTGAGTTTGTATTTCAGACATATCTACTGCTAAAACTTCCATACCATAATCAAATGCCAAAGCTCGAGATAAGTATCCCTGTCCTGATCCCAGATCGATGACTGAAGTAATCTCTTTTTCATCGGCCACAGTTTTAATCAACTGGCTCATAAATTTTACTTCGTGGATCTTTTTATCGCTCATGCCGCCTAAAATATGCTTACTATTATTTTGCTGTTGTTGTAACGTTATATCATCGACATCTATAATTAATTTAGTGATAGTTTAAACCATGTAGGCAATGATGCTTTTACCTCTAGGTAAAGCCAAGTCTCTTATCGTTTCAAAATAATTTCTTAATGATTCTGGCCAAATCGACTGTATTTATTTATTAGTTTTGGAAGCATTATCAGCTAACAATAACTTACATAATCGCTCTTTTCAGAGGTCAAGTCTAGTATAGCATATGCCCAATCATCCCCTGTATCTTCTATCCGTTTCATGAGTGCTTCTCTCCAATCTTGTGGAAACTTTTCCCATTCTTTTTGCGTTACAAAGTTGAAAGCTAAGACGTGAATTAACCAATGGTACTCTTTATAAAATGACATGAGTCTTTCTAAATATTGCTCTGGAGTATCATTTCTATATTTTGAAGGTAGAGGTAGTGGAATTCTGGAGGCGAGCATAATAATAATAATAATAATAATAATGACAGGCGTACAGTGAGAAGAAGATATTTTTTTTTCAATATCTCTCCTGGCTGGATTACAATTAACGTTGTTTTGGCTGCCATCCGTGAAGTATTGGTTGTACAATCTCACGAAAAAATAAGCATAGCACTGTATGTTTATTTAGCTGATTAAACTGTTTATGAATTGACGATTATACAAGTATTAAAGTAACATTAATAGACCACTGTTCATGAAAGAATACTCGATAATTCAAATCATCTTAATGTTTATTAATCTTTAAAGAATTTTCTCTCAAAAGCATGAAATGGTTTACACATTTAAATTAATGTTAAAAATATGCATAGCATATCAACTTTTTGAACACATTTTTTATTTGAGTTTGTGAGATTTAAAGACATCTTTGCTTGAGATTACTTTTATACTCCAACTTTCTTTACATCCATTAGAAATTGAGTGACAAAAGCATAGTATCATATTGGTTTAGCAAAACAAAAAATAACATCACTAATCAAACGTATAAAGCCATCATCTCAATACAGTTTATCTGTTATATCATGTCGCTAATCTACAGAACAATCCTTTCAAAAGAGATGAAAATATGATTTACGAAAAAAAGGTTTTACCATATTTTTTTGCACTGAATGAAAAGTGCATAATGCTGCATATATATACATACGAAAACACGAGTAAAAAAAAGTAGATTTAGCCATTGCATGTGCATATGTGCTATTGAAACAGAAAATAACTATGGCATGTCTAATGATTTGTCGGTTTTGATCAAAGCAAATGTGTTTTGATACGTAAAATCATGATACTTTTTTTGAGAAATTTGATTAGCAACAATGAAACAACACCCTGTTGTTATAAAACTATATGTAAAACCGAGATAATTAAATGAAACCTAATCTTAATGCACGGATTAGTTTGAAAAACTTCTCCTGACCCCAGCTAAACGGGCTTGTGGCGATGATTAACCACATCCATAAATAATACCTTGCCTTGCTCATCAATGTAAATTTCTTCCAATCAAAGTAGTTTTTTTTTGTTCACAAAGAAATAAAATTGAAATAAGGACAATAAGGATATTTCATAAAAATATCTTCTATTCATCATGATGTAAACTTTATTGATCGATTACCGTAATAAATATTCGCATATTATGATGATATTCTCCTCATGCAGAGTCATATTTGCTAATGCATCAAGATTATGCAGGTTATTCGGGTGGTTTTGTCCGTGCAGTTATGATATTCTATTCTAAAATGAAGGATGAACTCGGAATACAAGATATCATATATAATCTTCCATTGTCACATTGTTCTATTTCCGTCCATGTATTTCTTGGAAAGCGTCATTACGCCTAAAAAATATAATGCCAATGCTAAATTTATGAAAAAAAAAGTGTATACAGATAAGCCTTTTTCTCGTCGAGCTGTGTTACAACATGACGATGATGTATAAAAAAGTACCCGAGACACTTGTAAGATGACAAGCTGAGACAATTTGTATTAAAGAAATAAGAAATACTTAGCAAGGGCATATTGGCAACTGGCATTGCTTATAATTGAATAATCGGGCACCTATTGGCTGGCTATTAAGCACCCGTATAAGCAACAAAATATAAACATTTGCCTTGTATCAGTTTTATCAAACTTTAATCATTATTAAGATTTAATAAAAACATGGCCAATTAAAATTTTTTGGTATGGGTACACTTCTTTAGAGAATTGTGGTACCTGTATTTATTTTGAAATGAGTAGAAAAGTTCTAGATTAAACGGCAATAGCGGATAAATTATTCATCATATCTTTCTGTGCAACTTTGTACTTTATAAGCCCATATTTTCAAATTGAGATGAGAGGTTTATATCATAAAATATCTCATGATGATGATATTTAAAAAATGAAATTGACAATATTATCATTATGCATATACACTAGAATCATGTAGAAGCCTATTCTATAATCTATTTTCTCCACAAAAATATCTTTTAATTCAATATGTTATGTGTTTGATTTTAGAAGAATAGAATAAAAAGTTAAAATGAGCCGACATTTTTAGCAATGGTGTAACTTTTTTGGTTTTATTTAAGGATACATCTTTTTGATACCCATGCGTTATGACATACAAAACAGTATAAACATGTCTTGGAAGATATGATATTATAAACCACAATTACCGTATTTAAGTTGGAGATGCTGTGGATCAATAGGAAGTTTGATTGTTAATGGCAATTCATTTATAATGTAACATGAAATATAGCGGGCCTTTTAAACAACCGATGCCCTTTGATCAATCAGACCGGTGTTACTAGATGAATTGTATAACAGTCGATTTTTATTAGCATGTTTTATATGAAAACATGATTAAAAGGGAGTTAGTTTATATTAGTATTAAGGATTAAGCAGTAAATAAAAAGAAAAAGAGAGAGAAATAACAAAGAGAGAAATAGACAGATAGTGAATGTGTTTGAGTGTGTACAAATTAAAAGAGTTTTGTTTGAGGAAAAAGGTATGCAAAATAATACACTTTGTATATTGAAGGTTTTTCCTTTTAAAAAAAGGGGGGAGGGGAGGAATCACCAAGGGAGGAAAGGAGATTTACTGAGAGGGAAAAGATTTGTTATTACATATGCAGGAGAAAGGGTTTTGATAGAGATATGCCGTGTATTCTATTTATTTGGCTACTTCACTGACTTTAAGAAGTAAGGTATCACCAACTTCGCTTACGACTTCTAAAGCTCTATCAATATCTTCCTTGGTATGAGCAGAAGACAAACAGAAGCGAGCACGAGAGGTGATGATAGGCGTAGCAGGATAACCAACAACTACTGTTGCAATACCACGTCTTAACAACTCACGAGAAAAGGCGGGAATCTTGGCAGGGTTAAAGAGTAAAAGAGGAATGACAGGACTTCCTTGATCACCATAAACAATGAAACCCATTTCTCTTAAACGTTCGATAAAGTAAAGAGAATTTTCAGCTAATTGCTTAATCTTCTTGCGACCAATATCAGTGCCATCTTCACCACAAATAATCTTCATGGAAGTCATAACCTGTTGAGCAACAGGTACAGACATCGATTCGGCATAGTTGTAAGCATGGTTACGCAAACGTAAATGTTCAATGATGGCCTTGTCACCAGCAATGTAACCACCGGCAGCACCAAAAGATTTAGTAAATGTGCCCATGAGAATATCAACCTCTGCAGGGTCAATACCATAGAAATCGCAAACACCACCACCATTTTCACCAAGGGCTCCAATGGAATGAGCTTCATCAACATACAAATAAAACTATAAAAAAAAAAGGTTAGTTAGTAAAGAAAACGAATAAAGTTATATGCAAAACAGTATGCGCAATGCTCCTCTTTTTTGCTGTTGTACCTTGAATTCTTTCTTTAACTCAATAAGCTCAGGAAGATTAACAATTGTGCCTTCCATAGAATAAAGACCTTCAACAATGATCAAAATCTTCTTCCAGGGACGATGAGTACGAGGTTGACCTTGAGAGATGACCTCACGTAATAATTCGCGAAGGTCGTCCATGTTGTTATGTTTAAAGACACGAACAGAAGCACCAGAAAGACGAACACCGAAAACAACAGATGAGTGATTTAATTCATCAGAAATAACTAAACAACCCTTATTTACAAGAGCAGGAATTGTAGTAGAATTGGTAGCGAAACCCATACTAACACACATGGCATCTTCTTTACCAACAAAACGAGCAACCATTTGCTCTAAATCTTGAGCAAGCTTAGTAGTACCTGCTTCAGCTCTAGGACTGGCAGCAGTGAGACCTAATTCTTTAGTAGCTTGTTCAACAGCATCAGCACAAGGGCCGACATTATCAGAGAAGCCTAAATAGTTGTAAGATGCGAAATTGAGAGCTTCAGTTGTAGTACCAGTTAATCTGAAACTTCTGTTAAAATCAGGAGTGACACGATCAAGTAACTTTACGGTTCTGGAGGCTACACCAGTGATGGGACGGTTGAAACAATCACTATAAATAACAATAAGTGTCTAATCATTTAACGTTTTCAATGAAACCCATACCGAATTCGAACATAAAGACGACGAGTATAAAAAGAATCAAAATCAGAAACAAGAGGAGCATAACCCTAGATACAATGTTAATATACAAGAAATGGCATTGCAGCAATATAAGCAACATACCTGACTCATTTTCAAATGAGTGTAAGCTTGAGGCTTGAACATTTTACCAAGAATATCTCTTAAATGGCCAAATAAAATCAATACAAAGTAATTGAGATAAGTACAGACAAGAACATAAAGAGGAGCTGCTTCCATTTTATGTTCAAGGTCGTCATATTTCATCTTGGGTTTACGGGGAGGTTGCCATCTTTCAGAAGTATTATTCACAAAATTAGTTTGTTCTGAAGCTGATTTTGAAAGAGAGCCGATAAAATTGGAGGGAGCATACGAATGATCTGAAGATGACTTTGGAGTAGTCAAATTGATACTAGGAATACTAATAGTATGAGCTCTTTTTCCTTTACCCATTATGTATTATTATCAAGAGATATATTATATGTAAATTTATGAAAGAAAGAAAGAAAAAAGAAAAAAAAAAAAAAAAAAAAAAAAAAGAAAAGTATCAATATTTTTGTGTTATATTTTATATTGATTTTTTTTATTAGCAACCCAGTTTGTTCAATTTAACTGGTGGTTTCTTGATGGATAGCACCTTAGACATGGTCACAATCCCCGTTTTTCATTTGGTTTCAATAGGCGATTATACTCAAACATTCAGAAGAAAAAATTCAATGCAATTGTTGCCATCAATGCTGTCATATATACCGGAATGAAATAGCTGAACAATAGACCATTCTAAATGACACTATTTCGAAGCTCAACTACTTTTTCATACAACTCCATATCGATTGTATTTACAGATCGAATAATCCTTGCTTGAATTTGCGTTAAATTATCGGACGCCTACATGAAATTAAAACAATGTCGACTAAAAATGTAATTTGAACAATTTACCTCCATAATTTCTCCTATGCATTGAATAACTTCTCCTTTCTGTGGTATAATTTGATCAATTTGATCCAAATTTATTATTGCTTGTATATTATCGTAATGGATCATTGCTGTGTTATTCGTTTCATCATATGCTTTCCATCTACACTTCAGAGATAAGCATCTTTTTAAAATCAAGTAATTTATATCTAGTCCTTACAGTCCTGTTACTCGAACAGATTCTCCTTTTTGACAATTCTCTAAATCTTTAAATAAAACTAGTCTTGCAGATGGTACACTGGACATTATCGCAACTTCTTTTTTTTTTTTTTTAATTTGACAAAACCAAGCATCTTATCAATCAGATGATGGTTAAAAAATTTCAAAAAGGCTCCACGTGACAGGTTTTAAGTGAGATTTACCTTCTTCAACACAACCAAAATACACGTTCTGTCCCAATTTGGTTTACCTTCTTCTATTTTATTATTTAACAGATGTGTAGTCCTAAAGTAATGGCTTCTACATTGAAGGCAAAAGGTTTCGGAGACCACAATATACTTGGTGAATTTGATGATAATTATTCCTTCCCGAGACAACTGATTCCGGAGACTATGAAAGGTAAATTTCACACTGTTACCATAGCAACAATTGATTACTAATGCGTTGCCATGATCAACCATAGATGATAGCAAAATACCACTTGTAATTGTTGCATGTGGTTCATATTCCCCTATCACTTATCTTCATTTAAGAATGTTTGGTAAGGTTAAATGGAATTGTAATCCAGTAATTTGGATATTTATTTTGTGTCAATACATGTAGAAATGGCAAAAGATCATTTTAATGAGCGTAATGATTATGAACTCATTGCGGGATATTATTCGCCTGTATCCGATGCTTATATGAAAGAAGGATTAGCAAAAGCAAGCCATAGAGTAAACATGTGTCAACTAGCCGTAGACAGTACCTCAGATTGGTTAATGGTAGATTCTTGGGAATCAAGACAGTCGATGTATCAAAGAACTGCCTTTGTTCTCGATCATTTTGATTATGAATTAAATAATGTCGGTGGCGGTATCAAAACAAGTACAGGTAAAAGGGGAAATTTATGAATGACAAGTAAAGAAAAAAATCATCTAAAAGAATTGTGTTTAGGTGAAATAAAGCATATCAAAATACTGTTATTAGCTGGTGGCGATCTAATGGCCTCATTTGGACATCCTGGTGTCTGGACACCAGAAGATGTAAGTTAAAAAAAACATTGATAGAAAACAAAAGTGGTTTCTTAATGAGTGTATCTTTAGCTTCATCATATTGTGGGTCAATATGGTTGTGTTATTATCGAAAGAACTGGAACAGATGTATACGGATTTTTACTTTCACATGACATTTTATATCAATACAGGGTAAGCTTTCTTTCTTAAAAAACAGAGTCAAAAGTGATTACTAAACAATATTTCTTTGTAGATGAATGTCATTATTGTCAAACAGTTAATTCATAATGATATTAGCTCAACAAAAATCAGGTATTATGCCAATTATTACTGATCTTTCTAGATAAGACTAACGGTTTTTCTCGTAGATTATTTGTGAAAAGAGGCATGTCAATTAAATATCTACTTCCCAATCCTGTCATAGACTACATTTCAGATCATAGATTGTATTTACCTCAACCTGATTTATAAACCAATCGACAAAATCCTGTATCATACTATAATACTTTTCTTTTTCTCTTTCTTTCTCTATAACTATTCGACTTTTATTCTTATTAATCTATAAACTATTTTAGATCAGGGACATATCTTACAAAAATAAATTATTTGTATCTCTAACGGCAATAGTTTGCCCAGACATGACGCCTCACATGTAAAGTTATAAATATGTAATCAACCCTCTAAGTTTATTTTCATTTAGTGACAGCTGATGCCAAGGCGAAACAACGTTTGTTTTTAGGCCAATATACAAACTTTTGTTATCACAATCTTACAAATGTAAACGTAAAAGCGCATGGTTATGTATCAATAAAATATATCACAAATGACATTGATATGTTATTTCTTACAGGGTTTTTTTTTTACAAAATAAAGTTGTGCTTTTCCAAAGGTATATAATACAAATAGCACTTTCCAAATGAAAATATTGAAACAACAAAGAATGCAGTTGCATACGTAGGATGTTATATATCATTTTTAGAACATTATCCAAAGATGAAATTTACAATATAAAAGTCATATAATGATAGGTCGTTTTGATTAATCAGGCAAGCAGAATTGAGGATTTTTTATCATATATATCTCTTCGCACTGCATGTGCACAAGAGGTTTGACTTTTATTTGCACCACCTCGCTTGATTGTATTCTCCGCGCTATTGAACGCAACACATACCTTTACAGCAACACTACGGCCGACCTGTGCTGCACAAGATGATTTCGTTGTGCCCAGGTGGGCTGCACACTATAGCCTGAGCTGATGTTGTGCCCACTGAATATGGTTAAAAAGATAACAAGATGCACATGGGCGCAACAAAAGAAACTGCACACGAGCACAACGCTAAGCCTGTATGTGCAGAATTATAGATTCTGTCCATGTGCATGAGAATTGCCCATAAGCATATCATTATCCCTATTTGTGCATAATAATAAAATCTGACCATGAGCATAATGAGCTGATCGTATGGACACAAATTGGTTTGGACATGAGCATGGTGCCATTCTCAAAATTCCATTGCATTTTGTACTGGAATAGGTTTTTAAATTACATTTGATTTTATTAATACAGATTATAGACGATACAATTCAATACATTGTTGGTGTAGAGCAGTACATGCAACAGCCAATATATTTACGACTATCATCATCATTTGTAAATATGTTTATAGCTATAATATTTACAGCAATAATGGTTTTTGCTCGAGCATGAACTTAAATAACACTTAATGCTTAAATTTATATGCAAGCCAAATCTAAGATTATAAATGTTACGATGTTACTTTATGACACACAAAATTTAAACAAATTAACCTTCTTTAAACTTACTATTTTAGTTTACGATTGTCAGTTGTAAAAAGATTTGTTTTCAAGAATAGCTTCGATCATGACTATGGTGCTTAAGCAAGACATCAGATTATTCTTTTTTTTATTTTTGTTTCTATATCATTTGAAATTTTATCACTTTTCTGGAACATTTCGTGGGTTTGTAGCCAGTTCTAGCTTTTTATTGAGTAGATATAAATATTATTGGCTTCGATTTGACCTGGTAATCATCAAGAAATACTGATTTATCAAAATATGTTTAGGTTAAATAAAATTAGAAATTTAATCAAGTAAAGAGATATCGTTTATTGGAATGAAATTAATAGGGTTTATATACTATTTGATTTGGGGAATTAATGGTGTGGTAAGGTAGTTTAGATGTTATTTAATAGTAATGTGTCATGCTGGTATATCACGTTGGAATATCGCACTGGCGTATTATGCTTTTGTACCATGCTTCTATACCATGCTTCTAGGAGCATTGTATAGTTAATATTTAATTAAGGAACTTCCAGTTCCGGATCTGTTATTATTTACTTTTTTGGATTTGACATGATCCGGTTTAAGAATGATACATCAAATACGTCAAACAATACAGCAGTAAATAATTATTGATGTGAACTACTGGCAGTCTTTCACACATCAAATTGAATTAGTAATGAATAACATGAATCTGGTGTGAGAACCAAGATCATGAAATATAGAAACTTAACTATAATTTAAAATCACAAACAACAATTATAGATAATTGTATAACCTGAATTAGTGATTGCTGATCCCTTTTCCCATCAGCTTTAAAACCAAGAAGATCAAATTACTGCATTAGTAATTTGAATTAGACATTTAATATAAATACCACAACGATCCATCGAGTAGATGAATCGTTGCTTTACTTTATACCTTTAATAAACTTAGAAGAGTTATAATTGTATTTCCCATCGCTTTTTTATAATTACGTTTTTGTAGCATTTTTTACAATTAACATTTTTATTTATTCTATTAATTTTTAAATGACATCTACTGCTTCAAATTCACCTGAAAGCTCCTCCTCTGTTGGTTCTCCCCCTCTTGCTCCTGTGGATGCTCCCGTTGATATCTCAAGCCAGGTTGCTGCTCCTGACAGCTTAGAGCAAATGAATTTAAACACTACTGTACCTGGTGAGGATACAGAAATGACTGATGCTCCATCTCAAGAAACCACAAATGCTCCCATCTCTATTCCAAGTGCCACTACGAAAAATAATCCGGTGGATGTTCTAAAAAAAATAATTTATCATCGAGACCTGTATCTTAGTCTAATGGCTGATATGATTACCACTGATTCCAACGAACCAAAAGCTATAAAACAACTAAGTGAAGTTAGGGAGAAAATCGAAAAGATGAATAAAGACATTAATGTCATGAAGACATCAATCAGACTTTCCAACAACAAAGTTTCTGCTGCAGTCCTTAACTCAGGTACCAAGATTACTGCTCCCTCCTCAGGTATTCGTTTAAACCGACAAGATTTACCAAAATTTCAACTGAAGTCCAGCAATAACAAATACTTTCCAAAGGAGGATGCTTACGAATCAGTAAATCATTTTTTGAGATCATTTGAAAAAGTAATTTCTTCCAGTGGAGAAGAGATTGAAAATATCTGGAAACGGTATATTCCCCTTACCTTGCACTTTGATCTCGATGCTTGGCTGAACAATGAGCTTTTGCTATGTGAAACCTGGACCCAGGCTGGTGTCCTATTTAACAAGAAATTTGGTAATAATGCTGTTCTAAAATTACAATCAAGACGACAAGTCTTTAATGCGGCTATGAAGATTGGTGAGACCACTGACGACTATACAGCAAGATTCAATAAGGCTGCTTCTGAAGCCGGTTATAAGGCGGATAACTTAACTATTGGTGATGCTTTTTTGATGGGTTTTCCCCTAGATTGGCAAACTCAAATCAACACTTTGTTGCACTGCACTTATATTGATAGAGAACATTGGAGAGTTGAAGAAATTTATACCGCTGCTATCAACATTTTCAACACCCAAATTTGTCCTATTACTTTTATTAGTAAATCTCGTGGTCCTGCCTCTACTTCGTCATCAACTGCTGTTAATTCATCAAGCCCTGCTAAGAGGTTCAAAGCAACCATTGAAGGTTCCAATTTCTTTTGCCCAAATCATGGTGGCGCCTCTGCTCGACACAATGAAAAAGATTGTCATGTTTCTAAACGTTCTTCTGCTTCTGCTTCTGCTTCGTCTTCATCTTCGTCTACTCATCCTCCTAGAACTAATTTTTTGGGAAGCAAGAATGTGCCTCATAAGGCTACTGGCAATACTTTTTGTACTTGGTGTGGCAAAATCTGGGTATTTGGGCATTCGTGTCCTGAATATCATGAAAAAAATACTGGAAGAAACGTTCGCGTTTTGACTATTCGTAGTTCTGGTTCTAGTAAAAAGAAAAATAAAGGAAAAAAGAGGGCTGATGATAATGAAAAAGTCTTTCGTGAAAACATGGAAGAAGACTCCTACTGTGAGTACAAAAATAATAAACAAACAAATAAAAATGATTTTAAACTAATCACCCCTTTACTTTTAAATAATATTAGAGTTCTTGGCAAGGTAGATCCTGGTGCTGATATTTCTTTTATCAATAAATCAATTTTAAATAAAGATTTCAAAAATATAAAAAATATAAAAACTATGGGTTATTTAAACTTTTTGTCTGTAAATGAAGATGGCACTAATAGTCGCACCAAAAGGGTTGGACAAACTGAGCCTATGGAAGTAACTTATTTAAATGGAATTTCTTTTAAACATAAATTTGAAATCATTGAATTCAATGATGAAATGAAAACAGATTTTGATGTTCTGCTTGGTTCTGACATTTTACCTAAATTAAAAATTTATCTTAGTGGTGTCGCTCATGCTTGGCCTCAAGATTTAAATAAAGAAATGTCTCAATTCGAGAATATCAATTATGATACGAAAAATGATCATGATCCTGAAAACGCTGATTATGGATCCTCTACTGAACGCAAAGATCTAATGAAAGCTATTCAGAATTCTCTTGATCAAAACATAAAAATAAGACCTGACGCTGTATGTTCAATGAAAGAAAGTATTGTCCAAATCCCAATTGATGATCCTTCAGATTGTTTTGTGAGACAATATCCATTACCTGCTAATGCACATAATGAAATAAAAGCCCAACTAAAAGAATGGCTTGAAAATGGTATTGTGGAAAAGACCATTCCATCGTCTGTTTATCATTCACCGTTGTTGTGTGTACCAAAAAAGGATTTAAATGGCAAACCTACTAAGCTTCGTATTTGTTATGATCTACGAAAAATTAATGCAGCCATCTCTCAAAATTATCATGAAAACTATGCAGTACCTAAAATCAACGAAATTTTTGATAGAGTCTCGGCTAATGCACGCATAATAAGTAAAATTGACTTACATCAGGCATACATGTCGTATAGTGTGCACAAAAATTCGAGAGAAGCTTTAACCTTTAGTTATAACGGTTCGTTTTACCATTGGTCTAGAGCCCCTTACGGATTAAAATTTATGAGTTCATTGTTTGTTAAATGCATGTCTATTTTATTAAATGATATTCATATGGAACTTAAAAAAGAAATGCAAAAAGAAAATCAACATATCAATACTACTGAAGATGATGATACCTTTTATGGAGGGGTCGAGCATTATGTAGATGATATTGTCTTATTTAGCAAGGATCCAGTATCTCATATAAAACTGATTAACCTAGTTATCAACAGGTTGACATCTGTTAATCTTCGCATAAATGTGGATAAATGTACATGGTTTAAAACTTCAGTGTTTTTGTTAGGGTTTGTTGTTGGACCTGGTGTTACGAAAATTGATATGCGACGTTTGTCAAATATTGATAATTGGCCAATTCCAAAAACTGCCAAACAAGTAAAAAGTATAATGGGAGTTGTATCTCATCTACGAGATTATTGCCCTATGCTATCAAAAGTGGCTGCACCTATCGATCAATTAAGAAATGACAAAGATGTAAAAAATAACTGGACACAGTTACACACTGATCGTTTAAATGCAATCAAGCAAATCTTATTATCAAATCAAATACTCCATTCACCTTTGTTGGAAAATAAATTCTTCCTTCAAGTAGATGCAAGCCTGTACGGTATCGCTGCTTGTCTATATCAAAAAGATGATATAGGGCGAATTAAACATATTGGTTTCGTCAGCAAGTCGTTAAATCAAGCTGAACGAAACTGGTCTACAAACCGTCGTGAAACTGCTGCAATCATATTTGGATTACAAAAGTTTAGATCTCTATTATGGGGTCATCCAAATCTCGAAATTTTAACTGATCATATTGCACTGACATATATGTTCACTTCAACAAATTTAAATAGTACCTTACAAAATTACTTGGAAATTTTGAGTGAATACAACTTCACTATTTCTCATGTAAAAGGCATAGATAATGTGTTAAGTGATGCATTATCTCGGTTGTATCCGCCAATTGAGGAAGATCAAATACTTGAAGAAGAAAATCAAAAACAAATGAAAAGATTACAAAGGTTTATTTTGATGAAAAGAGCAAATAATAAAAGTGAGCTTGTTCGTAAAACAAAAGTTTACTCGCAAGATAAAAACCTAAATATCTTGGCTGTGAAAATTAGTAGCAAAGAATTTAAATCTGCTATTACAGATTATGTTTGTCCTCCAGAAAAAGATAGAGCTGAAATTATAAAGGATGCTCATGAAATTGGACATTTTGGTACAGAAAGTTGTGTGAAACATATACATACATACTACGGTTTACATTGGAACTCTATTTACAAAGATGTTAAAGAGGCTCTTCTGTCTTGTCGTGAATGTGCCTTACATAATACATCAAGAAAAGGATACAATCCTGCTCGTAGCATTGTCAGCTATGAAACGATGGATAGAGTAGCGGTTGACCTCATAGGCCCGTTACCTGTCACCGACAAAGGAAACATATATATTTTAGTCATGATTGATCTCTGTACTCGATACGTTATTACTCGTGCTATTCCAAACAAATCAAGCGTTACTGTCGCCCAAACTTTACTCAATATTTTTGGTGATTACGGCGTGGCCATAAATATCTTTCAATCGGATAATGGAAAAGAATGGTCTAATACGCTAATGAGTCTCCTTACAAAAACATTAAATATACAACATCGATTTTCCACTCCATATTATAGTCAATCCAATGGCAGTGTTGAGAATTCAAATCGAACAATCATGCAAACCTTACGAAAAATGTGTGGTAATGATCACCGAAATTGGGATGATCGTTTGGCACTTTGTCAATTAGCCATAAACATGAAAATAAAGAACCGTACTGCAAGTACTCCATTTAGCTTAATGTTTGCTCGACAAGTTAGCACTAAAAGATCCACTGAAAATCTCAATCTAAATGGACGAAAACCCCTCACTATTTCTGAACTCCAAAAGCGAGCTGAATATATGAATTCAATTGTATTCCCTGCAATCCAAACTAGAACTACTCGTTTAGTAGAAGAATACAATAAAAAATTTGATGAAAAACATTATATAATTGATATACCTTTTGACACACCTGTCATGGTAAGATTGAAGGAAGGTCGTGAAAATAAATTTGCTCCTTTGTATGCAGGACCTTATGTCGTTGCAAGAAAAACACAAGCGGGTAATTACGTACTGCGTGATGAAAATAATGAACTACTTCATAGAGAATATACGCCTTCTGAATTAAAAGTTGTTTCTTTAGATGAAACTGTAATTGAAGAAGAAACATTTGAAGTTGAGGATATTCGTGATCATCGTAAAAACAAAGATGGTATTACTGAATATTTGGTCAAATGGGCTGGTTATGGTGAACGCGAAAATAGTTATATAACTCCAGATTTCTTCTCCTCTCCTCTTCCTATTAAAAAATACTGGGAGAAAGTAAAACGAAATAATGCATTTGACATAGAAAGAAAACGAAAATTAGTAGAACAAAATAATACTTCTAAACCCCAAATACAAACTAAACACTCAATTAGCAACCCTAGTAAACGAAAACGTGGTAACAATGTATCACAAACATCCAAACTTAGCAATCGTCGCAAAGCTTAATAGTAAATTATTACACAAAAAAAAAAAAAAAAAAATCAATCCATTTCAATCTAATAAATACATATCCTATTTATCCTTTACCCTTACTATCTCTCTTTATATTACTCTAGTCAACACATCTGCCAATGTGTTTGGCCGGGGAGCATGATGTGAACTACTGGCAGTCTTTCACACATCAAATTGAATTAGTAATGAATAACATGAATCTGGTGTGAGAACCAAGATCATGAAATATAGAAACTTAACTATAATTTAAAATCACAAACAACAATTATAGATAATTGTATAACCTGAATTAGTGATTGCTGATCCCTTTTCCCATCAGCTTTAAAACCAAGAAGATCAAATTACTGCATTAGTAATTTGAATTAGACATTTAATATAAATACCACAACGATCCATCGAGTAGATGAATCGTTGCTTTACTTTATACCTTTAATAAACTTAGAAGAGTTATAATTGTATTTCCCATCGCTTTTTTATAATTACGTTTTTGTAGCAATTATATTTGATCTTAGAATGCGGTTAAATGAAAACATCAGTCTCTAATATAGACTGCTACCTATATTAAAAACATTAGTCACTTATGTTAGCATCCGTATTCAGATAAAAGAAAAGAATACCAGCTTGATAGTCTGATACTGTATGCCTATGAAACGGTGAATATATCCTTGGAATATGAAAATAAAAAGACAGAAACAACGCAAGTAGAAAAGGATTTTCAAGGCTTTACATTATTTAGCACAATTAAAACCCTACTAAATTGCTCATTTCAGCCAATGTAAAAGCAGCATTACAGCGCATACACCATAAACTAAACAAAATAGGGAGTAACTGTTATGTGTTATCATAGAAACATACATTTTTCTACCAGAAAAACCGTCTGTCATATCATACATTCGTTAAAAAATTGCAAAAATGAGTTTGTAGAGCGACGGCGTAATTGAGCATAGCAAGATTGAACGGTTAAGTGTCTTATACTATGGTATATATCTAAGTTTTAAATAAAATGCGTTTTTTTTTTTAACAATTCTTATATTTAGCCAGGTATGGTCTGAAAACTCAGATTTTGTAGCGGACATTTTCGGGACTCATTTTATCCTTACCAACACATGATTTTGACCAAAAAACAGAAAAATCAAATTTTGATACCAAAATCAACGCTTAAATATACTACATTATGAGAGAAAATTGTAGCTATAGATAATACGCATTTTATAAAAGCTTAATATTAAATGTTAAGTAATAAAACTTTGTACTTTTGGCCCAAAAACGGTTTTTCGGTTAAAGGATTTTCATGTAATATTTAGAAATAAAAATATTGTATATTTTTTATTCAGCAAATAGAGCGCTAAGTGTTGTACATGTTTATATTTTTTGTTTTTTTAATTGGTAGTCTAATTAACTCTAGATTTGCAAAATCAGAAAAAAAAAATTAAAAAATGTCAAAATTGATGATCTGGACAAGAATAATTTTCGAAATTAATATTCCGCTTATAAACCTTGTAAGTCTTAAAAATAAGAGATTTTATAATACATGAGAACTTTTTCAAGAATTTACGATGCTGTACCCACTTGATTCAAGCTTCTTACTGTGAATATTTATACACGTTGATATTGTATGGTAGTCTATTTGATGATAATATAGTCTTACTTTATAATTATTACGTTAGAGGTAATTTACATTGAGTTTCAGTCTTACCTCTCCAATATTATAAACATAAATATGGCTATCACTGGAACCTATTGTCGCCTTTCTGCCTTCTTTGTCCCAAGCCAATTTATTCTATGCTTTACCATTTACCAGAACCAACGTGAGTACTTATAAATGGTTCCTCGGTATTTTGATTTAAATTCCGTAAATTAAATTGACTGGTTCCATCTACAGTAGTATCAAATGTATCATCAGCCCGCCTTATGATAAATGTCAATCTGAAATCAGAAACATCCCACTGTCGTCATTGTTATAAGCTATGAAAAGCCTGATTTTTAATAATACAATAACTAAATAAAAAACAAGATAACACTAATAGCATATGGTGATGAGTATTTAACATCTAAGTAAGTTTGATGAAGTATGCTTTTAAACCCTTTTAAAAACATGAGGCAAACACAACACCTTGGTCCTTTAATTTCTATCCATCAAAATGTTGAGACTTCCACTACACAATGAATGCACCTTTTGTCAATCTTGACCTCGATGTACACTGAGTATCAGTTTTTTACCAGTTGTATTTTCTTACATTCATTAATATTCAGTCATATGTCATATTGAACAATGATTTGTAGCATTGCCAAAAAAAAAAAGAATAAATGCTTCAAGAGTTTTCTGCATATCAAATTATGCAATTTATTAGTAGTAACAATGATTGCACTTAACGGTGCTTTTTGAATCTATTGGTGTTAATCAAAATAATTAGTACTTTCATTCAAAGTAAGATTTGCTTATACATTTACATTCATCATTTCATTAAATGGCATTGCTTTATTATCCGTTATACACTATCAATCAACCAACTTCATCTTGATTCGATACATTTGACAGTTAAATGCTTAAATTACACTTGAGCCACCACCAGGTATAGCCCCAAACAAACCTCGTACAGGTCGACGAAGCATCACAATTTGGATTATTTTTGTTGTATTCCACCTACTAGTATCATACATTATCACCTTCTACATTATGAATACACCTTACAATCTCTTAACTACGACATGCATTGAAGTGCAAGTCGTGATATCAGATATAAGAAACTCCTAGCGTATCAAGTTTAATCCAGTAATTACCAAGAACGCTCGGACCTCAATTATGACACCACATTATTTCATCCCAGCAGTTAACCAATCAAGTAGCTATCAAATCAACATCCAAGTATATTTAGCGCAGCATTGAAACAAGACAACTTACATGCTCTGCAAGAACGGTTAAATTATGATTGATCCATTTCAATCCATAGATTACTATCAAACAGATCCAATGGTTCAATAGTGCTTTAAATTACATTTCATGATCTCAATGTCAAATCAATATAAAAGGCCATACTTTTATATCTAAATAAACGATATCTTGTTTTTATTATACAGTTGAAGAACTGATTAATTACTCATTCTTTTATAATTGTATTCTTTTTTAAGTACTATTTATCAATCCTGAAAATATACGACAATTTTTGTGTTCATAGATCTGATGAGTTCTCTCACACATTTATGGATTTCTGCATGAAGAACCATATCTCTATCTATTCAATTTAACTGAAATACATTGAACGCCAACATCCCACTTGGTAAAACGCCTTATCTTATTGCGAGTCAACACAACTAATTTGATGCTAGTTTAGCAACATCAGCAGTTGAATCAGGGAAAATTAAAATTAGATTGTAGGTATTTGCCTATTATTTATGTTAAATCTCATTTCAATCCCATATAAAACCTGAAATCCAACAAGTCGAATTAAAGTAGTATAAATACTTTTAGAATCCAGGACCTGATGGCTCCTGGCTTTCTTTTTTAACTTAATAATAAAGACCTTAGAAATATCAATACCAGAATATAAGCGCACTACTGGCCTAACATTGACCAATCTTGACCTAAAATTGATTATAAAAAAGTGAGTGCCTAAATTGAAGTATCAATTTTTTATATTCACAAGATAGATCTAATCGATTGCTACTCTGCATTTTTTGTTTTAGCAAAAAATATTGATTTTTCATCGAGATAACCAAAATAGTAAGGGTGTATCACAGCTTAAAGCCTATCATCACGGGGTTCCAAAATTTATTTGAAAACATGAACGAAAAATGATTCAAAAAACAAAATTGACGTTTGTCGGATTTTGGAGACGTCTTGGATCATGGTATTTCTAAAACAGATGGTATTTTTTATGGGGAAGGTTACGCTACCTTAAACCTGACTGCTATCAACTCTACAGCAAACCAGTGTCAGGAAAACCATACTCCTGGATCTACTTGTTCTGATCTAAAACACTTGGAACAGTTAGCCCGTGTAATTATTTGGGATCCTCTTGCAATTGATCCTCGCAAGATTCTTTTACAATGGGATACTATGCCTAACTTTTGTCGCAACTGTCAAGCTTCAGATCACTGCCGAGCTGATTGCCCGGATTACAAAAAATGGGTCAGATGTTATCATTGCAACAGACATGGACATGTTGCTAAAAACTGTGACCGAAACAATTCTGAATCCGTACCTGCTAAAGTCCGTGTTGTGGAGAACTCTCCTTCTAAAACCAAAGAACGAAAGGGCACCAAGGCTACCACTTCATCCAAATCGAATACCAAGTCATCGGTTATTCCTGCTGCTGCTAGTGCCAATTCGGTTTCCGCTGACACTAACGAGAAGGAACAAGATCAATTAATGGGTGAAGCCTCTCACCAAAGCTATGAGGCTGCAGATGAGTCAATGGGAGTACTCTCTGCCTCTTCTGCTACAGATGCATCGGTTAAGGGTTTCGAGGATACCCTTCACAAATCTTCTCCTGCTGTTTCTGATGCTGAGGCACTAAACCTGGTATCCCGGGATGTTACTATGGATCGATCTCCTCCTTTGGATCCTACCAAACCAGTATCGAAATTTGCTAGAAGACATAGTTCTTCTGATGCTAGTTCTATGAGAAGTCAAAGCACTTCTAACGCCAATGACAACCACCTGAGGAATATTGATTCTACAGTAGATAATGACCAGAGCAGTTTGCACCTTCCTGCTTCGCCAGGACCCCAGCCTCCTCTTAATCATTAATTTAATGAATATTATACACCATACAGTTAAAATTGCCACTCTCAATTGTCGTGGCCTCAAAAAATCAGAAAACACCAAAAAAAGACAACAATTTATTAGATACCTTCGAACACTTGGATATGATATCCTGGTGCTACAAGAAACTCATGCTTCAGATAATACTACTATAGACCTACTCAACAAACAATTTAACAGCAGTTCGAGCCTTTGGACTCAACATTGCGGCATTATATCACTTTCACACAACTTTACAATCAAGCCTATCTCGGAAGGGATTGATAGTGGTCGTTATATTTTGGCTACTATTCATCTAACTCGGGATTTGCAAGATTCATCTAATACTCCACCTATTGCAACATATATGGCCGATCAGCACTTCCTTCGGATCGATCAGCCTTTTATTCTGAACTTCTTAATATTCCAATTATTAAGGATACTATTACTATTACAAACAACAATACTTTTATTATGGGAGATTTTAATTATCAGTACAAAAATCGCCGAGCAGATGGTACACTACTTTGTGCTCCTGTAGAATGGACTAATTTACTAGATGATTACTTTATTGACATTTTTGGGGATGAAAAGCAGAATACATGGCATAGCGGAAGAAATTCAGGGGTTTTGGATTATGTGTTCTGTAGTTCTAATTCTCATCATTATGTTACCAGTATCAGTCAACATTATATGTCACCAGAATGGACGGATCATGAACTTTTGGGGTTTTCATTTCAATACCAAGATTCGACTGGCCGTGGACCAGGAATCTGGAAGGCGAACCCCTTTTTGGCTCGTAGCAAGGATTTCCGAAAGGCATTGGCGGAGTTTCTAATAGCCAATGAAGTACATTTTGCAGCGATCAAAGCATTCTCTTCTCCACAACAACAATGGGACTGGATTAAGGCAGAAGTCAAGTTATTCATCAAGTCATTTCAAAAGGAGGATCTGAACTGGAGAAAACGACAACTGCAGCGATTGCTATCCAAAAGGAATAAGATGCTACGGCACCACAAAACTAGAGGATTGATTTTCCAGGGGTTGGACACTATCAATCAACAGATCCAATCAATACAACATTCTATAGCAGAGATTGAAATATTGAAAGCTGGGAAATTCTGGCGGGAGCATGGGGAGAAGTCTGCAGGTTTCCTAAAGAGAACAGCCATCGCTCGAGAAAACAAGAGATCAATTACTGAACTTCGAGATCCGGTTACGGAAGAACTTTGTCATGACCAATCTAGCATCTCAACTATAGCTACTGATTTCTATACCACCCTCTTCACTCCAGATCCTACAGATCCTACAGATCTTAGTCAAATGATTCGATCCATTCCAGGTCACTTGAAAATATCAGCTGAACAGCAGGAAGAACTGATGATGCCTATTAATATCGAGGAACTGTTAGAGGATAGCAAACATACTCGTCGTCAAAGTAGTCCTGGTCCGGATGGTCTGCCTTATGAAATCTTGTACTTGGTAATGAAATATCCTCCATTCCATGAATTGATATCTGTGGTCTACAATACAGCTTTGCAAAAGGGTAAATTTCCCAAATCATGGAACGAATCTATTATGTGCTTGCTTTACAAAAAAGGTGATCCAGCTGAAATGAGGAACTACCGTCCTTTGTCACTGGCTAATTCAGACTACAAACTCTTCACTCGTAATATTAATCGCCGTATCATGACAGTATCCTCTCATCTAATCAGTCGTCATCAACTCGGATTCATCCCTGGTCGGTTTATTGCTGAAAACGGTATGATATGTCAACTAATCATGGAAGATGCGCAGCGAAAATGGACCATTGCTGAACAAAAGGACAACGATCCCAGTTTTCGTAACCTGGACTCTGATATTGGTCTTCTCTTGGATCAAGAAAAGGCATATGACAGAGTGAATTTGAACTATTTACAGAAAGTGCTGAAAAAATTTGGATTTCCCCAACAATTGATCAAATGCATCTACAAGCTGATGGGTGATAATCTCATTCGAATCAACATCAATGGACATCTCTCTTCTACAGTGGCCAAATTGCGAGGATTGAAACAGGGTGATCCCCTCTCCCCTATACTCTACAATTTGGCTTTTGAACCGTTCTTGCTATCCATTCTCAACGACCGGCATTTTCAAGGTTACCTAATGGGGACTGAACGAACTAAACTCCTGTGTTATGCTGATGATGCTCTTGTTTTTGTACATGATTCCAATGATCTTGCCCGGCTACAATTGCATATGAATCGGTATTGTGGTGCCTCGAATGCAAAGTTCAACCATGATAAGGTAGAAGCCTTCTCGATTTCTGGCAGAGATACTTGGAATATCTGGGAATCCCCACTATCTCAAATCAACATCAAACATTTACAGTCCGTGGAAGATGACGAGCCTTTGATTTACTTGGGATTTCCCTTGGTCCAAAGTCGTATACAAAGAGTCAATTTTATGTGTTCGTTGGTAACAAAGATTAAGACTGCTACACAAATTCACTCTACACGTTCATTATCTGTTGTTGGCCGTGCTACTGTCTTGAATTCCTTGATTTTGTCGAAACTATGGTACATATTGCGGGTAACACCGTTGACGCTTTCTGATTTCAAAATGCTGAGATCCTTGGCTATCCAATTCTTGCGAAAAAATATCTTCCCTGTCATCCCTTGGAAGGTATGGACTCTTCCAAAAAATTGTGGTGGTCTCGGTGTTGTTGACATACAAATTCAAGCTTCGGCTCTATACTTTCGTTGGCTGCAACCTTTGCTGGCTCATGATCAATCTGTCATTGACTCTCATCCGGTATCGTACCTGCTCAGTTTCCACATTAGAAATGTCAATTCAAGTCAATATCATCAAATTCCACTGTTATTTCCCTCTTCTCGCTCTCAGGAGCTGAAAAAGCAAAGAATTGGTACTATAGATATGCTATACCGTGCTATTGATTATCTTCCTCGGGCTTTTGATACAGCTCGCATCAATACTGCTACTGCTATGATATTACCTCTCCAAGCTGCCTTTTATATTCCTCCTGCTTCAACAATCTCTGTCCCTCTAAAAATCAAAAAAATGATGGTCTCGGACGTATTTCAGTATGATCCCCGTCTCAATTTTATCCATTGGAAAGATACTCGTGATCCTTCGTTACTCATTTGGAAGCGTGCTCCCTCTACTGTGTTTAAAGGCCTGGCTTCAGGTACGTTGAAATTTCAACCATTCTTTCTGCCAGTTTGTATCCCTACTCCTCTTGAAGATTCAGTGGTCTCTTTTGCTCCTCTGGTCAATCAACTTCGCCTTCAAGGTGGTCAGTCTCTTGGGTCTGTCAAGGGATCCGCAAAGACATTTCGGATGTCCGTTCTTTCGTCGGTAGTTCCTCCGTTAGCTCTACGCAATATCTCTGCTGCTAATTGGAAGTTCTTTTGGTCCCTAGCACTTACCACAATTCAACGTAATGTGCTATACCGGTTCATTGTGGGTTGTATCCCTAATCGTCGTTTCTTACATTTCATTATGCCAAGGGTCTTTGACTCCTCCCTTTGCTCAGTTTGTTTGTCTGTCCCGGATTCTGCTAGCCATCTCCTCTTTCATTGTCCTTCCAAAGAAAAGGTATGGCAAGGCGCCATCTTTGAGTTTCTGTGGCCTACCACATCGATCACTGATGTTAAAGAGGCCTTTCTGTCCCTGGATTTTTCCGATATTTGGTATTGCCAATACAAAGGAATTAAACCGTACAGAATCCTCATGATTACTCTTTCCCAAATCTGGCTGGCTCATATGAGATTTATATTTGACAACATTCCCATTATACCTACAGCGATACTGGCCAATATCCGATCCAATGTTCATCAGACCATCGGAGAGGATCAATGCCATTCCCTCCTGTAGTCCGTTTCGTATAGTATACTTTAGTTCGTTTAGTTTAGTTTAGTTTCAGTTTGCTTATATTTTATCAGTATATATTTATCCAATTTTATTTCAATTGCACCCGCCTCTTCACTGTGACCCTTTACTCTCGGTGTACGCGGCTCAATCAATAAACAAAATTTTTTAAAAAAAAAAAAAAACAAAATTGTTTAAATGTTCATGAATTGCAAAGTAAGTCAACCTAGCGTATTAAATGGTTTTTGTACACTTTTAAATTTTGCATCCAGCTATATAAAATTTAAAAAAATGTTTCACGCAAAATTTTGCGCAAAATGCAATTGAAATTTTGAAGGTTTTTTGAAGATACAAAACACTTTTTATAAGCATATTAAAAATACAATAAATTCAAATGATGTGCAAAAAAATTATCTATCGATCGAGCTATTGCAAAACCTTCTACCTGCATTATTCGTAGAGAAAACAACATTTTTGTCAAAAAATTTTTCTGTTTCAGAATTTGGGATGAGGGTATACAAGGGGAAAATGGACGCTAGAAATGGAGGTACCTTTTTGTACACATTTTTGAGGATATCTCCACGAAAAATCAATATTTTGAAAAACTCTAAATTGGATCCGAGAGAGCTTAACGAGCTTAATGACGTGAATGCAAAAAAATTGTTGCTCAATTTAACCAATATATTGAAACCTACTATAGAAATGCCAAAAAAAATGAGAAAAAATAAAAGTGCTCAACGTTTTTTTATATTAGAATATGTTGTAGAGCGCTTTAAAACAAGTAAGTTTTATTATTAAAAAGTATTAGTATAGCTTAATTTTTTCTAGAGATATGAGGCCTCAAAGTTTTCAATCCATTAGCTATGAAATACGCGTAAAAAATCTGAAACATTAGCACTGAAAAATTAATACCACCTGCAAAAAGTAGGATATTTTTGGGTACTTATTTTTGAATTAAAGCTGAACATCTCAGGTACATTGACATATAATTTTTTCTTGGTGTTATTTAGTGAAAAAAAAAAGTAGAACAGGGATGAAAAGTGAGGCCCAATTTTTAAGAAAAAAAGCAGTGAATTTACGTGTTTTTGAGATATAAAATAAAATTTAGTAATGAATAAAATGGTGCAGTAAATTCAGATATATAGTTTACAGCATTTGTAATATTCTGAGGTATATATTTGATCTTTGATCATTTCTTGAGACAACGGATTCGATCGGCAACCATTGGTTGAAGGTAAGTGGGTTTTATTTGTTTGAAAGAAAGCGAACTGTTGACGAACAAATTAATAAAAAGCTAATAAAGAAAAAGGCGGATATACGAGTCAGCAAGGTATATGATGAAACGCAATCCTTATACATAGATGTGTATTGTACATATAACAAAAAAGTTTTTGAGGTGATTTATTACCATAGTAGATATTTAATTGATCATGTAACCAGTTAAATGGTATCAATTTATGTATTATTATTTATAAAATCACATATATATCTATTTATAAACTAGACAACCTTAATGACTTGTTTAACAACGTTGTTATCACGCAAGTCATCAACCAAAGCTTGAGGATTCTTTTCAATACCATCTGTAACACTTTCACGGCAAGTCAAGCCATTTTGAAGCCACTTGGCCACATCCTTTCTGAAGGGTTCTTACATTTCAGGACTTTTGCCTACGACAAAACCAAGGAGTGAAAGAGCCTTTGGGACAACTTCAAAAAGGTTGCGTACACCAAATGGTTCAGTGGTGTTGTATTGAGAGATCATACCACAGCAAACAAGTCTAACAGAATCGTTGACGTGGCCAATGACATCTTCAAGCATCTTACCATCAACCTTTTCAAAATAAATATCAATACCCTGGGAAGAAGCTCAGTAAAAACTTCCTTGGTATCTCAAATTTTCTAGTTGAAAGCACCATCGAAACCGGTGGACTTGAGGTGTTTAGCCTTCTCATCGCTACCAGCGGGACCAACAACGTAAAGACCGAGAATCTTGCCAATTTGACCAACCAATTGACCAATGGCACCAGAAGCTAAATCAATTACACATTAGCAACGACTTTTTTTGTTTTTTATATGCTTATAGCTATCTTAACAGCACTGACATAAAGAGATTCTTCTTTTTGAGCATCGGGATCTCTCATGAGTCCACGCATATAAGGATCAACAGATAAGCACAAAGTTTTGAGGAGAATGGCACCTTGAGGAGTCTCATCTTCAAAGTCAATTTCACTTTTTTGGATAGCCATGTGTTCATCCGCATTATGAAAAGTTGTGTGTGTGTGGGGGGGGGTTAGCAAAAATAATTCTAGTGTTGGAGATCATTATAGAGTTGATTTGGATTGGAAAAAGAAGATAGTTTTCAAACAGAGCGAAGGAAATGGTTTTTATTTTATATAATCACTGTCGATTGATAGAAATAAAATGTGTATACGCAATGCTTTTTGCATAAAAGGGAATGCATTATTAATACAATGTTTGAGCCTCTTAGTTTCATGTAAGATCTGCTTTAGATGCTATTGAGTGCAGGTCATTTACTGGACCTACTGCGAGTTGTGCTACCTCGTGCTGCCGCGTAGGTTTTCGCTGGTATTAATCTGAAGCGGTTGCCATGGCAACCAGACAAAATGTTTTCAAAGGTAAAGAAATATTTAAATCAAGATAGATTGTAGAACAACATTTCAATTTTTGACAAAACGATTTGATTTATTTTTGTAGTATAGCAATATATCGCAACGTTTAAACTTTTCGTTAAAGACGATATTGCTGGTATATAAATTAGTTTGATCTAAATTTCAGGAGGTAATATGATAGTAATGAAGGATATAAGAAACAGCTCAAAGAAGAAAATTCGAGGTAAAGTAAGCTTTGATAAAAATGCCACTTATTTGGATGTTTATTATGCAAAATTCTATGATGCAAGAATGACCAAATTATTTATTTATCCATATTTTCGATTTTTAGGTATAAATTTTTCCAGAATTCGGCCATATAATATTTCATTTTTTTCAGCCTCAGTGATTGAATGTTAGCACAAAATGCAAGTTGATCCAATAGAAATAGCGTACAAATTCTATACAAAAATGATCCCCTAAATTATCTTTTCTATATATACATTTATAACGATGTCTAGATAAATGTAGGATTTTTTCAATTTGGTATTCTAATAAAAAAAGTGAATTACAAGATGTATTAATAAACAACATACTTTTTAATTGTATATCCATTCTAGTACCTGATTAAATGTATCTTACAAAGTTAACTGTATGTTTGATCCAAAGGTTGTCATGCAATGTTGTAAAATGACTTGATTATCAACCTGCCAGCTTTAAAATGCAGATGTAGTAATCTACAATTTGTTGGTAGCCTAGTAATTCTCTAATTTGGTAATGATCACATGATTGCTTCTTAATTGATTACGCCTTTTCTGCATATGAACTAATGGGGTTTAAAATACATGAGCTGATACAGATTTTTTGGTTTATCAGAAGATCAATTGATATCATAGATATAAAGCAGAAAAAAAAGTACACATCATTTTACATTACTTTTAGGAGTATCCCGAACGGTTGGACTAAATATGTCGGCATCGAATTAGGAGCTTTAAAATTGTGTAACTTGAAGGCAAATTGACAGCAGCAAACCAATCCTTATAACCCCCTCACTAAAGATTCTTGTATAACAATAAGAAATAGCCGACCTACGTGATCTTCTTTCTTATGCTATATTTGAACCCGGTTAAATATATATATTATTTTTTTTTTAAAAATAAAACAAGTCTTTTTCTCTTTCTTTCATTCCCCTTTTTTCTTTAATTTCTGCAAGAAAATCAATAAAAAATGGGAATCCGCCTATCAGCACATCAAAATCGAAAAAGAGTCTCATCAAGACTACAGCCTTCATTGAAAAATAATACATTGAATAGTTCTAATGCAGGATCACTTTCAAGAATTAATAGCAAACCACCATCAACTTCGAGTCAATCATCTGATGGCGTTATTCGAAATGGCAGAAAATTTCATAATGAGACTAGTTCTGTTTATTGGTTTCCAAATGATGATGAAGAGATGGATAGACTTGTTGGTGTAAGAATTTAATAAGTTCCAATTAATTGGTTTGAATTTAACCATAATTCCTCATGTAGCAACATTTTGCCTTGAAAACTTTATTTAATGGGTAAGTGATTTTTGATTTAATATTTTCTCTATCTCTTTCCTTTACGGCTATATGTATATCAAACTTAATTTTTCTTTTTTTTTTTTTGTTCTATAGAAATATTCCAGAAGAAGCATTTGAAAATAATACAATTCCCTTTGAAGATGACGCCAAGATACTGGATTTAGGTTGTGGGCCTGGTACATGGGTTATGGATGTTGCAACTGAATTTCCATCAAGTGAATTCATTGGTGTGGATATGTGCGATATTTTCCCTAATAACATTAGGCCAGCAAACGTTACATTCCAAATTGGAAATGTATTGGAAGGTCTAGCTTTTGAAGATAATACGTTTGACATGGTTAACTTTAGAATGTTTATCTTGGCATTTAAAACTGAAGAGTGGGCACCTGTTTTAAAAGAAATTAGGCGAGTATTAAAACCCGGTGGATTCATTTTATCAAGAGAAGCCGGCATGTTGGAAGTTGGAAATGACTTTGTGAAATGGGCCGGAAAGATATGTAAGATTCTAGTATATAATTTTGAAAGGTGTGGTTACCTAAAAATATATATTTGTATGACATGTAGTTAAAGAAAGAATGGTCGAACGTGGCCAGGAGCCTTATATTGCTGATGAAATGAAAAAATATATGGAATTGGAAGATTTTGAAGTAGTACATTGTGTTAAAAAACACTGTTTCCTAGGTCAGTAATCATGGTATATTTCATTGACAAACAAGGAATACTAAAATGTCAAAATAGGTCGCCCTGATCATTTGAACAGAGAATTCCTATGGGATATTCGATCCATTTTTAAAAGTGGTCAGCCTTTCTTGGGAGAGCATTTACAAGTGTCAAATGAAAAGTATCCCCAGTTTTTGGATCAACTAGTAGCTAATTGTCAAGAGCAGCCAGAGGCTAGATGGTCTATGGTTTCTACAATGGGTAGAAAACCAATGTAAAAGTATTCCCATTCATTTTTTATATGCTTAGATCTTTATTTATATATATAGAATTACACACCTGTCATCAACCACTCCCTTTATAAGAATTATTCAATTAAATTATTACTATATTTTATGCTTTACAACCTTACCTCATAAGTTCGGAATTTGACATGAACATGGCTATTAAGCTAACACCGGCTCCAACCGTGAGTAATGTATACAAAAAAGCATCTTTTTTATCAAGTTGTCGCAATTTTTGCAAGATCGAGTTGGATTGATGTACATGTTGTTTATCTGAAAGTGTAGATACAAGCTCAATTGGCTTGTGTTCATCCTTGTCTTGCAAAATCGGTATAATTTGATCTTTTATTGTGTCATTCAAGTCTTGTAAGGAATTTATAGGCAGCCAATCCTTTTCAAATCGGTTGATAGCTGACACTTGATCTAAAGCTATAGAGCTTTGGCATTGTATCTCAAAAACAGAGTAATTTTCTTCCAACTCACATGCTTTTTGGCATAAAGAATCCACATCAATATCCTTTGGTAATTTGGTAAGGAAGCTATGAATAGTGCTTATATCGCAAGGTAATTCAAGAACTTGATCTCGTCGAGATAATACCACAGCTGCTGCAAAATAAACAACCATAAACGGATTAGAGGATAAAAACAGATCAAAAAGTCGAGTGATTTTATCCAAATCATCTAAATCATGACTACACCATGTAATGACCCATGAAAGACAATAGTATGGTAATACTCCTGCTCTAATAAAAGCTATAAGTAACTTTTCGTATAGATGTAGATCAAAAATCCTTACTCTGTAATGAACTCGTACAACTCTAAATCTTCTAAACGAATTATCGTATCCAAAATTGTCAACTGCTTCAAAACTGGCTCCATTGTCACATACATTTCATCTGTAAGCAAAGGTTAAGGATTAAATATAAATATAAATACATTTTACATATTTTAAGCTATATATATAAAAAGGATATCTCAAGAAAAAGAGTGCAATAGGTTCTATTAGCTTGCAAGCATATTTTTCACCAAATAATAGTATAAGTACAGAGCAAATATCGTGAAAACCCTATAGTAGTATATGCATTTTAATTCCCAAACAATGACCACAAACAATTTCTTACTTACTTGATAATAATGCAATGATGGATATGATCGTAACACATGCACTATAACATGTTTCAAATGTCCCTGAAGCTTTTCTTTATCATCTTGATCAATGTCTGTACAAATATAATCAGCTTGATTGTCCCTACATTAACCTCAAATCCAAGCTTACTTTTAGGAAATGAGTTGAATGAACGAATAACATCTAATTTTACTTGCTCTTCGTCCTTGTGTGGAACTATATATACGCAAAAAAAAAGTAAGTAATTTTGTTGCCTTTCCATAAAAATATATTATATCACTTATACCATCAAGAGAACCTTCGGTAACTTTTTCTTGATCTATATCAGTACAATGCAGTAGAAAAGGCCTAATATCTGGATTAAACGTGATGAACTTGTTGCATAAATGCAAAATAAATAAATTTACCACACTCTTCTTCGAATAGCATCGCTTATAAAGCCTGTTTCTCGGCCTATTTCTCTCAATAAACTATAGTTTTCTGTATTTAAGGCTTGATTTATTTTAAAGGTATCCTGAAACTCATCGTTTTCTTGAGCCGGTTTTTCTTTATAGTTTTGACTATTTTTCTTTTTCAAATATTTGCGTTGTCTGCGTTGTTTTCGTTTCATGGTGTTGTTTAAGAAAGGCAGCAAGCTGCATATTATTGATAAAGCGATTTTTTTATTTTTAATGATTTTTCATTTATTTTGGAAGGCAGCCTTGTTTTTAGTCACAATGCCTAAAAAGATTGTACCTTTCATATACAAATTTGATTATAATTGGGATACTTATTTAACCAAATGAGTATACTTCATTTTTAAGCTGGAATTATTTGAAGAGAACCTTCAGATAGAAGCAATTTACTAGGTGAAATTAAGTGATTTTCGAGATATCGAAATCGGAATTGTAATTTCGACGATATTCAAATTTTAGTAGGATAGAGAATCAGGGTTGAAATAGCACTTTTCAGTATGCATAATTCAAAATAAAAAATAAAGAAGGATACATACAATGCTGACAGTTAATACAGTAAAATTAACCTGTACTTAATATGCATTATAAGCAAAAATAAATACTTGAAGAATAGGACTTGGTTTTTTTACTGCTTAAAACCAAGGTGTTCCGCTGGCCATATCTCTCTCAAAAAGCAAGCTACAGCATTTTGTGAATAATGAAAAATGTTTATTTTTTTTTGTTTTATAACATACTTGAGTATCAACAATATTTTTTTTATATATAAATTTGACGTTTTTGCAATTTTAATCATGTCATAAAAAATAAATAGTTTGTTTTTTATATTTTGTTGATAGCCCTGAATGATATCTATCATTTCCATTTTACCACTTCAAAAAATATTGATTTTTGATGGAGAAAAGTACAAAAAAGTAAATCATTGGTTTTCTAGGAATTTTGCCTTGTGTTTGGTCGTCCTCAAAATTCGGATGTCCAAAAAAATTGTCTTCAAAATTGATTTTCCCCACGAAAAATAGAGCCATCGTATCAATTAATACCTCATTCTGTAGCTCTATACACCATTCATACTATGTCAACGCTAAATACTTTAAAAATTAGTAAAAATATGGAGTTTTAGGTCAAAAACCACAGTTTTATATTTTCTTGATTTGGGCCCAGCTTTTGCAGTAAAATATTTTTACAAACTACATCATCTAATGCAAAATTTAAAATTCTACAAGACTCATTTAATGCTCAAATTCAGTTTATTTAATAATATTTAGAGCAATCTTGCATTTTGTGTTTTTGTAATTTTTTTTGGATTCAAAATCCATCATTGAAATAATTAAAACTCAGGCGTACTTACTTTTGGGCATTGGTATTTTCCAAATGTAAACTTTATCACCTGTTCATTATCTTTTTACATTAAACAAAACATATAGACATACTCTTATTGTACGTAATCATTAACTTGAGTACTGTACATGCTGTTTTTGCTGTATTCATGTTTAAAAATCTCGATATTGTTAAAACAAGGTGACTAAAATTGGACTAACCCTTAAAAGTTTGAGGCCGATGCAAAATTCTAAAATTCCTAAACGTTGATACACAAGCCAAGGAAAGTATGGTATCATACTAAATACATACATACATGCGCACATGGACAATTTTTCACGTTATGGGCCTTTTACCCGTGAATTTTGCTAAAATAGGTGTTTATCCTGATAAGCTGTATGTATAGTACCAGTAAAACGTTGTCAGTTAACATTTAAGGGTCATTGGCTTGGTATTTTAATGCCCAATTTTTTAATCGATTATTTCATCGAATGTATCATCCCTGAAGTAGGGTTGAGTAGTAGTTGGAATAGACGTAGTACATTCAATAACTGCATCTGCT
The DNA here is from genome assembly GCA_027405735.1 of Mucor racemosus. NCBI lineage: Eukaryota > Fungi > Mucoromycota > Mucoromycetes > Mucorales > Mucoraceae > Mucor > Mucor racemosus. The sequence continues at coordinate 1,463,463 of JAPEHQ010000012.1, read as the reverse complement.
TGCACTACTCTTTACCTGCATCCGGAACAAATGTAATGGTTGTAAGGTTTTTTTTTTTTTTCGACAGTATGACACAGCATTCGGCCAAGAGCTATGACTATGAAACTTTGAGAATATAATTAAAATATTATCAAATGTATAGTTCAAGTGAGGACATCCGTAAGGAATGCGATATTTTGCGTTAGAAAGGCATTTGCTTATAAAATATATAGATATTGTTTGTTTTCAAATGATTCATCATAGTTGTTGTAATGCAACCATGACTTCAGTATGTTTATATATGCTACCCCCTTTCTAGATTGCAGAGAGAAAGAAGAACAACTGGTATACATATGATACATACATATACAGTATGCATATTTTGTCCTATCTAGATTTACTTTGGATGTTTATCATGTAATAGATTTAATACATGTCTTGTTTAGATTCTTGTAGCCGATGTTTATTTGTATATATATATATATATAATATTTCTGATGGTGGCGTCTTGATAACGATTTTCCACGTTAGAATCACCAATACGTAATTAAATGTCATTTTGGGTTGTTGTTACTATTTTAAGACTTGTAACTTGTTCTTTGCTTCCTGCTTCTATGTATGTACACACAAATAAACATATGGTTATTTTGTTAAAATGATGAATAAATTTTTTATTTGGTGTAACAAATCTATAATGAAAAAATGAGGTTGTGCGTGCGTAAGTAATTAATTAATTGCTTAAAATAAAAATAAAAAATGAAAAAAGGTATAATATATACATTCTAATGGAGGCGCTTTTCGTTAAAATGATAGAAAAAAAAAATAGCAACATAAATAAAAGTGAAATAAATAAATCAAGGGGTCATATATACGGGATGTTTTTGTTCATAAAGGGGTCATAATGTAGTAGCTAATTTTTTTTTGTAGTTTTTTTGAGGTTTTTTTGCGCTTTTTTGTTTTTTTTTTTGTTTTTTGTTTTTTTGTTGTTTTTTTTTTGTTTTTGTTGTTTTGTATGTATTGTCTAGTGATCTAATTAAAAGTAAAGTTGATTGAATGGGTCTTGATGATAATGCAATTCATGTTGTTGTTGTTGTTGTTGTTGTTGAGTTGGTATATTGTATTCAAAGTAATGCTGTTGTTGTTGTTGTTGTTGAGGTTGAGTGGATGTAGTGAAATCTAAAGACATGTCATTATTAAACCAAACTGAAGAAATATCCAAATCAAATGCTGTAGATGATGATAATAATGGTGCGGGGATTTGATCTTTTTGTTGCTGTTGTTGACAATATCCAAAATTACTTGTTGGATATGCCTGAAATTGGAAAATGGGATCGCTCAAAACATTAGTGTGGTTGGTTACGATCGGGTTATAACCGATTGGTGAGGCAGTAACACTATAATTTTCAATATCATCCCACGAATAAAATTCATCTTGAATAGGCGTTACGTTTCCTGATATGGCTTGGTGGTCCAACATACTTGTTGCGGATGGACTAGATGTAGTGGTGATAGCACTGCTTGTGTAATTGTAACCATATGCATAGTGCAACGTTTCATCCGATTCATCAACAAAGCTATTCGAACTTGTTGGTGACAAAGACGATAATTGCATACCATGGTGTTGTTGACTTGGAACATAATAATCGTCCAAGAACTGAATTGGTGATTCAACTTTGATGGTATGACTAGGTACTTGAGGCACATTGTGCTCGTAGATGGGTGCTTTCCAGTCTTGTTCTGTCAATACTTTAGGGAACACTAAATAAAGATAAGTAATTAATATAATGAAATTTATATATTTAATGTTATAATACCTGGTTTATCTTTGATGTAAGCTTGGCGCTTCTTGTATGGGCCACGTTTAACACCTTTTTTGCGTTCTTTGCGATCAGAATCTCGGCAAGTGGCTGTTAAACCAAGCTTAATGCATCGTTTACAAGGTCTGCCATCATCACACTTTTTGCATGCTTTTTGACAATTGACTAGATGAATTTGTTAGAAATTTGATTCCAAAAAAAAATATGAAAATTATGAGTTTACCACATGCGTTTTTGACTTGTTTGCGTTTTGATTTCTCAATTGGTTTCATGGATTTATTTTCTAATGGTTGATTCATAATAGGAGTAGTATTCATAGTGTATTTTCAATATATATATAAAAAAAAAAAAAAAAAAAGCGGGAAATGTTTAAATAATTAAAGAAAAAGGGTAAAAACAACCGTGCAATTTTGATCTTATTTATATCAAATTCTATAATGTCAAATTTAGAAACATTAAAAAAAGATCTTATTTTCTCGAATTAACTGGTTATTGTCACGTTTCTTGAACCTTTCTGGAATCTCACATGGAGATTTTTTTTTTTTTATATATAACTCGTTTTTCCTCTTCTCTTGTTCCTTTTGTCATATCTTGTAAACTCGGATCTGATTCATAATTTTGGTTAAAAATGATCAACTCCGTGCTTGTTTTTTGCTATATAAAAAAAAAACACACAAGAGGGCGTTTTACCTGATTAAGCATTGTTTCTTCTTCTATTACTGCATGACGCAATGTCAAATAAACATTTATCCATTTTGTATGCTCAATGAATCCGATTAAAATGGACTCTATCCACACAAAAAAAAAAAAAAAAAAAAAAAAAAACATGCTTTTCTCCCAAATAGAATTTAATGTTGTACCATTATTTGCCACGTTGTAGGTTTATTTTTTTGTATAACTTGTATGTATAACTTTTTAATGAATAACTTGCAAATTGTTGTACAAATCATCCATTATTATAATTGACAACATTTTCCATTTGTTGCTGTTTTGGTAGCCTTTTCCGAGATGAAAAATCATACTCGGTATTTTCTCCTGAATTATGCAAATGGTTTTAAACTTTCTACCACTTTATGCTAATATTAATAATGGGATATGCAAATCCTTTCAATTTGTTCAGATCAACCAAAAACTGTTTGTTTGTTAAACCACGCAAAAAGATTCAGGTAACAAATCATATTAAAGTTACACAGTGCCAATTGACAAATACGGATATGTTTCTATGATTTCCAGAAATTTCATTGATCCCTTCACCCTTTACGTAATCAGCCAAGGAAAGATGATTGATATTTAATAATATGATGACTGGACTTAGAGTATTTAATGTTAGTACACATGTATACAAAGACTACATTAACTAATTTTATATTGTTATATTGCTTGATCCCCTATATTAAAATTACTAGATCACGTACTAGGATAAACGTTTAAAAGAAAGAAGGGCGTATGTATGCAAGGTAGCACATACCAGATGTATGTTGCTGACTAATTTGCGCAAAACACACACATACACACTGTTAACAATAATTTGTTAATTAAATGGCATTCCTCATTTCCCTAACACTAAAAAAAGCTGACAAAACTAAAATACAAAAATTTATCACACCATGTTTAAACATTTACTGTTACAGATAGGTACACCACAATAACGTGTTATTTTTAGACAAGTCATTGTAATTGCTGTTACACCTACTAATCAGGTTTTTATTCCCTCGTTAATTAAGGGTAAAGACCACTGTATAGATTTATTAAATGCGCCCATTTGATATGCGTGGTTCGTGGTGTGGTACTGAGGTGGCGGTTCTGTATTTCAATGTTACAAAGCTCTAATCTACACACACACACACACCTACCTACAGGGAGAATTATAATAAACAATCATGTACTTCATTCAAGCATGCATACACGTTGTTTGTTACACGCTTCTATTATAATATTTGATTGCCCAATATACTTGATTTTTAGATGTATCAACCCATGATAAGAAAATCTACAAATCTAATAGTATTAGAATACATGTTTTAATTTCTTAATGAATTATCAAATGACCCCTATACATTAGATTTGCCTTTTTTTGTTATCGCAAATCTTTAAGGGACACCAGTTGCCCGATCCTTCTAGTCCAATGATATTTTTCTTGGAAATTATATCCCTTTTTATGTTAGTTGTATATATAAAACTGTTTCACACTTATATCCTTTTATAAAACCATACAAATGTACGATATTCAAGTCGACAAAACTCTTTTGTTCATGTTTTATTTCCAAATTAAAAACAAGGCTTTATCGAGAAAAACTGCTGCATGGAATCGAAAATGCGTAATAATCTGAAAAAACGTGGTATAACAATTGATAAAATCACAATTATACCTTCAATGATTCGCCATGTAAATCATAAAAATAGTCATCTACACATATGCAAATATGCATACATTTGTGCGAAGCCTCCTGAATTTATGGAGTTTTGACAAGTTTTCGGGCTTGAAAATTATGCAAGGTGATCATCCATTTATTCATTTACCAAATGATAGCAGCATATTCCATTTAAATTGATACTTCTTTTTTCGGATCGAAGCGAGATCAGACATTTTAAACAAAATATGCTCTGTAATAAAAGGTAAACAAAAATTACAACAAAGGATTTTTAGAGGATTTTTTAATGTCCAAAATCAACAATTTTCCATAAAAGCATTATTTATAAAAAACAAGTGCAAATGAATGATTTACAGGACCTAATTTTTTATTATTCTATTTTATTTGAGAAATTACTGCTTTTTTCAAATAATAAAAATATAGGTTTTTCGATATTTCTAGACGAAATAACCACTATTTTGAATAAAAGTTAAGCTATATAACGTAGCACTAGGTATATTATATAAACGGGCTAAAGCGACTATAATAAACAATGTATTTAAGGTTAATCTCTACAAAACCTTCGCCTAGGTTGATCAATAACCAGAAAATATTCGATCTGAAACAGCCTACTTGTTATTTAAGGCGCCGCTTTAAGTGGTAAATACAGAATTCAGGGGTAAAAAAAGGTACGAACAGAATATCATGTTTTTGAACAAATTTATTTGTTTTAAATATAAAAAAAGATGAAAAGTATGTGAAGATAATTAAAAATTATTTCAAAAAATATTGTGTAATATATCGTTAAGAGATAAATTAATTTTTATTTAAATGAATAAGGATTACAAAAAAAATATTTATAAAGCTTGAGGTGCACAAGTAAGATTATTATATTGTTATATTTGTCCAAAAAAATATCTGTCATTTTCTATCAATATAAACCTGAAACGCTTTCTAATATTTGAATATGCTCTTGTAATAATGCATTTAATTACTTTAATTGGTGCAATTTGTACATTTGTTTATAATACGTATGAAATCACCGTTGTTTAATGTACACACAGCCAAATATATATATATATATATATATATACCAACCTATCAATGTACACACACAATTAGAAATTTTACATTTATGGGATAACACATGATATTCAATATGGGTCTTGTGGGATTTTTGAAATTTATAAAGCTGTCAGGTTATTGAATAACATGATATCAAAATGGTTATTTAGTTTGATCAAATGATAATATACATTTATATAATTTATCACTTATTTTAGAGTTTCCGAGTCTCTTAATTTTGATTTCAAGTTGTTAATTAGCTAATAATTATTTAATGGTACACACTTGATAAAAAAAGCAATCAGTTTAATTGAAATATGTTGGAATATTTCTTCTCTATATGAGTAAACATTTGTTTAAAATGTTATGTATACAATGTAAGGGTCTATGTATAAATTAAATTTTGGCGAAACTTGTAAAACAAAACAGGGATGAAACAGGTTCTGTATTATATGATACAACACAAAGTTTAATATATACATAATGGTAATATTAGTATTATTTTATTGTTGTCATTAAATATTATTACAATAAAAAAAAAAACTAGCAGAGTATTATATATAAGGATAAGTGATTTGAGAGCAATAATTAATACATATTAAATAATACAATGAAAAATAAGAAATAAAGCGAACAAAAGCGGTATGTATGAATATGAAAAAGTATAATATAACAATAGTCAAAATAGTGTATAGTATTAGGTCTGTGTATGTAACTGTGTGAGTTTTAGAAGAATAAATAAAATGTATAGTGTATTAAAGAGATGCTTTTTTCTTTTCTTAGCATTACATCTCCCATGCTCTTCGAGTACGACTATCACTATCTTCATCTGCTGTTGGTAATGATGCTGTTTGCAGAGGCAAAGTAGGTTTCTTTGCTTCAGCTACACCCACATGATCTAAATAAGCATCCGGTTGCATGATCCGAGACAACCGATATTTGACGCCGAGATAGCTAAGGTAGTTACTTCTAGGAAATACACGCACTCTTTTTACATCTGGGAAATGACTATCATTAATATCGACAAATGTACCTCCTACTGTCAATGTTTGTTCTAATTTAGTTTGATTCAAGATATCAAATGGAACCCATTTTTCATTCATGAATACAAGCCATGTGAAATTCCAAACAGTAGCAGCAGTAGGTTTAGTAGGTTGAGATTGTTGAACGATATTAGATGTGTTTTGAGAAGAATAAATTGTATTTAATGTTGAAGGCAATTTCTTTTTTATACGCATATTTGTACTAGTAGAGGAAGAAGAAGCATGAATATTAAAGGCAGCAGATGGCGGAGATGATGATAAATTAGAGTAAAATGAGCCTGAAGATGATGAATTTGTTGTAGAAGAAGAAGATGCGATTGATAATGGCGGAGAAAAAGAATGCTGTTGATGTTTGTTATGTTGTTGTTTGCTATGTTGGTCATTTATCATTTGATCATATAAAGGTCTCTTTTGCTGATGATTTTGGCCTTGTTCTTGCTGAATTCGATATTGTTGATGTTGAGATATAAGAAGTGGTGTAGAATTGTAATATTGTTGATTATTATGATGATACATTATACTCAACTCTGGACCTACGCTCATTTTTTTTTATTATATATGTATATGTACAAGAAGAAAAACGAAAAAGCAAGAAATAAAAAGAAGAAAAGAGAGAAATAAAAAAGAAATCTTTCAAGGATTTATATAGACCATTTTACATGTAAATTTACCTTATTGTTTTAGGATTCACATAAAGGTATTGCAAGAGATCACGGGGAGACTTTTTATTGTTACACTTGAGTGATTAAAGCAGGAGGATTTTGTTCAAGAGTACCATAACAGAACAAAATGGAGCTCAAGTGATTGATTTATGGTTTTACAATAAAATAATTTATATACAAATGGTTTTTTTAAACACTATCTAGTAATGAGATATGCATGTAGATGTATTTTTATATATATTGTATTTTATATAGTGTAATATTGATAACATTTACAGTAATTTAAAACATTAAAAATGTATTACATTAAATCTGAATTCTTCGCCTTTTATTTTTTATACTAATACAAAACTCGGGTAGGGTACACTCATCTCCATTTTATCATCATCATTACTATATTAACATCATCATCATTGTACAATTTCATATTATTGTCACGAGTTTACTCCCTTGCTTTATTATTATGTATATTTGTGTGCTGAGCAACTATGAGTATTGTACAGAAATAATGACATGTAAATTTATCTATTGAATTTACTCTTCCGCTGCAATGTCTATATTTGATGCAGTAGTGGTAGAATTACTAGATTCTGGTTCTGATTGTTGATTATTGTGCATATTGTGTAATTTCTTTCCTATTAAATATGTATCATCTCTTACAGTTTCCATCCAAATTGAAATCAATTTCTTGACTAAAAATGCAGCTAATACAATAACAAAGACACCAAATATAATGGGATATGTGTATCTTGTGACAGTAATTTGAAGTGAAGGGTCTTTTGGATCTAATGTTATATAAACATGTTAGTGTGTCTGTATAATATTACGAGAAAATTACGACGGCTTACCCAACATTTGGAGTATAAACCAGGATGTTATACCAGGAATGGTGATTGCAAGTAGTGCAACAAGTATCACAGGAGCAATCACTGTACGTGTGATAATCCATAAATCGGCTTGCATAATACCATTACCACCAATAATTTCATTTATTCTTTGGCGAATTCTATTATTGGTGGGAAGCACATGAATAAGATTATGAATAGTGCTCATATAAGCTACACCAAAAGACCAATTCTATGAAATATTTTTGCTGTTATTATCATGAAGTTTACATATTTTTTACTATTATTTTCATACCTGAGATATATAGATCACTAGTCCCGTTTCTGCATTGAAATTACGTCTAGGCATAAACACGAAAAGATCAACAGCAATACCAAATAAAAGAGGTATAATCAAACCAAAAATGGTAGCAAGGTAAAAGAATTTAACAACCTATGCATGGAAAAGAGTTAGAAACAATCTTTTTCTTGCTTGGGATAATGTAATACTTACCTTGATAGCCTTTTCTTTAGCATATCGAATCATCTCTTCTTGATTGGCATTTTGTGTATTAAAGTAACATTCTTTAACCCAATGAATAAGAATAGCACATCCTGTCATTAGATAAATGCCAAGAGCAAATGAATACAAATCATTTACTTTAGATTCAGGCGCAAGATACCATTTGAACATGATTCTACCAGTAAGAAGAGGTACTACAGTAACAGAGCAGGTAAACACAGAAATTGAGAACCACATGTATAACAAGAAAATGATAATTCTTCTCTTGAAGTTAGGGGGAATATAAACTACAATAGTTGATTGTGCTTCATCAACTGTATCAGCAGCAGCAGGATGCCCTCTTCTTCTTTCTTCTTCATCAATAGCTTCCAAAGTGACAGGATCAACAGGAACAAGCATACGACGCTTAGGATCCACAGGTACACTATCGTATTTTGGTACTCTGACCATCATACCATCTCGTTGAAAAACAACTGAGCTTGTGTCATCTTGAATTGCAACGTCAGCGAATTCACCAATAGGAATTTCTGCTTTCTCCATCAACAAGAATGATTTAAGAGTTCTTCGGACATGTCTACCTTCCTCATCAGGTTTACGTTGATTAAACATAAAAGAGGTCAGTCGTAGCTGACGACAAGCAAAGTGCCACCAAAGGTCAAGTGCTTTCTTTGAGTAATCACGGGGCTTAATAAGAGCGATCAAGGGAGGTAACAAGAATTGAATGATCAGGAGATCGATTGCCAAAATAGATAAAGGTGTATTAAATGGTAAACGTAATGGAAATACAACACCAGTATAAGCCAAAGAGTAAGTAACTGTACCGACACCGAATACAAGCATAACAGAATAAATTAATGCAGATTGACTGATTTTGTGTAATAAGTTAGGCAAAGGTCTTTCCACCATTTCTTGAACAGGATGAAATTGAGGGTCATTTGGATCTCTAATAAACCACATTACACCAGGACGAATAACTTCACGACATACGGTGATAAATATTGCGAAATAGAACAATACACCAGTACCCAAAAACCAATGTAGGAAATAAGATGAGTAAGGACTCTTTAAATGAAATGCATAACGTGATGAAAATGAGGCATTCACAAACAAAGGTAATGTAGCCATATCAAGTAAAAAGCCACAAACAGTGGGGAATACAACTAATTCAATCAAAATAAACATGAGAACCTTCAAAAAGATACCCTGTTGACGAATTAAGTCTTGGATCGTTTCACCTGCTGATGCTGCGTTACGACCACCGTTACGTCGACTTGATCTACGTCTTCTACCATGAGTCAAGTACCATGATCCTAATCCAATCAATACTAAATATCCAACAACGATACACATGCTACGATCTAAACCAGTTTGACCAGTAGCAAATCGATGCCATCTTGCAAGTGCCATTATACTATATGTTTCTACTTTGGTTTGAATTAATCCCCAATCCATATTCAGCATCAAACTATCTGCACCGCCAGCTTTGGTTGTTGTAACTGTTGCTGTTGCTGTTGCTGTAGCTGTTGTTGTTGCATTTATCATGGATGATGTCGTTTCATTAGTGATATTGCCGTTCAAAGCTTCTACAATTTGATCTTGTACTGCCTTGAATGTTGTCTGGATGTTTTGAGGAATAATTGATTTTACTGTACCTCCAATATGAGACCAAATAAACGGTATACAAAGATCCAAAACGAAATCGACGAGTGGGTCAGTGATTAATCTCATTACATAAATGGGTGTTTCAATAAAACTAATAGGACGGATCAGAATAACAAGTCGACCGACAACATAAGGAATCCAAACAGCTACACCAAGACATAAACTAATCATCAATGACATTAATACTGAATTCTGTACCAACATCCATGGATTTCCTCTCATGCCAATAGCTTCAAGAACGCCGTTAATATCATCACCAACATCAAGTGGTTCATCATCTTCAACTGCAGCAGCGGCAGCAGCAGCAGCAGCGGCAGCAGCAGCTAATCCATCAGCAGGCTCTTGTACAGGTTGCTGTTGTTGTTGTTGTTGTTCTCCTTGTCGACGATCCCTGAATTCTCGCTCAATTGCATCGATAAATGGGCCATTCAAAGGACCACCGAAACGTTCTCTCAACATACCAACAATGGCTTGATCATGATCTTGATCATGATCATGATTTTGAAGATCGATTAAATCAGGTAAACTATTATTATCATCCTCCCATTCATCATCATCAAATTGGTTCATTGATGGCCATTTATCTTCTGCAATAACTTCATCTTGATCGAAATGAGAATGATGACTGTGATTATGATTAAATCTATCAAATTGATCAAATCCAGTTTCTTCATCATCATCTTGTTCTTGTTCAATTCGATGTTGATTTCTACTACGTAAATTATAACGTTGCTCTTTATATTCTTCCTCTTCATTTAATGCTGGTCCTCTTATAGCAGCAGAAGATGAAGAAGCACCGCCACCACTACCAGAAGCTCCAATTCCATCAATTCCACCAAATAATTGATCATCATCATCATGGACGATTCTCTCGTTTAATGAAGAAGACCATGCATGTGATTGGTTGTCAGTATGGTTTCTCTCGGCCACTTCATTCTCGAGATCAACTCTCAATCGATTTAATTGACGTCGCATACGTTGATCTTGATCATCGCCAACATTTACATTATTTTCATTGGGAGGATTGATTACTTGCATAGCATTTAATAATGTGTCAATAGCGAATTGATCCTGTACAATTTGTTCGTTGTTCAAACCATCATTATTGACATTGACAATATTATTATTGTTGTTGTTGTTGTTGTTGTGATGATTTACTAAATTTTCTTCAATAATGTTGGGTTGTTCTACAGGTAAATTTTGCATAACCCATTCTCTAAACAAGTAAGCAGCGACGAAAATAATGATAACAAATGCAGTAATGATTTGTCCTTCTAAACAATCACTTAAAAAGCCTTTTAATGTCATGAAAAAGAATGATGATTCTTGCTGCTGCTGTTGTTGTTCATCAATTGTTCCATTTGTAGTTGTAGATGTCGAATCTGATATTTGTGTATTGAATCCAATATTTTCACCACTCCAAAAGTAAAACCTCCAAGTCCAAAGAGTGAAAATTGGTAATATGATTAGCCAAACAATAAGTACAATTAAACCTCTAAAAGTTGTTTTTAACAAGGAAGCAATACGATAAATCAATTGAGAAACAAGCACATAGAAAGGTACTTTTTCTGGCATGTCATCTCGATAAATGGGTGAAAATGTGAATGGATGTTCGCATAGTTCACAGTATCTATTTTATTATAAAACAGTTTTGTTAGTTGTTTAGTATACTCCTTTTATGTTGTGCTATTTTTTTTTTTTTTTTGTTGCTCCTTACTTTTTTTTACTATGGGACAACCATTCAATTAAGCTATAATATCAATAAATTAGTAAACCACAGCAATAACATGAATACATATGATATCATTTATATTACCAGTCTTCGTGGACAAAACGAATACTACCAGAACATTTACAAGGGTGATAAAGAGGATGATCAGGTGTAGACTCACTTCTACAGACCCTACATATTTCTGCGTATTTTATTAGAATTTTTTCATACGAATTTTACTAGTTTTTTATTTACCTTGGTCTTCGTCCATGATAATTGACTATTTTTCCTTTGTTTCGAGATTTTTTTTTCTATATGCAAGAAATAAGAAAAAGAAATCAAACGTGTTAAAGAAAAGAAAAAGAGAGAAATAGACAGAAAAAGAATAGAAAAAAACCACTCTCGAATTGGATTATATTTTTTTTTCCAAAAAAAAAAAAAAGGGTCTTACAAATGAGAGTTGTAGCTTGAGGTGATTGGCTAGTCATGTCGAAACACTACTTTCATGTTTTCTCGAGGAAATCATTGAAAAATACTACGGTAAACTTATAATATACCAATAAATTGACATTGAGAAAGTCATGCATGTTATATCTCGCTCTTAAGTATATGTTTTATATTCATTTACAATTAAATATCCAACAAAAATGCTATTTTTCGGGTCATCAAACCGACATTTTCATGTTCATTGACAGCATTCAAGTTGAGCAGCTAGTCTTAATTGCACTAAAACACAGATTTAAGCATGAATATATCAATTTGCGTTTATGAGACTACATTCATTTAGTTTTATAAGCGTAGATAATCCTTTTCCGTGTAGTATAAAGCCATCGAATGTTTCTTTTACTTTGAAATTACTGTATAGCGTACTTAGATATTTACAGATGCAATTCAATCCCCAAGGATTTTCTGTGCTAAAAAAAATTGTTACTTGAATCACAGCTGTTCTAGAATACGTAAACGAGCCATGGAAGCAAAAAAAAACTAATTAGATCAAAGCATTAAAACTCTTCAAAGTCTTTTTATTGTACAGAAAATTTATATATAATTACCATAAAAACATAAAAAAAATACGACAACTCATATATATTAAATAAAATAAATATTGGTTTTGCAAATTTACTTCATTCATGCACCGAGAATGATTTATAAAGTACACATCCCAACCCTTGAATTATAGCAAAAAGAAAGGGAAAAAAAAAAAAAAAAAAAAAAAACAAAACAAAACAAAACAAAAAAAACAAATTAGGTTTTTGAGTAATTAACTTCTTTGCGATCAGTTTGAACGTACTCCGCTGCAGAAGCTAATAAATCAATAGCTGATGGTTTACGTTGTTGATACGGACTATAATATCTTGATTGCAATGGATGAGAATAAGTTTCTTCATGAATAGCAATATTATGATGTCTTGCTGACATTGGCATTGGTGCAATTGGATACAATCTGCCATTATAATTGGGTGGATAGTGTTGCTGCTGTTGAAGATGATGAGGTTGTGGCGGTGGTGGAAACGGTTGTGGTTGTGGTTGTGGTTGTTGATGTTGATGTTGATGTTGATGTTGATGTTGATGTTGATGTTGATGTTGATGTGGTTGTAATGATGGGCTATATACATTATTGTTTTCAAGAACAGGATAAGCTGATGCTCTTCTTGGCTTCATATGATAGAAGTTATTTGTGTAAGGTATTAATGAAGCATGTCGTTGTTTCTTAGTATTCATATTCTTTGAGCGATTCATTTTCGCTCTTCTGTTTTGAAACCAAACCTGTCATTGAATGTGTGAATAATACTTTTCTTTTCTCTGTTTCCCTTTCAATACATACCTGCACTTCTCTCTTTGTCATGTTCAATTCAATCGCTAAATTTTCTCTGATCTCTGAGCTTGGGGTATCTGTTTGATCAAATATTTCCATTAATCGATTATACTGTGCTGGCGAAATTCTTTTTCTTTTAGCCTTTGAAAGTTGTGATTGATTTAATGTTTCTTGTTGCTCTTGATGCTGCGAAGATATGGGGGATGTCGAACCACTTTTAATTGGTGATCGTGAAGCGCTACGCAAATGGTGATCAGTTTTTAGTGGATCAATTGTATCTTCATTTAATAAAGCTGATATTGCTAATGATCCTCTTCGACTCATATCTTTTTCAGTTTTTAATTTTATATAAGGGAAAGAAGAAGAAAAAAACTCATGTTGTACCAAAATGGGTTTATCTTGGGGTTTTTTTTTTTTTTTTTTTTTACATATATCAATGGAGTGAAACCTTTTTCTTTTTTTTTTTTTTTTTGGTCTCATTTTCATATTTTTTTTTTTTTTTTTTTTTTTTTTTACCATTTTGTAACACGTTCAACTGTCAAACAAAAAAAAAACAAATATCGTCATAATCATATTTTTGTTTTATGAATTAGTCTGTTTAAATGTTGCGCTACCGATAAATAAAAACATCTAGAAAAAAAATCATTGTTTTAATTATGATCAAGCAACCAAAATTATAAAATCTGTCTCAGATTCATCAAAACAATCATTTATTGGCATTGTCTTAACTTTATCCAAACAAAGGGCGATGCATCATCATTTTCAACTGAGCATAAATGCTTCAATTTATATTTGTAAAATATCATGCTGCATAAATGGAGCATCATTTTACCAGGGATTCATGCAATAATGTCTCTGCTGGATGCGTTCTATTTGCTTTGACATTGGCAGAAAGCAGAAAGATAAATATCAATAAAGTTTAATGTCCCTTGTAAATTACTACAAAAAATAGGTTTGTATTGTATGGTGATATAAACCTCCAAAATTAAAGATTTATACAAATGTAAGAGGTGTAAGGGTGCTCATCAAATTCTACACAATGCGCCGTAATAAACACCCTCTTTTGAAGATATTTTGAGTAACAAATAGCTTTCCAAAGCACAATCTCTCTACAAAAATGCGCAAAATTTTGTGATACCACCACGTAAATAGACGTTTTAATATAAAATAAACTAAAAATGTCAATATTTTTCATTACTCCCAAGTCAAATGAATGAATCCAAGTATATGGTTAGAACTCTATTATACAATATATATCCTCAATTACGCATAAATCAGCTAGAATCATAAAAAATGCGTTATTTTTAAAGCATTGTTTTATACACTTTTCGTACGAATCTGAAGCTCAAATCCAGTCAAAACTATTTCTTAGATCAGACACCTTCTTACTATATTTTTTTCTCAATTTTTTTGGGATCATGAAAAACATGATTCCAATCGACCTCTCAATCCTTACAGATACAGGCAAAAATCAGTCGATTTCGTTTAATTGGTATTTTGACCCTAAAAATTGCAATTTTTACTAAGGCTTTCCTAAGCTCAAAATAACCGGATTTTTTTTGGTAATTTATCAGAACATATTTATTTGGCTGTTTATTATTCATAAAATAGACTTTTGTGCATAAAACCACTATTTTTACTTTTCAAAATTGTGCACTTTTTTTGGTGAGAAAATTTTAAGCAAGTATTACCATTCGACGCAGAGTATTATGTTCAACTTAAAACTATTAATAAGCTATGTAGGTTTACATAACAGTTTTTTGAGGAATATACGAAAAAGTTGCTGAAATTTTCCAAAATGGCATTTTTTTTCAGATTTGGCGATCGCCAAAAAGTCGGTGGTTGAATATGATTTCAATGCAAAATTATGCCGTGAAAACTTGAAACAGCTCTTATAAAAGTAAGCTGCTGCCTAACTGATGGAGCAAAAAAAAATAAGAAAGTATACTATCATAGCTTGATAGTATTTTGAAAAAGTTGAATATGAAATAATCTGATCCAAAGACAAAATAAAAATCTCTAAAGTATTCTATACGATAGGCTGAGAATCGAAGATTTTATGATAAAAGCAGTAGTATGGGTAGTTGGGGTAGTTATAGCGATGTTATTAACAACCTCTTTCTTCCTGCCTTTCCAAAGGCTCTTTACAAATCTAGCTAACCTCATTTGATATGTATATGATGCAGAACATGTTGGAGGTGTATCAATTGATGAACCTTTTTGAGTGGTTTCTCCTTTGATCAGTTTGCCATTCAATTGATCATTTCAAATACTATCATTACGAAAAGGGAGTCTCTATTCTCTTGATATGTAAATACTCTTTTTCAAATAGATAAAGAGAGATTCATTACGTTTTTTTTTATTTGTTCAGAGTATAAGTGCTGAATTTTTGTAAATAATCTCATGATTATTGATCAACAAGTCTTTACCTTATTTAGTGGGTTCCTATAATCATAAAATGTTGGTTGAATGGGAATAAACCTATACAAAAAAGTTGTAAACCGTTTCATCGATAACTGCTTGCAATAACACTCTGCTTTTGTACTCAATTAAGAACAATGCATATAAGATAAATAAAAAGCCCACTTTATAGAACATATCCCTAGGGTCTGCCGTCAATAACACTCTATTAAATTGTACTACTATTCAATTCATGCACTTTGTTTACACAAGATTATACAGTCATTTGACCTCATAATTAATTGTTGATATTTGTATCTTTTTTTATTTCAAAAAATCAAAAAAAAATCTAATCGATCAAAAAACAACAAAGCAAACAATCAAACAAGCCTACATTTATTGCTACAAATTACTTCTATTGACTACATGCTACTGACAAAAAACTACAAATCTCTACAAATCTTTAAAACTAAAGCTACAAATCTCTAGCAAAAGCTATAAACATTTGTTACAAATCTTTCCATCTCTGATCACGGCTATCTTCTATCTTTATTGCTCTAAACTAATCTCATCTTGCTGGTATGAAACTCAAAGCATCTTTCAAGAATTGGCATCTCCAACTAAAAACAAGATTCTCAAGGCTCTATCCTAGCTTGATGCCTGCATCTTCTCTTTGAAATAACTTTCCCATAAACTATCTAAATCAACATAAATTAAACCATTTTAATTATTCAAGTTATTGTCGATAGCATTTTGACTAAAACACGAATCACTGAATCAACAACCCACAGCAGATATTTCTTTCCGGCTCTCCGAGCTATTGCTATATAATACTAAGTAGATATTGCTTGGTATAATAGTATATATCATGGCCATTTTATTTATATTTGGACACGATATAAAGTTGGACCACTGCATAAATTGGATTATGTTTTACTCACAAATAACAGTTGTATTCTAGAACATGTACTATCATATCGATTGCTTTGTCTAGAATCAAGGCCAATTTGCATTATCATATGGAAACCTTAAACATGTTACACTTTTTATACAGAATCAATTCCTATCGAGAAACACCCAATGTTTATAAACATTACTTTTTTTGGCCTGGTTTCAATCAAAGTATATATCTATGATGATCTTTTCCAAATCCTGAATTCAAACTCATGGGAAAAAAAATATACAAAAAGTAAACATACCCCCCTATGAAAAGCAAGATAAGAATTCAAATGGTCAATTTACAAGATAATAAAGCAAGGTAATGAAATAAAAAGTATATGGGTTTGTAGGAAATTTCATGAAGAATTCAATAATGTCATTTTCGATGCATAAAGTAAACGGTAGCTCAAGAAACGCTTCAAAAAAACAATGCATTCTATCCGTGGGAGTTTGTATCAACTCTTTTGCCAACTTTTACTGAGAGAAAAATGTATATAAAGAAGGCAAATATTCATCCCATTCCCATCTTTTTTTCTTTTCATCCTTCATCATGACTCAAGACTCAAGACTCAAGACTCAAGACTCAAGACTCAAGACTCAAGACTCAAGACTCAAAACTCAAAACTCAAAACTCAAAACTCAAAACTCAAAACTCAAGACTCAAAACTCAAGACTCAAGACTCAAAACTCAAGACTCAAAACTCAAGGCTCAAGTTACAAAACTGAATAGTTGTTATGGTTTATGGCAAGTATACTTTAATATTCCTATAATTATCCACTTTTGCTAATATATTTACTTGTATGCTAGATCGACTGTACCTTTTCATGATCCTCCCTGGGTGAGGGAGTGCTGGTCGAGTTGTATCCAAGTAGATTTGCTTAAAAAGTGGGCTTTTAGCTCATCTGAGGGGTGCTTCCACATCACTTGCTGTCTTGAAGTGTTAGCTTTCGCGCATGCTTTGAGATAGTAAATTCGGGGCTTTTCTATAAAGTTATCATCTATGTCCACTTACTTTTTTGGAAACAGACGATCTCTCACTTTCCCGTAGTTGTTTCCGTCAGTATCATTGTGAATTCAATTCAATTTGAGAAGCCAAGAAGAGTTCATTTTTTATATTAATTTAAATGAAAATTCCTTTTTTAAATTGATAAATAAATAATAAAATATCTTGCTTGATCTTTAAATTTTATAATGTCTTCTATAAACATATGTAAATGTATAAAAAATTCACATTAATTAAATAAATAAATAAATGCAATTGCTATCTAAACATGTCTTTCAATCTGTTATCATCTTTATAATTTGGTTTATTTTGATTTGGATGCTCCAAAATATTCTTTGAAAATGTGTTACATATTGGAGTAGAATATTTCACTGAATTGGTTTTATAAAGACGAGATCAAAACCAATTCCGTCATAAATCAATCTTCACCAGAGAGTAAATGCTTTAGATGACATGCATAGAGACCAGAATTTAATCCACCTAGCTGACTTCAGAGAAAATAAAGCCATAAAAATAGGCGCCTGTGGTGAAATGAAAAGCAAAGACAATACAAAATAGTATAACAATAACAAATAAGTTTAATATAAATAACCAAATCTCACATGTATAATTTTCTTTTCTTTATCTGTTCTAAAATAATAATAATAATAATTCAATTTTGCAGTTGCAATATAACATTGAACAGGTCAAATCTTAGCTTAACTTTAATAAAAACTTTCAGTCGCTCAATTTACATAAATCTACTCAAAAATAACTCAACAATTTTACCCCCGCAACACGCCTCAATATAAAATAATATGAAATATTATGAAATGCCAATATCGTTCATTACCTCCTAACCAAATGGATATAGTAAAGCATAGAAATACATTCACATTATGCAATAAATACCTTTAAATACGCATAATTCTAAAAATGAGCATAAAATTGATATTTCTAAAGAATTGTTTTATACACTTTTTGCACGAACCTGAAGCTCAAACTTGGTCAAAATATTTCCTGGATTAGATACCTTCTTACTATATTTTTATCTCATTTTTTTGGGATCATGAAAAACATGATTCCAATCGACCTCTCAATCCTTACAGATACAGGCAAAAATCAGTCGATTTCGTTTAATTGGTATTTTGACCCTAAAAATTGCAATTTTTACTAAGGCTTTCCTAAGCTCGAAATGACCGGATTTTTTTGGTAATTTATCTGAACATATTTATCTGGCTGTTTATTATTCATAAAATAGACTTTTGTGCATAAAACCATTATTTTTACTTTTCAAAATTGTGCACTTTTTTTGGTGAGACATTTTCAAGTAAGTGCCACCATTCGACGTAGAATCCAAAACTCTATTTAAAACATTTAATAAACTTTGTAAATTTACATAATTTTTTTTGGAGGAATATGCAAAAAAGTGATTTTTTTTTCAATCATGGCATTTGGAGAGCATAAATTTATGCGGTATTTGAAATGGTTTTACTACTGTAAAATCATGATTTAATTGCTGAAAGCAACTCTTATAAAAGTAATCTGATGCCTATTGGATTAGTTACAAAAAGATTTGCAGTTAAATTATGCACATTAGGTATTAATTTAAAAAAAACCAATGTCTAATAAAGTAAATGTAAGCCGAAATAAAATCCTTTAAACAGATTTTTTGAGTAGCCGAGATTCAAAATATTTGCAGTAGCCCTCTTTTTCAAGGACCTTCTCTTGACAATTAAAGCTTTCAAAGCCTAGTCATTAACGCAAATCAACCTTCACAACAACTCGTGTATATATTAATTATTTATGTGCTTTTTTTTTTAAATATTCAGTTCTTGTTGTAACCTAGGGTTTATCCTCTATTGCATTGTTTTATTGAATATAACTATGCGCAATACACAATGAAAATTCATAAATCATCAGTGCATTTTTAGTATGTTCATATGATAACAATGCCAATCAACGATTTTTATATGCATTCAAGCATCTAAAATTATAATTTCATGACAGTTGTAAGCGCCCCCACTTGATCTGTGTATGACATTCAATGCGTAATATTTTATTGTAATGTGCCCTATAAAAATGTGCCTATATAGTGAAAGGATAAATTATTGGTAATTAATACATCTAAAAAATAAACAGATAGTGTAATTGTTCAGTTTGTTGAAACCCAGTTGCAATTTTGTGCATATATATGATACACTTGTGGGAAGAACAAGTAGAATAGTGTTATTTTATCAGGCACACGAGATGAAAACAAATCATTTTTTACTCCTTTCTTTTCTTTTTTTTTTCTTGCCTATTTTTTACTCTTTTTTTCTGTTCTCTCTCTTTAAACTTGAAAACATGCCAACACATCATAATACAGATTTAGAGCGAAATTACCATTCGATAGTAGCCGCAACAACGAGTAGAAGAGGAGGGGGAGGGGGAGGAAGAGGAGTTGAACACTCTACAATTGTACTACAGCATCAAATCATGCGACACCAACGGCAAAGAATAATTTTATTTGCTATACTGGTGACAATCTCCATGGTATGCGTATTTATAAGTTACTTGGTATCGTCTGTATCGAAACCAACTTGTTCAGATCGTATTATTTGGATTCCAAATTGTAACCGAGAAGAGTATTAACATCAATCTCATCTAAATGGAGGCACATCCTTTAATGTGTCATGACGTATACTACAGCATGAGTACTCAAGTTACACTTAACGTATTCTTTAAAGAGATATACATATGTATATATAACAGTACAAAAGTTTAAATCCAAGGACATTGAAAGTTTTCTATCAAAATTATAATATATCTCGATAATAGTAAATTAAGCGTATTTCTATAGTACAATAAAAGATATTAGTTTGTAACCACGCATCGATCGTTAGAAAATAATTATGCCAGTCTAGGAGGATTCGGTTATTCTGGATAAGATTTACTGTACTAAAAATCAGTTAAGGACAGCAAACGTATTGTTTATTCTTTTTAGTTACAATTATACAGAATTACATATAAAAAATGAGTACAAATTCAACAAATAGATTTTGGCAAGTTAAGCAAGTGCTTGCAGGTGTTCACCGCATCCTCACAGAAAAAATATTCAAAATACAGTGAGTAAGAAAGCATTTTTAAAGCATCATCATTAACAGTTCTCCAGAGACATTTTGCAGAATTTTGGGAGACAGATGTCACATGAAACTGTAGCCAGATAGTTTGTACTCTGATGCTGTAACCTGATTTAGTTTGAGGGCTCGATGGTCAAAATCAAATGTGTTTGAGCATAAATATCATTTTGGAATTAAGTTTGATTTTCGCTGAAACATGGAACCGATGTTAGTCATTACCGCACAAAAATACAAACTTATTTGGGGAATAATAAAGATTTTTTGTGGGCTATTGTGTGGTTGCTTAAACAAACATGCTGTCATCGCAGTTAGGTTGTGATCTAGTTAAGATATTTCTCTATGGCTA
Source organism: Mucor racemosus (assembly GCA_027405735.1). NCBI lineage: Eukaryota > Fungi > Mucoromycota > Mucoromycetes > Mucorales > Mucoraceae > Mucor > Mucor racemosus. The sequence goes on along the minus strand of JAPEHQ010000012.1, from coordinate 1,442,220 downwards.
GCAGGATATATTCTTCCAAGGTTCATTAGACAGAAATTGTAAATTTGTCATCTTACCGTCCAGCCATATTCTGTAAAATAAGCCCTCTTTTGCATTATTATGCGAAAAAGAGAGAAATAAATAAAACTTCTATTTTGTAAATTGATCGCGCTAGATAATGATCAGCTGCCATTTCCATATTTGCCAAAAGTAATGTCAGTATTTTTTTTTCGTTATAGATCATGGGTGCTGGTTAACTTGTGCTGGCCCTTAATGCTTGTACTTACTCTCTTTTGTTTAGTGATCTCAATCGAGAGAATGCAATAGCTAGAGAACGAGGTAGGTTTTAGATTGTTTTTAAATGGTTTCGAATGTTTTTGCCCAATATTAAATTGAATCACGTAAAATCTTTAAATAACATGTAAATTTACTCCATAATCCATTGATATCTCTCGGAAAATAGAAATCTTAATACCAGATATTGACCAAAAATGACCAAGTTTGACCAAATTTGACCTACAATTGATTATTAAAAATTGAGTACCTATATTGAGGCTTAATTTTCCGTATTCAACAGACACGTCTAACTCTAAGCTACTCTGTAATTTTTGTTTCGGCAAAAAATATTGATTTTTTGTCGAGATAATCAAAATAATATTTCTTATCGCAGCTTAAACACTATAGTAACGGGGCTCCAAAATCAATTCGAAAAAAATGATCAAAAATGATTCAAAAAACAAAAATGTTTAAATGCTCATTAACTTCAACGTAAGTTGACCTAGCGCATTAAATGGGTTTTGTACAGTTTTAAATTCTGCATCCATCTATATAAAATTTAAAAACATGTTTCACGTAAAATTTTGCGTAAAATGCAATTGAAATTTTGAAGGTTTTTTGAAGATATACATCCCTTTTTATAAGCATATTCAAAATATAATAAATGGCAATGATGCGCCAAAACATTTTCTATCGATCGAGCTATTGCAAAATTTTCTAGCTGCATTTTTGGTAGAGAAAACAATATTTTTGTCCAAATTTTTTTCAGATTCAGAATTTGGGATGAGGGTATATAAGGGAAAAATGGAAGCTAAAAATGGAGGTACCTTTTTGTACACATTTTTGAGGATATCTCCACGAAAAATCAATATTTTGAAAAACCCTAAATTGGGTTCGAGGGAGCTTCACGAGCTTAATGATATGAATACAAAAAAAATGTTGCTCAATTTAACCAATATTTTGAAACTTACTATAGAAATGCCCAAAAAAACGAAAATAAAATTAAGTGCTTAGAATTTTTTTATATTTAAATATGTTATAGAGCACTTTAAAACAAGTAAATTTTATCATGAAAAAGTGTTAGTATAGCTTAATTTTTTCTGGAGATATGAAGCCTCAAAGTTTTCAATCCATTAGCAGTAAAATACGCGTAAAAAATCTGAAACCTTAGCACTGAAAAATTAATACCACCTGCAAAAAGTAGGATATTTCCAGATACTTATTTTTGGATTAAAGCTGAGCATTTCAGGTACATTGACATATAATTTTTTCTTAGTGTTATTTAGTGAAAAAAAAAGTAGAGCAGGGATGAAAAATGAGACCCAGTTTTCAAGGAAAAAGCAGTGAATTTTACGCGTTTTTAAGTCTTTCATGAGATATAAAATAAACTTATAAATAAATATGATAGTGCGACCAATTTATATCGGTTTAGTAGTGACTAAGGTATTATATCCTAAAATGTGTTTATTATGAGTGTCGTATATTTTCAGGATTGATAAATATTACTTAAAAAAGAATACAATTATAAAAGAATGAGTAATTAATCAGTTCTTCAACTGTATAATAAAAACAAGATATCGTTTATTTAGATGTAAAAGTATGGCCTTTTATATTGATTAGACATTGAGATCCTGAGATGTAATTTAAGGCACTATTGAGCTATTGGATCTGTTTGATAGTAATCTATGGATTGAAATGGATCAATCATAATTTAACCGTTCTTGCAGAGCTTGTGAGTTGTGTTGTTTCAATGCTGCGTTAAATATGCTTGGATGTTGATTTGATAACTACTTGATTGGTTAACTGCTGGGATGAAATAATGTGGTGTCATAATTGAGGTCCAAGCGTTCTTGGTAATTACTGGATTAAACTTGGTACGCTAGGAGTTTCTTATATCCGATATCAAGACTTGCACTTCAATACATGTCGTAGTCAATAGATTGTAAGATGTATTGATACTGTAGAAGGTGATAATGTATGATACTAGTAGGTGAAATACAACAATGAGGTTAGTTATAAAAAAGAGGGCATGCTTCTGTATATATTGAAGATTGAAATCCATAAAAATTAAATTTCTCATAAATTCACATCTTTTACTCGAGCAAGTGTGCTTATGAAAAAAGTATAAATTATACATTATAGTAAATGGCTACTCAAACACGCACAAACTTTGCAATATTATTACCACGCTTCTTAAGAATCATATGCATGTACAATTTATCAATATAGGAAACAATTTTAGAATTAAAATATTTTATACGTATGTTAAACTAAAATTATACCAAATAATAATAAAACCAACAAAAGTGTGGATGTAGTCCTAAAAAAATAGAAAGATTATCTTTGGATAAATTAAACACTTTATATTACATTACACATGTATGATATATTTATTTAACTTGGTAGGAATACTGTCTGCACGACTGCAATTGGATTGAATAATACCAGCAATCACTAAAAAAGGAAGTGAGATCAACTGAAAACAAGTTTTTATCTAAATAATTATAAAAATTATAAAATAAAAATAGCTTAATCAACATCGAAACCGACATTCCTACTCAAAGTCTTATGGTATTGTTTCTTACAACAGGCTAATAACTCAATGCTGCATCAAAAGGCATTAAGAGAATTACTTTATTATTCTGGTCAAGATATTGCTGAACGCCGTCTTCTCATATACTGTATTATGTACAAGCTGGAGGACCACTCTAAAGATAAATTCTAAATTAATAGATATATTATTTGGATACTCATGCTTTGTTATGTAAAGCTTCCCCTATCTATGTACTTGTTTATAAAGAATATGATGATAAAGAAGTGTTGAATACAGTCGTGATTCGACTTGGTGGACTCAAAAATAAGGGATTTTCGATTTAAGGTACACTTTGAAATCTTCCGTTTTTTTTCATAATTTTACTGCCTAAATCCACTGAATTGAGAATTGATTCAGTGGATTTACAACAATTTCATTTCTCTCAGTCCATTATATTAATAAAATACAAAAACATCACTGGATAAAACTGCATTTAGCCGGTAATAGCCGTGAAATTAGGAAAAATATGGAAAATAACCTCTGTTTTCTGTTAGATTTCTTATTTTCCTCTGTTTAATTCAGTTGCTCGAATAAGTAAAACCTTTATTAACAGTATTATTTAATATTTTAAACTATTAATGCCTTTTTACTCCCATTTTTCGACCCAATATTACGCTAATGATTTATTCGATTTATTGGAAAACTAGGTTTAGTGGATACTTTTCATCCTCCCAACAGTTCCACTAAATCGAATTATGGCTATACAGATTTTCTTTTGAACGTATCAATATATTATAAAATAAAAGAAAGACAATGATGCATCCCCGTGGCTTCTGTCGAAAAATCAAGCAAAGCATAGCAAGTGGTGGTATAAAGTTTGATTGTACATTGGAGAGAAAAATATCACAATTGCCCTGCGCCAGCAGATGCAAAAATCTATAATAGTGAACCTTATCTCTTCATGCAATTGATGCACACAATTTAAATTAAGATGGAAGATTTACCGCAAATGTACGCCACAAAAGCATTTGTTCATAGAAAAATTAAAAAATTAGAATTTATTAAAACGTTATCAAAGAAGGCGTTTGCATTTTTAAACATTGCAGTGGCACAATGTATCAGTAAAGATAGCACTTTTGCACTAACCAGAAAATTATTATCTTTAAGGAATCCAGTATCAAAAATATTAACAACTTTATCATTACAACTAGAAATCGAGCTGATGACGGATTTCTCAATCCCTATAAATACGTGGACAAATCAGGCTGCAGAATGTTCTCACTTGTACCATTGTATAATCTAACTGATAAACACATAAATCTATTATAAAAATAACATTGGAAAATAGTTTTTCATAATGAAATCACGTCTTGCATGGATGACTAATTCCCACATTTTAAGAAGATGAATAACAAAGGATATATTTTCAAATCTACATTTTTCTACATCTTCCTAATAGAAAAAATGTCTTTTATATAATACATTTATTAAAAAAAATTGAAAAATCTAGTCTACAGGGAAACACCGTAATTGAGCGTAGCAAAACTGAACTGTTCGTTAACTCTTTTATACTATGATATTTCCAAGTTTTAAATAAAAAAAAAAATTTATTCAGCTTTTCGTGTATTTAACTATGTGCGGTCTGAAAATTCAGACTTTGTAGCGGACATTTTTGGGGACTCATTTTATCCTTACCAACACTCATGATTTTGATCAAAAAACAGAAAAATCAAATTTTGATACCAAAATCAACGTTTAAATATACTACATTGTGAGAGAAAATTGTAGCTATATGTAATACATATTTTATAAAAGTTTAATATTAAATGTTAAGTAATGAAAATTTGTACTTTTGGCCCAAAAACCGTTTTTTGGTTATAGAATTTTCAAGTAATATTTTGCAATAAAAATGTTTGTTATTTTTTATTGAGCAAATAGAACACTAAATTTGGTACATGTGTATATTTTTTGTTTTTATAATTGGTATTATAATTAACTCTAAATTTGCAAAATTAGAAAAAAAAATCGGAAAATGTCAAAATTGATGGGCTGGACAAGAATATTTTTTGAAATTAATATTCCGCTTATAAGCCCTGTAAGTCTTAAAAGTAAGAAATTCTACGACATTTGAGAACTTTTTCAAGAAACTACGATGCTGTACCCACTCGATTCAAGTTTATTACTGTAAAATTTCATAAATTAAATTGGCTGGTTCCATCTACAATATCAAACAAGGTGGGATGTGTAGGAGACCATTTTAAATCATACACATAATTGTCTGCGTGTTCAAATGAGCGAAGAGGAGGGATAGCAGATACTTTCTAATAATATACTACAAAAGATGAATTATTTTTTTAAAAAAAGGGGCATGCCAAGAAAAGATCAGAATTTTCTTTAAAAAAAAGAGGATATTTATAAACCTTATTCATATTTGTTATAAAAACATACATTTTTCGACTAGAGACAGTAATCAAGCGTAACGAGGTAGAGCTGTCAGTCAAATGATACATTCATTAAAAAATTGCAAAAGCAAGCCCGTAGGGCAACGCCATAAATGAGCGTAGCAATATTGAACAGCTAGTTTTATACAGTAATATCAGCAATTTAACTACAATATACTTAACCTTGATTATTTTGAGTATGGCCAAATTATAATTATCAGAACGATTCATAAAAAGTAAATTATTATATTGACCAACTAGTGTCTAGAAATAATATATTATTCATCTAAAATTTATTTTCGATTTCTATGAATTTACATTCTCATTGTGTATAGATTTCATTTGAGTCTTGTCTCAATATAAAGTACTACTACAACCGTCCGAAATTCAACTGGAAACCGTCCTGAAATGTCTGAATTCAAAGTGGAAATTACTGTAACAACAATTCATTATAGAGCAGCACAATATTTAATCAAAACACCTTCTGTATACCAATGTATTTTTTAACATTGTTGTTATTCCTTGAAAAAATAACTTCAGTGGAGGTCATAATAGTCTGACCACCCTATTTTTGAAGTGAAAAGCCATTTCTTTACCATGTTTCCATTCTTCTGCGATATATTTTTCTCGTATGAGGTGAATTATGGATAAATTGACAAACCTCGTTTTTCTCTTAAAGATTTACAATCATGAAAGCCAGCTTTTCTCAAATCAGTTTATGCTAAAACTGCATTTATAACAGAACTCAAAATATTTTAGATTTTTTCATTTTCAGGTTTTTTGAATTTGGTTTTCTCATGTTTTTATATTTTTTTGTCATTCATTTGAAAAAGTAGTATTATAAAATAAAAAGTTGCTTTCGTTCATAATTCCCAAAATGTAACCTGTTATGAAATTGAAGTTTATATGTATTATATCTCGTCGTATTTTAGAGCATGCATATGGTATAATAATCATGCATAGGTTACGTAAATTGTGAAACGAGGCAGCATGATGATTTTCGAAAGTCGGAATTGATATATTTTTAATTTTGCAATAAATCCACGGCTTCGGATCAGGCCATTTGATTAATCTTAAACCTAGGTAAATGGTTCAAAAGATGGTTGTTGAATTGAAAAAAAAAACATTACAATGTCCAATGTACTCTTTTCACTGGCTATTTGTTTGATTCAAACCATTGGCTATCGCCTATTTTACACGACAGACTTGCTAAAACTTTTTCTTTTCATCAAAATTAAAACAATGTTAATATTGCTTATGTATGCATATATACAGAAAGGAGGCATGGCTAGTTTTTTTCTTCCAAATTAACTCAAATTGATTCAGTAAGCAATCTTTGAAGCCCATTTTTTTTATTAAAAAGGCATGTTTGTATCTGACTTGATATTCATATTATAGTACACACTTGGCATTTCCTAACCTTACTTTTCGGTCTAGCTTAAAAGTCCTCATATACCGTACATGTACTTTCTTTTCATACAATGTGTACAATGTTGTCAATTAATTGTTCTTTTGATATGATACAATGATGGATTGTATACATTCCCCCTGAAAGATACATACTAAAAATCGGATATTCTGAGATAAATTATTTACCATGACCAGTAGATCAGCAAACGCCTAAGCTATAAGCGGAAGGGACCCATTTTTGATCATTATAAACACAAACTTGGTAAAATCAAAGAACTTTGGAGCCAATTAAAATACGCATCTTGTAGCCGGGTATCTGTGAGATGAGTAAAAGGCTAAATGTTCTATCTAATCAATTCATATACACCTAAAAGTTTGAATTACTTTAAACAAATACATTTTGACTCCTTGCTACATCTCCTATTTATGTGTATAGTCCCGGGTATTATGCGTATGAAATCGTTGTTTTATTACCTCGTAATGAAAATAGTAGAATGAATGTAACATGGACCAAGTGCTTATTCTCGGTAAATAGGTTATTTCTATGCGATCAATAAAGTTAGCCAAGGAATCGGACTGATTAGTTATAAACTTGGCACACAGATTAATTGTCAGATCAACAAATTAAAATGAAATCAATAAAGCCCAATGCGTTTTGAAATCAATATAAAAAGAGGGCAGCAAAATCAAGAATTGATCCTGATTGTTAGAATACAATTAAATATAAACATTATGAAAATTTCCATTGGTAAACCTCCTCTCCCCTAGATATTGACTCTCTTTAACCATGTATTCTAATATTGTTTAATTGTACATAGCTATATCTTTCCTTGCAGCTAGCATTGCTAGTGTAGCTGCTTCTTCCAAGATGACTTACAAGGTTGTTTCACTTGTATCAGATAACCAAACTATTGGTGTCATTGTAGATGACGAAATTTACCCCTTAACCAGTGTCGATGACGCTTCAACTTTACTTCATAAAGGCAAGGCACCCATTGCAAGCACAGCATACAAGTATGCCATTCTCGACAAGGACAATACTACCAACATTATCGAGCAAGAAAGTTTCTCTCGTGATCCTATCACTAATTCCAGTAAAACATCGAATGAATATTATGGTAGATCTTGGAACAGTAAAACTCTCGATCAATTGCCTACTATTATTGATGCTCTTCCAATTATTAATCGTATTGATTCCGATCTTCATATTGATGGTGAAATTCCCACTATTCATATTACCGGTAATCAAACAGCCATCGATTATATTCATGCCAATGCACAATCTGATATCGATGTTACTGGCTTAACTTTAGCTTATATCAGGTCAGTATCATTTATAAAAGTATCTATTAGATTACAATATTAACATGTTTGATCATTATATATAGTCCTTCAGATGTCAAATCTTATGAAAATATTACTCTTGCTATATCTGGTCATTCTACTCGTAGCAATGCCAAACTTTCATACAAAGTCAAGCTTCAAAAATCAGATGATCTTTACGACTACCGCCGTATCAAATTGAGAGCCATGTCAACTGATGCTTCTTACATTAGAGAAGAGTTAGGTTATGACATTGCAAAATCCATTGGTATGCCTACAAGTGAATACAGTTTTGCTCGTGTCTATATCAATGATCAAGCTATTGGTCTCTTTGGTTTAGGCGAAGTTTTTAAGAACCCCTGGCCCAAGAATGAATTCAATAATGGAAAGAAGTACAATCAAGGCGCTCTGTATGTTGCTAATGTAAGTGGCGATCAAGATACTTCTTCTTCTTCTTCTACAACAATGAGTGCTCCCTCTGGTCAAAACCAAACTGAAGGAGCTACTGGACAAAATCAAACCATGAGTGCCCCAAGCGGTAACATGGGTGGTGGCGGTGGTGATGTTGGTGGTGGAACTATGGTTCAAGGATCTTCTTCTGATTTGAGCTATCTCGGTGATAATACAACACTTTATACTTCATATTATTCTCTTAAGGAAGATCCTAGAACTGGCTCTGCTAATTATACCAGAATTGTTGAATTGACTAAATTTATCTCTCAACAATCCAACGTTACATCCGACGATTCTGCCGTAACTCTCTGGGAAGAATATATGGATGTTACTAGTTTCTTGCGTGGTTTAGCTCTTGAGATTGTTATTTCTGATTCTGATGGTTACTTTACTATGGGTAACAATTATATTCTTTACGACGATCTTGACAATGAGCGTATTCTTTTCTCTGGTCAAGATTTTGATCTCACTATGGGTAAGTTACACACTATAAAAATACGATCTATATACCAACATTTCTGCTTGTATAAATAGGTAATTCCATCAGTAATGCTACATTGATGAACAGTGGTAATTATTCTGAATTTCCCAATTTCTCTACTCGTCCTTTGACTTCTCGTTTGCTCCTCGTTCCTGAATTCAAGCAAGAATTTGAGAATTTGATTGTCAACATAACTAAAGCTCTTGTCAATCCTGATATTTTGACTACTCGTATCAATCAATTGTATGAAATGTTGGAAGAAGATGTTACTTGGGATAAAAGCTTAACACGTGTTGCTGCCAGTAGCTCCTCTTCCGCAGGTATGGGCAGCAGCAGCTCTGTTGATGATACTACATTCTATGCTGGTGTTTATGGTCCTACAAACTCTTCAACATCTTTGACTGAATGGCTTGCACTTCGTAGTAGCAATATTTTGACTTTTTTCAATGAGTCAACTAGTGCTTAATCTGTAATATTCTATACCTAATAAATAAAAATATATGCACCTTTTTTATGCAACTATTACACAAATGAGAGGTCTCTTTTGTATATAACCAATGTAGTAGGTATATTTCAGTAACATCTGGTTTCACAGGTTAAAAATGGAATTACAAGGAAAAATACACTCTCATATATTATGATTTATTCAGTGGGGTCCACGTACATATTATTACACAAAGGAAATTATTTGAAATTAGGCAAATAATACACCGAGAAATAGTTTCTTGTTCATTTATGCTTTTAACTAAACTATATTTTGCATCAACTATGCCTTTAAATTTGATATTGCTTACTAATAGTGCTTGTATTAGCAATATCTGATCTGTAAAAATCCTTGACATGAGATGATCAAATAAGAATGTAACCCACATGAATTGCAACTGTAGGATAATCCAGAATAATGATTTCCTAAGCTTATGACCAACGGGAAAGAACTGGAATTATGAGTTGGTGTACACAAATTATATAAATCAATTTGTAATGTAAATAGTTTGATGTTGGATAAATGCTAGTATTCGTACTATTTACTATGAGTAAAATATGTAGTATGTTTATTAATTAAATAATAACAGATGTTATAATATCCAAATGGTTCCTTAATCCCTCAAACTTTTAATCGGAAGAAAAGTTCCAGGCATCTAATCTTGAGCAACTGTTACATTTGTATAAACCATCTTCATGTTACATGGCAAGATGCTTCCAAGGCTTACCATTGGTTTATACGCATATAAAGTTCAAGTACAAAGTAAGACTTGGCGATTGATCAATACACATAATTTGAAATTATATATTATGCATCATGTTTATGCAATACTCATCATGCATGTGTATATACCTATGTATGTGCCCAGTATATTTATTCATATCGACAAAATAAAATATTACTATTTTCCTATACCCAGAGCAAGCGTAACTTTTAATAGATGCATTTTAATTAAATGCAATTGTCCAGCTATTAGTTGTTTATATTTCCTCCAACTAACTATATCCATACACTCAATACTTCATAATTTAAAAAGGCAATTTTTGCTTGTTACATATATCAAAGCTACTTATTGAGTAATTTTTATGATTATAATAAGTTTTTTTTTTTTAGTGACGAATGTTAATTTGCACAATCATCCGCGGAAAAATTAGCTGGAAAGATGAAAAAGAAGAAGGAAAGAATGGGGTGAGAAGAAGGAATGTATTGTTTCATGCGGGAAAATCAATTTTTCATTTAAAATTTGGTTTTGTGCATCATGAATCTTTGCCATTTTGTGTTACGTACATTCGATCAAAAAACCTCTGAATAGTAATGTGCTATTGCATATCAATATACCATTATATGAATTTAATACACTTGCTTGTACTTGGGTAATATTGAAAAATGCGGGATTCAAGATGTTATGAACAGTTTCTGGGCTCTCTTTCTGTGTTGTGCTTGTGCTTGGGTTATTTTATATATTGAACGCACATAATTGCTATTGTATTTTGCAAAACACTGCACAAACATTAAGTTTCTAGGTTCAATTAAGTGTTCAGAAATAACAATTCTTTAAAAAACTATATAAAGGATTCATTTCATCAAGATTCCTCACTTTTTTTTTCATCTTCATCAGACAAAAAAGCTCTTCTTTCTCAAAATGAGGTTTTCTACTTTCTTCAAGAAGCCAATTCTTCTTCTTGCTGGTTTTTTGGCTGCTACTGTTGTCGCTGAAACTGTCCCTACTACTGCTCAAGTAAAAGTCAAGACTTACGCTTGGGATGGCACTACTTTATCTGGACAGATTTATGTAAGATTTAGCAATATATCAATATTTACAAAGCAGCATGGAAGAATATAGGGCTCAATTATTTTTTTAATCTGATAGATTCAAAATATTGCTTATACAAAAAAAGTTACTGTCATTTACTCTGATGCATCTGATAACTGGAACAACAACGGTAACACTATCGATGCTTCGTACACTGCTGCTATTGATGGTAGCAATTACGAATATTGGAGTTTCAGTGCCCCTGTCAGTGGTATCAAGCAATTCTACGTCAAGGTAAGCTCTATTATTTTAATTTTATATATACATATATCAACATTTTGTATTAGTATGTTGTAAGTGGTACCACTTATTATGATAACAATAGTAGCGCAAACTATCAAGGTAATCACATTTTCACATGTTGCATACGCATGTCGCACTAATCCAAAACCTTGCATCTTTCTTATAGTTACAAAGGCCACCACTACCACTAACATTACTCCTACTCCTACTACTACTACTGCTACTGCTACTGCTACTACTACTGATGGCTCTTCCACTACGACTGCTGTTCCTACTAGTGTCCCTTCTGGTTTCCCTACTGGTAATTCCACCATTAGCTCTTGGATCACTGGACAAACCTCTGTCAGTCGTTTTGCTATGCTCCGTAATGTCAACCCTGCCGGTGCAGTTTCTGGTTTCATTGCTGCTTCTTTATCTACTGCCAATCCTGATTACTTTTATGCCTGGACTCGTGATTCCGCTTTGGTCTCTCATGTCATTGCTTACGATTATAACACTACTTTGGCAGGAAATTCTACCATTCTCGGTATTTTGAAGAACTATGTTACTTTTTCTCTTAATAGTCAATCTGCTTCTACTTCCTGTAATTGTCTCGGTGAGCCCAAGTTCAATGCAGATGGTAGCAGCTATACCGGTGCCTGGGGAAGACCTCAAAATGATGGCCCTGCTGAACGTGCTGATACCTTCATCTTGATTGCTGATAGTATCCTCAAGCAAACTTCCGACGCTACTTATGTTACAGGTACCCTTGCTCCTGCTATTTACAAGGATTTGGATTATGTCGTCTCTACTTGGTCTAATGGCTGTTACGATTTGTGGGAAGAAGTCAATGGTGTTCACTTCTATACTTTAATGGTTATGCGTAAGGGTTTGCTCCGCGGTGCCAACTTTGCTACTCGCAATGGTGATAGCACTCGTGCTTCTACCTATACTAACACTGCTGCCTCCATCAAAACCAAGATTGATACCTTCTGGTCTTCTACCAACAACTATGTGTCTGTCAGCCAAAGTGTTACCAGCGGTGTCAGCAAAGCTGGTTATGATGCTTCCGTTTTGATTGCTGCTAACCTTGGTAGTCTTCAAGATGGTTTCTACACTCCTGGTTCCGAAAAGATGCTTGCTACTGCCGTTGCTATTGAATCCAAGTTTGCTTCTCTTTACTCTGTAAACTCCAATTTGGGTGGTTATCTCGGTAATGCCATTGGTCGTTATCCTGAGGACACTTACAATGGTAATGGCAACTCTCAAGGTAATCCTTGGTTCATTTGTACTCATGCCTTTGCTGAACTTTACTACCGTGCTATCAAGGAATGGTACAATAACAATGGTGTCACTGTTACTAGTGTCAACTTGAACTTTTTCAAGAAATTTGATACATCTGCTGCTGTCGGTACTACTTATACTCCAGGTACCACTACCTTCAGTACCATGGTTCAAAAAGTGGCTGTTGCTGCTGATGCTTTCTTTTCTACCTCTAAATTCCACGCTGCTACCAATGGTTCTATGAGCGAGCAATTTGGCCGTTCTGATGGTTTGATGACAGGTGCTCGCGATTTGACTTGGTCTCATGCTTCTTTGATCTCTGCTTCTTATGCAAAGGCTGGTTCTCCTGCTGCTTAAGTGTGATCATAAAACTTTATTTTTTTAAAAAAAACACAATATCTTCACTATTATTATTATTTATTTTTGACTGAATAAATTGCAGTTTAGAAATTCGTTTCTTAAACCTTTACGCCAAATTATATAATTGTCTTTTTTTCAAAATCATACATGCATAATATTATTTCTATTTTTCTAAAGCCTGAGATGACTGAGAAACTCTAAAACCTGGCTTAAATGCATTATTTCCATTAAAATTAAATTTGATAATAACCGTATAAATTTTTTGAAAGAAATGCAATCTATTTTGCTACCGAAGTTTGTATTTAGACAAATTATCTATCTCAGGGCCTTGTTTTATCAAGAAATCCATCAAAAATTTAAATTTTTTGAAAATTTAAAAAGTATCAAGCAGATAGCGCTGTCAACTATTTGTTTTATTATTAACTTCTGGCCATCTGATAAATTAATGCATTCAAGAAACAAAGGTCTACGATTGCCTGATACTTTTTGTGGTGCTCATTTGCTTACAGTTGTTTACATTAAAACTTGATATTTGACTTTCTTTAAATTAAAAGATGTAGAACACATTGTACTATAAGCTTCATTATATATAAAAAGGGTTGATACATCATTTCTTATAAGTAGTCTTTTACAGCAAGACCTGGGAGCTCTTGTTCTTCCTTTTACCATTAGTTTTTTTTTAGAAATAAAGCCTACGTTCTCCATGATAAATGTTACTAGTTTTTATTATTATTCTTTCTATAAATAAGATTGTATATATCTATAAACTCTCACCAACACTAGAAGTACCTGCTATTACAATAGGAGGTTACTTGGGTCCATATTTATCGAGAACTGGTGAGCTTATACTGATCGTATTAGTAGGCATATATAAAATAGCAGGTAGCCAACTTGTTGTTCAAACTTACCAAATGCACAATGGTCAATGGAAGCTGGTATTTAAAACACTTTTAACACCTATTTATACTAATGTCCATGTAGAGTGGCAGTTTATTTGGATCAGTATTCATAGAGTAGTTTGTATTTTTAATTATTTTTAATAAAAATGAGCAATAAGTATAGGCGAATTTTAGCGATGATTTTCTCGACACACAGTAGGTTGTGAAAGTTGTCCTCCTTTGATATCAGCATGCCAAAGATGCGTACTCACCCTTATGTAAAATTAAAAATTACTAGGATCAAAATTTACTGAGATACGGGTTTTTTTTATCGATTTTTTTACGGTTGTAAAAAGTAGATTTCAAATGGTTTTTAAGTGGTTTTCGAATGTTTTCGCCCAATATTAAATCGAGCACGTAAAATCTTTAAAGAACATGTACCTTTACTCCATAGGTCATTGATATCTCTTGGAAAATAGAAATATTAACATCAGAATATAAGCCCACTGGCCAGACATATTGACCAACACTGACCAAGTTTGGCCTAAAATTGATTATTAAAAATTGAGCACCTAAATTCAGGTTTGATTTTCTGTATTTACAAGATAGAAGATAGATCCAACTCTCAACTACTCTGTATTTTTTGTTTTAGCAAAAAATATTAATTTTTCGTCGAGATAATCAAAACAATAGTTCTCATCACAGCTTAAACATTATAGTAACGGGGTCCCAAAATTTATTTTAAAAAATGGACGAAAAATGATGAAAAAAACAAAATCGTTTAATTGATCATGAACTGCAAAGTAAGTCGACCTAGTATATTAAACAGATTTTGTACAGTTTTAAATTCTGCATCCAACTAAATAAAATTCAGACAAACATTTCATATTAAATTTTGCGTAAAATGCAATTGAAATTTTGAAGGTTTTTTGAAGATACACATCACTTTTTATAAAAATATTTAAAATATAATAAATGAAAATGATGCGCCAAAACATTTTCTATCGATCGAGCTATTGCAAAATTTTCTAGCTGCATTTTTGGTAGAGAAAACAATATTTTTGTCCAAATTTTTTTCAGATTCAGAATTTGGGATGAGGGTATAAGGGAAAAATGGAAGCTAGAAATGGAGGTACCTTTTTGTACACATTTTTGAGGATATCTCCACGAAAAATCAATATTTTGAAAAAACCTAAATTGGGTTCGAGAGAGCTTAACGAGCTTAACAACATGAATGCAAAAAAAATGTTGCTCAATGTAACCAATATTTTGAAACCTACTATAGAAATGCCCAAAAAAATGAAAAAAAAATAAAAGTGCTCAGAATTTTTTTATATTTAAATATGTTATAGAGCGCTTTAAAACAAGTAAACTTCATTATTAAAAAGTGTTAGTATAGCTTAATTTTTTCTAGAGATATAAAGACTCAAAGTTTTCAATCCTTTAGCAGTAAAATACGCGTAAAAAATCTGAAACCTTAGCACTAAAAAATTAATACCAACTGCAAAAAATAGGATATTTTTGGATACTTGTTTTTGGATTAAAGCTGAACATCTCAGGTACATTGGCATATAAATATTTCTTGGTGTTATTTAGTGAAAACAAAAAATAGAGCAGGGATGAAAAATGTGACCCAGTTTTCAAGGAAGAAACAGTGAATTTTACGCGTTTTTGAGTCTTTTGTGAGATATAAAATAAATTTAGGAATAGGTAGCATAATGCGACCAATTTATGTCTGTTTAGTAGTGTCTAAAGCATATCCTAAAAATTTTTATTATGAGGTTAGCTATAGAAAAGAGGGCATGCTTTGAATTTGAAGATGGAAAGCTGTGAAAATTCAATTTTTTGAATATTTAAATTTTGCTCGACCAGATACCTACAAAAAAACATTAAAATCCATTTTGACTTATGGAATATAACTGTTTCTGAGTATCAGTTAATGAAGTTTGCAAACTATAGAATGTAAGTTTAATCAAACGAGATGAAATCGTAAAGTGAATATATATTTTTTATTGATGAATTAGAAAGAAAAGTAATTAATGGCTATGGAGTATGATTGCTTAGATTCTACAATATAAAAGAATATCTTTTATTATTAGAAGATGTTCTTGAGAGGAACAAATTCAATGACAAAGACTTGTTCTCCGTATATCGTAGCAACAAAGGCTACTTTGGTGCTTACAATACCCTGTCCATTTCATGTCATATGCATACGGGTTATTATTTTGATGTCTTAGGAAGTAGACCTAGCAAAATTTCCTTTACCAAGCATAGTTTACAAGTAAAAGTTTCCAAACCGAAGCTTTATTAACACTCATCTCTGTTTTGTATATAATTAATGGAATTAAACAACTATAACAGGTACAATTCGTCAAAGCACAAACATTCCAAAGTGGTATAAAAGTATATTGGAATTTTCGAAGTTGCGATTGCGAATAAAATCTCTGGTATATCATTATATGGAATCGATTTTTCAATGTGTAACATATTTTTTACTACTAATGATGACCCTTGCCTGGGATTATCATCATTGAGAAGTTTAGTTTGGGTTGAAGGACCGCTTACTATTTCTTTCCAAATACAGTTGCTTTTTATCTTATCTCTTCTCATCCTTTATTATTAATAAAACATGTCTGCCCGTACGTTCTTAACATCTGGCAAAAAAATCGTAGCCATTGGCAGAAATTTCAGGTAAATAGTTAATAATATAGAACATCCTAAAGTATTTATTAAATGATCTATAAAGTGAACACGCCAAAGAGTTGGGTAATGCAGTACCTAAATCACCATTCTTCTTCTTGAAGCCTACTTCTTCCTACTTGGCTAATGGTGGAACTATTGAAATCCCTAATGGATGTGATGTTCATCATGAAAGTAAGATGATTTAGATATCTTCAATGTTGTATATACTAATTTCAGAATATTATAGTCGAATTAGCAGTAGTTATGGGTAGAGAAACTCGCGATTGCCCTGCTTCTAAGGTTATGGACCATGTTGCAGGTACTTTATATAATGTATATTTGGGGTATTGCAATCATATATTAATACTATTTTGATAAAAGGTTATGCATTGGCAATTGACTGTACTGCCAGAAATCTTCAGGTAAATATTGACATAGGAACATATCGAAAAATCAATGCTTACTCATGTTTGACTTAGAATGATGCAAAGAAGAAGGGTTTACCTTGGAGTGCTTCAAAGGGTTTCGACACATTCTCACCCATTAGGTAAACCAGATCGAAATTAAATTAATCCAGAAAGCATAATCTCTAATTTGTTTCTGTGGCTATTCAAGTGAATTTATTCCCAAGGATAGTTTTACTGATACTGCAGATATTGATCTTTGGCTCAAGGTAAATGACAAGTTCCGTCAACAAGGAAATACAAAAGATATGATCTTCAAGTAAGTTTTAATAACCAAATGACCAAGCGTTGCATATTGATAAAGATCGTAGCGTTCCTTCCTTGATTGAATACATTTCTTCCATTATGAAACTTGAAGTAGGAGATGTTATTTTGACAGGTACACCTTCTGGTGTTGGTCCAGTTAAAGCAGGCGATGTTATTACTGCTGGTATGAAGCCTGGAAAAGCAGATAAAGATATTGTATCATTAAGATTCAACGTTGCAGATAGAAATGGTCTCTTCAAAGCCTAATTTAATGTGACGTTTTAATAAAGTGATAAACCGGTATCTGTCGTGTTTAACAGAAAATGTACTACACTCTTTGTTCTAATATTCATTCTTTGAGAAAATCTTATAAATGTCTAATCAAGTGGATCCACTCTTGTTCTGGTTAGAACAGGAACCTTCTAACAGGTAAATCAAATGAAGCTTTTTATAATTGCTATTTTTCAGTAATAAAACATTGATATTTATCTCAATACAAAATTATAAACTATGTAGCGATGCTGATATATATTTACCTGCGGATACCCCTTTGGATTATGCTTTAAATAAATATCATTACCAGTTAGACAAAAAAAGGCATATGAAGAGATTCAGAGCAATACAAAGATTGAAAGCCTATAAATTTGAAAAGATTGCAAACAGGCGAAAAACGCCATCTAACGATTTACATATTCCCCCTCGCCCTTTTGCCAAACTTGAAGTCATCAAAGGCGATGACTTTTTAAATGATCATGTAAATGAAATCGTTGAAATATTACAAATGGCCAAGAATAATCATCAGGCTAGTGATAAATATGGCCAGATAAAAGGATTTCCTACATCTGATATACGTTTAGAAGAAAGAGACCACAGCTATGCCAGACTATTGCAGATAAAAGTAACAATCATAATGAATATACATTATCAAAAGCATACTAAACATGTTTCTTAGAACAACGCCACAATAGAAGAAGATGAAAGGGAATTTTCTAGAATCAAAAACGACATTTGCAATGAAACTCGAGATTTAAGTATTCATCAGATACCAACAATCTCTAGTAATATACAAGCATCTGATTCTCCTCCTTTACCGCCAAGGATGTCCAGCAGAGATCCGAGAAGTTTTCTGCCAGAATTCCGTAAACCTCACTAAATATTTATATCATCATTATCATCATCACTATCAAACATACCACCTAAATCATTAACAGTATATTTATTTTAGTTATTGTACATTTTATCAATAAAGAGGCCATTCTCTGCTTTTTTCTTTAATTCATCAACCATATCTTTTCTGTCTAAAATCAATCCACCTCCTTGATCTAAATTCTTTGTTCTCATATCTTTAATTCTAATTTTGCCATTTTCAATTTCATCTTTGCCAACAATTACAGCAAATGGAATTTGTTCTTTTTCACAGGCGAGCCATTGCTTTTCAAGTTTTGGTTTGTTTTTTAGTGTAAATGAAGCATTAATGCCTGCATTCCATAATTCCTGCACAAGTTCCATACGTTCTTTCAAAAGTCCATCGCCCACTGAAATAACATAAACTTGAGTTGCATTGCTCTTGATAGCATTGGCATTTTGTCGAGACATCAAAATTGAAAAAACACGTTCTACTCCAATGGAGACACCGACACATGGGATTGTTTTGGGCTTTCCAGCTTTATTTGTACCTGAAAACATCCCCACAAGATTATCATAACGTCCACCAGCTGCAATGGATCCAACACCCTCTGATTTATCTGTAATAGCTTCATAAATAATGCCAGTGTAATAATCTAACCCACGAGCTAAACTCAAGTCCAGCTTGACTCGATCACGAACGTTGAAGACCTCTAAAAACTCTAAAAGCAGTTTAACATCTGCCAATCCTTTGGAAGCACCTGCATGTGCCATTAATTTTTGATCATTTTGTAAATAATCCAACAAACTGGGTGTATCTTTGACCATTTGAACGTATTCTCCAATGCGATCAGCAGCATCTTCTGCCAATCCCTTTTCTTGAACCATCTCTTTTTTTACATCCTCCCATGGTAATTTGTCTAATTTATCTACAGCAGCAGATATGGATCTAATTTGCCCTTGTGGCACACCACACACCTCAAAAATACCATCTAATATTTGTCGATGATTTAATTTGATGTGAAATGGAATCTTGACGGCATCCATTGTATCGCTTAAAATTTTCAAAATCTCAGCATCTGGTATCATGGAATCGTAAGCACCAGCAATATCGAAATCACATTGATAAAATTCCCTTAATCGGCCTTTTGTCATGATGGGTTGATCTCGTCTATACACTTTGGCAATTTGATAACGTTTCATTTGCTGCGCGTCTTTTTTACCCTGCATTGCGAGGTATCTGGCAAAAGGTACTGTCAAATCGTATCTTAATGAACAATCTTCTCCTCCCTGGTCTGCCAAATCATAAATGAGTTTACTATCCTCGCCATATTTTCCACTCAAAATATCTCTCATTTCGAATACGGGCGTATCAATAGTAACACCTCCATGACGTTGGAATATTTTTGTAATGGTGTTGAAGAGATCTTGACGAACTGCCATCTCTTTTTCATTGTAATCTCGGGTTCCTTTGGGTGTTTTTAATTGAAACTGTATGTGTTTATTGGTTGTTTAGTATCAGCTTTAAAAGCATGCAATATACTACAACTTACATTGCTTTTCGACTTTTTTTCTGGGTGTAAATCTGTTGATTGTAGCTGTTAATGTTCTATTGAGCAAAAAGGAATTGATAGAGTGTAATTTACCTGGTATAGTAACCATAAAACGACATGATATGCTTGTGAGAGGCTTTTTGGGTTGATAACGTAATAGATTTATTGAAGCTTTAAACATTCCCAATAAAGTATATTCGTAAATAAATTAAATGAAAAGTGTAAGGGGATGGGCAGGGTGGCTTCATTCAAAATGGTGTGCGGGATTTATAAACGAAAATGGCATATCCTGCTACTCATCCATGGATAAAGTAGGCCAAATACAAGATTTATGATGGAAAAAGCTTTTTATGTAAAAATAGAACACTATTAGATACGTCCTAAAATATACTAGTATCTGTGTACAGTATTTTCCGAATTAACTATCATTTTTCTGAGAGAAAATGCCAATATCCATAGAGTATTTGATGTCTTTGTCCAGCAATTCATTGTTATTATTATTAACGGCCATAATAATGATTCTTAATGAACCAATACATTTCAAACAAAGAGCCTGCAATGTTGTCAATACAATGGCATTGTTATCAAATATATATATACAGTATATAATCTTTGTTTCTTTTTAGCTTTAGTAAACTATAAAATACATCAAAATTTCAAACGAAAGAATGAGAAAATACGCCATCTCTCTCGCTTTATATACAAAATGCCATATAAACTATACAAACCAATTCATAAAAAAAACGGAAAACCATGATATTGTATTACAAAGACTTTTTTTATTATTATTCTTTATTTTCAACTATCAACAACTATGGCTTGTTGATCACAGAACCTCAAGAATATGTCACTATCAATAATGTGTCATTAAAATGCACAGCTTCAGATGATGAAGAAAGTTCTTCAAATTGGTTTTAGAACAGTGTGCCTAAAGAAAAGAAGAAGAAGTATGTTAACGCTTACCTTAGCAGCACTTACGATGAGACAGATTTTGGGGACGATGAAGATAAATATCCAAAAGTCAGTTTTTATTTACAATATGATAGTACTATTTTACTAATATATGAATATTTGCTCAATAAAGTGGATAGTAGGCAACATCAATATGACATTGTTATTACAAGAGTACCGTCTAAAATCAATTGCAGGCACACAGATGCGCAAACATCTATTCGATAGTCGTGCATTGTAAATGTTATTTTTGTCCTGGTTTCGATTCAACATCATAATTGACACTATTTCAATTTCTTATTTTGATTTTAAAGATCTCTCTCTCTCTCTCTCTCTCTCTCTCTCTCTTACATATTTCTTTTATCATCAACTGACTGTTGCATCTTCTCATTAATGTCGCTAATCCAACAAGCCGCTGTCATCCGAAATTTGAACCTTAAAAATGATTTTAAGAGAGTTAAAAGTGATGTAGTGGCTGCATGTCGCAATATGCAAGTAATTGTGGAAAATAAAAAAAGACAGAAGAGAAGAAAGAAGACAAAATGCATTTGATCAAAAGCCAAAGCAAAAACAATGATATAAAGATTGCTTCAAGATAGTTTCTAGTCTATACCGACGATTGCTCAATAACAGCCAGTACCGAATGATGAAACTGAATAGGTTTCGTTTTTTAAGCAATGATTCTGATGATATCTTGTCTTTACCTTCTACATAATTGAAAAGTTAAATCAAGTAAAGATAATTATTGGTTAATATAACAATTATGTGAGTTTTATATATTCGTATCTTTCAAATAGACTATTATAGATAGAACAATGGGCAGTCCGTACAGAAGAATTGAGGAAAATGATAAAGACGAAAATCTCACCATGTATGTTAAAAAACCCTATGAAAATCCAATTGCCACGAAAATTGGAGAATAATGATAAAGTAATATTAATATTATTGACCAATGCAAAATGGCTAAAAGAATTTTTCGTATAGTATTTGTATTGATGATGAAAATATTTTCTGTTTGTCCATAAAATTTACTATTCAACTATAAAAATAATCTCAAAATCTGTAAAACTTAATTTTTATTATTTTCGAACGCAAATCACTGTATTATTCTCTCTCAGTGGTACAAACTATCTAAAACACCTGTAAATGCTGCTGTATCTCGCATGAAATTGATGATCTTAACACTTTTACATTCAATGTTACCTAAAAAAGCACATTTATGGTCAATTTGTAATTCAAATAACCATTACTTTTACAGGAATCAGAATATAAATGAACCTAAATGATAAACTGATGCAGCGTCTACTTAAAAATTTAGTTTATACGTGTTGTACTGTTGAAGCTATGTACTATCAAAGCTATGTACGTTTTACACATTACATTACAATAACTCTTAATTTTCAATTCATATTCATAATCATCATTTTACGGAAATGTTAGTCTATTATCAAACTTCTTCCCCAATAAACTAATTTCAAGTATTGATAATAATCTATCAAGAGTATACTGGTAACATATAATATGGTTTAAGAAAGAATTGGGTAATTAGGGTTGCAAAATATCAAGTTTACTTGACATTCAAGCAGACAAAATCTGAAAATTCAGAAAATTTAGCGGACATTTTCGATCCCAAATTTTTCCTTGTAAACCCTCGTCGAAATTGGCCAAAAATGAAAATTTCAATTTTTCAGAGCAAAAACAGCCCTTAAATACAAAACTTTATTAGTAAAAATTATAGATATGATCTTTATACATTTTATTTTATTACAATAATAAAAATTGTTTATTTAAAATGTGCTGTTTTGCTCCAAAAACAGTTTTTTAATTGAAGAATTATTTCGTTATATTTTTACAATAAATTAAGTTAATTTTTTTTATTTTTAAAAAACAATTAAAATTTGGTACATGTACATATTTTTTTTTTAACTCTAATGATAAAATCTGCTTGTAAATTTAGAAAATCCAATATTTTTTTTTTCTGAAATGACAAAATCGACTAAACGGAACAAAAGAAAAATGAAAATTTAATTTCCGCATTTCAGCCTGAAAAACTGAAATTTAAGAGTTTTTTGTAAATCAAGCGGTTTTATGTTGTAATTTACGATGTCGTACTTGGTTATTTCTTAATACATAGAACTGTGAACTCTTGAAAATTTATTCAAAACTGACTGAAGCCTAAATTACATGAAAAATTTTTGTTTTCTCAAAAAAAAAAAAAAAAAAAAAAAAGGATCATGATTACTGTTTATGCTCTTTTTAAAATACTAGTCTACTAAGTCTAAAAATGGAGTACAACCGCAATGGTACCACCTTTCAATCTGGAATTCCATAGATTTTAGGTATCCGCCCTTGGATGTTAAATTGGTTAAAAGTCGCCGTGCCTTTTCCAATTAGCAATTAACGCTTGAGCGGAATATTGGCTGAGAGGAAGTACATTTCTTTAATATAGGATCTCATTTATTCGCATTTACTTCTAACGAAATTTATTATAGTTAGATGGCTGTTCTCAACAGATACTATAGATAAAATATCGTTGCGTAATCATTGCGTCCTAATACAATTAAATGTCCCACACGTTATCATAAAAGTAATTATGAGTTTATCAAAGGAACATTTCACATTGAAAAAGTTGATTTAGATGTACATCTGCATTCAACAAATGGTGTGAAAATAAAACATTTTATATGAAATTGATTTTTGAGTGATTATCATTTTAAACTGTCTATTTAGTATATTTAACTATAAACAGATATGATTATATAATTATAGTCATTTTTCCTGAGAACAGTAAATTAATACAACGATCTACATTTGTACACAAGCGATAGTTTCACAAATAAATTTTGATGCATCAAATAATTATTGAAATAAAGAGTTTTATTTTCATACTTGCTGTCAAAAATAGATTTTCCAAAATGTGTGAATTATGGATGATGATCTAGATGTCTAAGGTTCAGCATTTGAACATGATATTTTTTATTATTTTACAAGAAAAAAAAAAGGGGGGGCAGGAAAAAGGAAATAAATTTACATTATGCAGATACAGCTTTATCATATTTTCTCTGACAGAGACCACATCCACGTTTCCACCAACAGATATAAGATGTAAGAGCAACAACAAAAATGACACAAATGACGATAACAGCAATGAGCCAACCTGGCATCTTGGATGTACGACTAACAACAGGTCTAGGTTCGGTAATTGCAACATAAGGAGGATCAGATGCATTTGTACTTAATTGGTAAGCAACTAAACCTTGGAATGGAGCATTGTAATCAAGAGCAACTTCAGTTTGAGCATAATCATCACGAATATCATAAAACTTGTCTTCTTTATCAGGTCCACCTACAATGGCACCATATAACAAGTATTTTTCTTCTGGTGGGGATGAATCAATATTACCAATATCAGTACCACCTGATGCACCAGCATGATGAGGATTACGGGGAGAATTCATATGAATACCACAGACATATGGAGTCAACATGTAATTGTTACCAAGCATGTAATCGATTTGACTGGTAGCAAACTTTGTATATGCAGAAGATTTGGAACTATCAAGTTGACTATATAAAAGTGCCAAGAAGGCCATATCTTGAGCAGGTACAAGAGAGTTTTCATTACTGTAACCATCACACCACAATAAGCCGCCGTTGGTGAAACTACAAGGTGAACCTGAGCTACTATTAATAATAGCATCCAAAACCTTCTTGGCAGCAGTTGCATACTTTGTATTACTTGAGTCTAGCTCAGCACCAAGGATGTAAACACCGTCTGTTTGATCACTCCAATCCATAATACCAATAGGAGAACTAGCCAGATTGAATTGATCAAAGTAATCTGAGGCCATTGTTTTATAAGTTTCATTTCCAGAAGCCTTATACATCCAAAGAGCAGCAAATGTAAGTTGACTAGTGTAGTTATTGGTACCATAGTAATCTGCAATAGCAGGAATTGCATTAACATAAACATTACGAGGCTGGGCAGTGTCAGCTAAATTAAAAAGTGATGTTGCCTGTTGTAATAATGTATCAGCATAAGTTGTATCGTTTAAACTGTTCCTAAATAAGTAAGAGGCTGATGCTAATGCGGCGGCAGATATGGCCACAGCATCCGTACCGATCGCCGTTCTATTCACTTGATAGGAAGGACGAGGTGTTGGAATATCAGTGTCGGGACCTATTGATGTTGCATCTCAGGGTTAAAAATAGTTGCTATTAATTATTTGTATTTATTATTACCCCAATAGTTATTATCGATATCGCCATCGCCTACTTGAACATAAAACGTGTTTGCATCTGGATGAGCTTGAATAATCCAATCAGTGCCCCATTTCAACATGTCCCTTAAATAAGATACTTGGTTTGCTTTTTGATAACCATCAAACCATTGAATTGCACCCCATGCAATGACTGTTAATGAATGAGATAATGGCAATGAAAACTTTAAATAATCACTAAAAGGCTATTAGATTGTGGTGATTTACTATATAAAATTACTTACCCAGCGTCGTAATATCCGCCTGTTAAATTGACATTATTATCGCTGCCGTCTTGCAAGGCAGAATCTGAACGCCTAAATACAAAGATTGTTAGCATAATTCACTCTTTACTGTGTCGGGAAATAGTAATAATGAGACACCAAACTATTAATTGTCTGGGTTGTCATGGTTACCATCCTACTATTTTTTAAACCCGAGCTAAATTATCTATTGAATTTACCATGGTACTCGATTACTAGATGGTAAATCACCACTACGTTGAGCTTCATAAAACCACAGCGAGTTGTTCATTAAATTTGCATAATGTACATTTCCTGTGACTCCAGGGGGATTTGAAAGACCATCTGTGGTAGGTTGGTCAACTGCAATTACAGTAGATGTTAAAGTGCCAATTACAGCAATACTACTATAAAATATTGAAATTGGGCGAACCATGTAAAAATTTCTTGATAGAATTGTGTGTAAAAAAAGGTTAAAAAAAAAAGAGAAAAAACTAAAATAAGAAAAACTTGATATATGGTAAATTTATTCAATGGATGAGGGGTTTATATCTTACACGGAAAGTGCTCAATGTCTATTTTAAGACATTTGAGTTTTTTTTGTTTTTTTTTTTTGGTTCAGGTTTTGCCATTCAATGATAGAGGGTTCATATACACATAAAATAGGTACGTTTTTTTTATTAAAATTACTAAGAATAGAGATAAAATTCAACTTGACATGT
Source organism: Mucor racemosus (assembly GCA_027405735.1). Classification (NCBI taxonomy): domain Eukaryota; kingdom Fungi; phylum Mucoromycota; class Mucoromycetes; order Mucorales; family Mucoraceae; genus Mucor; species Mucor racemosus. Next base: position 1,416,039 of record JAPEHQ010000012.1, on the reverse strand, counting down.
TTCTACTTGGTATTTTTTAATGTCTTGAGGATAAATAAACTACGCCAAGAAACATGGTTACATGATGTAAAATGCTTTATGGCAAAAGGGTTACAAAGAATGAAAATGTATTCAGCGGGACCAATAGCCAATCAATACAAGAAGCACGTTACTATTTCTCTTTCCTTTGACCTTGTTTCAATTGATTTAATCGTCTATCATCAACACGCTGAAGAAATGCAACCTTTTCCATATAGCCGTCTTTATTTTTGTACTTGAGATCATCACGAATTCCTTCTCTATCAACATATCCTTGCCAATCTAATTTGCTTTTTTCAAGTGTGTTCATTTTTGGTTCTTTAATGTTGTATTTAGAAACCAATGATGATAGTTGAGATTTGGGTCTTTTTAGTTGTAATGGTGATTTAGGTTTTTTAATTTGTTTCTTTTCAATTACGGCTGATGGTTCAATTGTAGTTTCTGTAGATGTTGGTGCTGTGGCTTCATTTTTAGGCTGTGGTGGTGCTGGTGATTTTGTTTTGTTCATATCAGCCCAAATTGCATCAATCCTTGATTTTTTAGTACTCTCTTGTTCTCTAAAAAAAAGTAATATCATGTAAAAATAGAATATCTATATCAGCTTTTTTCTTTACTTTGGTTCTGATAGCTCTCTCTTTTTGCCCTTGGACTTTTCATTTATTTTAACTATGTCCTTTTCTTCTTCCTCGTCGTCATCTTCTTCAATTACGTCTTGATCATCGCTATCATTTTCTATGATACAAAAACGTTAGCATCTTTCCTCATGAAATTATTCAGTTTAATTTTACCATCAGGAATAAAATCTTCATCGTCTTCAGAATCTTCCTCTTCTTCGACTTCTGGATTATTGTAAAAGTCTTTTAAGCTTGACATGATTAGTTTTTTCAGAATATTTATAACGGAAAAGGGCTTGTGAATAGGCTGAAAAAAAAGATTTTATTTGTGCGTGTACATGCACCACATCTTTCGTAAAAACAGGTGCCGCGACTGGAAAAAATCTCGGAAACTGAACATTTAAGCGATCTCTAAAGAGTTTTTAAGAGTTCAAAAAGTGAGATATTTTTATAAACTTTGTAGATCGTTGATGCACAACATCTCAAGTTTAGGCTAGTATTATTTTTTTTCACAAAAATGGATTAATTGTGTACTAAAAAGTCGTAAGGATGTGGTCATTTCATTTTTTTTTTTTTTTTTTTTGAAAAACAGCTACGCCATTCTGTGCTACGCCATAACGTAACAAAAACATGGCAATTAAACGGGTAAAAAATCATATCCGTGTGCTTTACAGTGTTCATATGTAACGTGATTTTTTATTTCATGTATATTCTTTTGTATACATAGACTAAAAAGTAATAAAATAAAATAAATATTTGCGTATTCAACAAGAAAAAATAATCAAAAAAAAAAAAAAAAAGATTTCTACATCAATGTTTATATGCGTTTTGTTGTTGTTGTTGTTGTTGTTGTTGTTGTTGTTGTTGTTGTTGTTGTTGTTGTTGTTGTTGCTGTAGTTGTGCCTAGTTGCGATTGTTGTATAAGTAAGAGTGTATTAAAATGTTGAATTGAGAGGAAATGGGAAGGAATATGGGAAAACAAGATATTAGATAGTTAATTATTAGTAGTATTTTTACTTGCGAAGATGAAGAGAATTCTTGTAAGTCCAAGCACCAGCATCCAAATGATGTTTAGAATCAATATTCTTCTTCAAATCAGCATTCTTTTGTTGATATTCATCTCCCTTGGGACCATCAATATCTTTTTCAAAAACAAACAATTTAGGTTCCCAAACTTCCTTCTTTTCCTCACGCTCTTTACGAACACCACGTTGCCAATCTTCAATCTTTGATTTTTCAGCATTAGCAACCTTATAGTTCTTTTCATTGAGTGCCTCTGTAACAGGACCCCAAATCTTGTGAGTTTCCAATTCATTTTGCTCTTCTACAGGAACAGTGACACGCTCTGCCATAGCCTCAGCTTCGGTATCAAACAAAAGCTCCTTTTTAACATTAGCATCATTACTAGGCTTGTTAAAGAAGGACTGATGACTCCAACGACCAGATAAGTTGTAACATAACTTACCACCGGCATAAAGAGAACCCTTAATATGATTGTATTCACCACCAAACCAAGGTTTAGGGACAAACTCAATGACAGCTTTAGTGTCATTAGAGCCAATAATTGTACAGGAACCACCCAATTCAATGTAAGCACCGCCAGTTAATACACCACGAATTAAGAGATCGGGGAAATCGATCATATATTGCTCATCGAAATGTTTGAGATACAAAACGGCTCTACCAACTTGCTCTACCTTGATGGAAGTGCCCTTGAATTTAGACTTTTGACCACCTAATTTATAAATTGTGTAAACGTCATATTCTTAAAATAGCCACATTGCGCATTACAAAACAAACTTACTATGACCATTTAATGAGACACCAGCCTTCTCATCTTCCAAATAAAAAGCGGAAATTGGGGGGTGATGACAAACTTGTTCACAAACACATTTGGAATTACCCATATCACAATGGAATTGTTCACCCAAAATTGGATTATAAGGCTTCTTTTCATACTTGCCATCGGTACAACGAGAAGCATAACTACCGTAAAGTGTAGAAATGAACCAACGAGAAATAGCCAAAAGACGTTCTACAAATGAGCAATTTAGCATGTTAATTTTTAAAGTCATTTTGTTAAGTCCATGTATATACCTTCGGGTGTTTTTGCATCATTGATTGCAGTAAAAGTAGAAGGATGATCACCCCAGTATGTACCATATTCTAATAAGGACAAACCATTCAAAAAGAAAGCAGGACAAGTCAGTGAAGAAAGATCGCCAGTAAAACTAATAACGACCTTTAAAAACTCTTTGAATTCTTTAAATTGACTTTTCTCGGCGGTATCGAGATTTTTCATTGAAAGTTTATCGACATCGTTGCTATTGGGAGCGTCCTCATCTGAGGATTTACTTTTACTGACTTTGTTACTATTACCGAATCCTAATGCCATTTTTTATATAATATTTTATAAAAGAAAAAAAAAAAGAGAGAAAAAGAAAATCGAAACGGAATTTCATGATATGGATATCAATCCGGAGTTTCTACTGTTAGACAAGGTTTTGTATGTCTAAAGCAGGATTGCCTTTTTTTGAACATGGCAGCATATAAATACGTAAGTGCACATAAATTTTTAACCTGCTGTATCTTTGACATTGCAGATTAAATACTGCAGAAATCAAATTTCAATATATGTAGATATAATCCTTTAATTAACCCCATCATTTAAGTTTTTCTTTTGTTGCTTAATTTGAGTAATGGACGAAAAATTACACCGGATATCGAGGCAGAATTCGTTTTATGTGCAACTTTCTTCCGTTTGGAGTGGCTTATTTGTAAAATGTAAACTTCATCTGCAATGTGTTTTAAATCACAGATATCTCTTTAACGGAAATAGGCCACGTTGGACCATTATTAAATATATAATCTACTACTCATAATCAGGATTATAACTACGATATTTAAGAATACTTTATAGGCTCATTGTTGTCAATTATTGCTTACCAAAATGATGTAAATCATACAAAGAAAGACATTAGTATCCCGCTGGAATGTTGGCGGGAAAGGTTTTACTCTTCACATCAAATAAAAAAAAACAAACAAATCATGGACGTATAAGGTTGTGAAATCAAAAGAAAGGTACTGGGGTAGAAATAAACTAGGGGAAATAAATATTACTGTACAAGCTTCATGCAGTGAGACACTTTCAGTATTCCACAACCATCTTTGCTATGGATGATAATTGTACAGATATTGCCGCAGCATCAGCAGTAACATGAGTCAGTCATTGAATTCATCAGCTGCCACGCTGCGGAAACTAAAGTATAAAATGCTACAAATTAGCAATACACTGCGTCCATTTCTCTTCACCTCATACCATCAAATGTCTGCACTTTCTTTATCTCAATTCTGTGTTCAACTCCCCAAGGTAGAACTTCATGCTCACCTCAATGGTAGCTTGAGTCCTGCTACTATGCGTGAACTCGTTGAGAGAAAGAAGGCAGCAAAGCCTGAATTAGCCAGCTTTCAAATCCCTGATTCTTTGGATAAAATTGACGAGTAAAAACTAATTTTATCATTGTTACCATGGCAATAAATTCTAAAACTATTGCATAGTTTCTTTCCTTTATTCAAGTTCATTTATCAACTCACTGATGATGAAGAAAGCATTCGCATTGCTACTCGTAATATTATCGATGAATTTGCCAAAGACAATGTCAAGTATTTGGAGTTGAGAACAACCCCTAGAAAGAACGATGAAACAGGTAAGATTTCAGGGCAGAGTTGTGTAGAGGGTTTTTTAATACAAAAAAAAATAATAAAATTGTTTATGCCATCAAAGGCATGACCAAACAATCGTACCTTTCCGCTGTAACATCTGTGATCCAAGAAGCTAGAGATGACATTATTGTCAAATTGATTGTTTCAATTGATCGCCGGAATAATTTAGATGAAGCACAAGAGGTCGTTGATTTGGCATTAGCCTTCCGATCTCAAGGTGTTGTGGGGGTTGATCTTTGTGGTGATGTCAAAGTAGGTCTTTTTGAGAATTTGAGACCTGCATTTGAAAGAGCAAAGCAACATGGATTTCCATTAACATTGCATTTTAATGAAATCCAAGAGAACGTTTCTGAATCACCTTCTTTATTATCCATTCAACCCGATCGTTTGGGTCATGCAACCTTTTTAGATGACTATTGTAGAAAAGCTATTTATGGTCAAAATATTCCTGTCGAAATTTGCATGACTTCAAATATTCTTTGTAAAACTGTAAAAACTTTTGAAGAACATCATATCAAAGAACTTTTGGTTGAAAAGCATCCTTTCATTTTATGTGTAAGTATATGCTCACTTTCGTTTTTGTGTATTAATCCAGTATACATTGATCTGATCTTTTCGTGTTATAGACTGATGATAAGGGTGTCTTTTTCTCCGAATCCTCCAACGAATATAGACTCGCTGCCGAAACATTCAACTTGAATAAAGAGGAGCTTTTTATTATCACTCTTCGCTCCATTGATGCCATCTTTGCTGGTGATGACATTAAGCAAACTTTGAAACAAGACTTTCTCAATTGGAAGAAGGAACATCAATCCCACTTTTAATTTGTTGCTCTTTCTTATATATAAGATCTGATTAATTCCATATTTTATGGTCTATTATATATTTGATTATTTCAAATAAACATTTTTGAAAAATTTAAAGCTTATTACAATGCTACTTGACCACATCTAAATTATACGAATTACTGTATACACATTGATTCTAACTATTTCTATCATACTGAAAGTATATACAAAATAAGCAAATTTTTGTATATATATATATATATATTAGCAGACAATTCAAAACGTTTAATACTATTAACAAGTAGCTTCAAATGCTACCGTCACTTGAATTGCTTCTCAAGTTTGCCTTCATCACATAATATCATGTTAAAAAATGTAAAAATTTCGGTTTTTAAACCTGCATATTCTCTACTAACTTTAAATATTTTCAAGATCATAATGCACAAATTTAAATTCTATTTTCCAACAAAAAATTTGCATGCATTTCAGTGTAGCATTTATTATAATTGCTTTGGTTCACCATAACAATTTGCTGCAATTTGCAATCCATTCTAACAAAAGTTGCATTGTAAATAAATTTTATACTACCTGATATTGTGTTTGGAATAGTCTTTTTAAGCCTATCAAAATATTTTATTAATCACAATTGCCATGTCCATCAAATAATTCTTAACATTCCATATTAAATAATGAACATTTCTTTTGGTATCTGTTTGAGGAAAATTAAATTTCAAGAAATTTGATTTTCAAAGCTCTCAATCTTCGAAATTGGAGCGTACCCACTTTTCTATAACTAATTTTATACTAAATAATTTTTAGGATATACCTGAGACATTATTAAACAGGTCGCGTTATGCTGCCTCTTCATAAATTTATTTTATATCTCACAAAAGACTCAAAAACGCGTGAAATCCACTGTTTTTTCCTTGAAAACTGGGTCACATTTTTCATCCCTGCTCTACTTTTTTTTTCACTGAATAACACCAAGAAAAAATTATATGCCAATGTACCTAAGATGTTCAGCTTTAATCCAAAAATAAGTATCCGGAAATATCCTACTTTTTGCAGTTGGTATTAATTTTTGAGTGCTAAGGTTTCGGATTTTTTACGCGTATTTTACTGCTAATGGATTGAAAACTTTGAGGCTTCATATCTCCAGAAAAAATTAAGCTATACTACCACCTTCCAATAATAAAATTTACTTGTTTTGAACTGCTCTGTAACATATTTCAATATAAAAAAATTCTGAGCACTTTTATTTTTTTTTCATTTGTTTGGGCATTTCTATAGTTGCTTTCAAAATATTGGGTAAATTGAGCAACATTTTTTTTTCATTCATGTCATTCAGCTCGTTGAGCTCTCTCAGATCCAATTTAGAGTTTTTCAAAATATTGATTTTTCATGGAGATATTCTCAAAAATGTATACAAAAAGGTACCTCCATTTCTGGCGTCCATTTTCCCCTTGTATACCCTCATCCCAAATTCTGAAACAGAAAAATTTTTTGACAAAAATGTTGTTTCCTCTACAAATAATGCAGCTACAAGATTTTGCAATAGCTCAATCGATAGATAATTTTTTTGCGCATTATTTCAGTTTATTATATTTTAAATATGCTTATAAAAAGTGACGTGTATCTTCAAAAAACCTCCAAAATTTCAATTGCATTTTGCGCAAAATTTTACGTGAAAAGGTTTTTCAAATTTTATATAGATGGATGCAGAACTTAAAACTGTACAAAAACCATTTAATACGCTAAGTCTACTTACGTTACAGTTCATGAGCATTTAAACAATTTTGTTTTTTGAATCATTTTTGATCGTTTTTTTTCGAATTGATTTTGGAGCCCCGTTACTATAGGGTTTGTCGTATATTTTCAGGATTGATAAATAGTACTTAAAAAAGAATACAATTATAAAAGAATGAGTAATTAATCAGTTCTTCGACTGTATAATAAAAACAAGATATCGTTTATTTAGATGTAAAAGTAGTGATATTAAACGAGCCGAGCCTTTTTTATGCAGCCGAGCTTTTCTCAAGGCTCGTTAAAGTTAGACGAGCTTACAAAAAAGCTCGTTCAACCTCGACGAGCTTTTTTTTGCGCGTGACTAGAGCTCGTTTACCCCAAACGAGCTTTTTTATGCAGCGACTAAAACTCATCATCTCAATGCGAGCTTTATTTTACCTTTCCAGTGACAAATATCTAAAGTAAAGCAAACTTATGAATGTCAATTGACAATTATCTAAAGTAATAATGTCATAGCATTTACTAATTATTATTTAAATTTGAACTTTTTAAAAAGAAGTCAAAAGCTCGTCTTTCTCAAACGAGCTTTTTAAAAAAAAGTCAAAAACTCGTCTTTGTCAAACGAGCTTTTATTAAAGCTCGGCTCGAGCTCGAGTGATACAAAGCTCGGCTCGTTGTGGCGAGCTTTGGTCAAGCTCGTCCTAGGCTCGGCTCGTCTTTTATACTTATGTAAAAGTATGGCCTTTTATATTGATTTCACATTGAGATCCTGAGATGTAATTTAAGGCACTATTGAACTATTGGATCTGTTTGATAGTAATCTATGGATTGAAATGGATCAATCATAATTTAACCGTTCTTGCAGAGCTTGTGAGTTGTGTTGTTTCAATGCTGCGCTAAATATGCTTGGATGTTGATTTGATAACTACTTGATTGGTTAACTGCTGGGATGAAATAATGTGGTGTCATAATTGAGGTCCAAGCGTTCTTGGTAATTACTGGATTAAACTTGGTATGCTAGGAGTTTCTTATATCCGATATCAAGACTTGCACTTCAATACATGTCGTAGTCAATAGATTGTAAGATGTATTGATACTGTAGAAGGTGATAATGTATGATACTAGTAGGTGGAATACAACAGGGTTTAAGCTGTGATAAGAACTATTATTTTGATTATCTCGACGAAAAATCAATACTTTTTGCCGAAACAAAAATTACAGAGTAGCGTAGAGTTAGACCTACCTGTTGAATACAAAAAATTAAGCCTCAATATAGGTGCTCAATTTTTAATAATTAATTATAGGTCATTTTTGGTCAATATCTGGTATTAATATTTCTATTTTCCCAGAGATATCAATGTATTATTGAGTAAATTTACATGTTCTTAAGATTTTACGCGATTCAATTTAATATTGGGCAAAAACATTCGAAACCATTAAAAACAATCTGAAACCTACTTTTTACTACAACTGTAAAAAATCTATAACAAAAACCCTATCTCAGCAAATTTCGATTCTAATGACTTCCAACTTTACATGAGAGTAGGGACACATCTTTGACATGCTAATCTCAAAAAGCAACATCCACAACCTACTGTGTGTTGAGAAAACCATTGCCAATGTGTACCTATAGCTTACTGCGCAAATTTTTTGAAGCAAAAAAAATTTAATTTGATTTCTATGAATACTGATCCAAGTAAGCTGTCACTTTTTATGGATATATATATGAATAGGCACTACAAGTATTTCAGATACCCTCTTTCATGGGTCATTATGCATTTGGTGAGTTTGTGCAACAAGTTGGCTACTTGCTATCTTGCTATTTACGCCCGCTATGGTCAGTATGTTATTATATCAGAATCTAGATATAGCCCTACAGTAGTCGTATTATCAGGATATTATTATTGTTGCACTATTAACGGCTGCTGTATCACTTGATAATCTCTTTTATTATATAAAATCTCATTCTCTACATTGAATAAAACTACACCTTTTACTCTTGTTGTCTAATTCTTATTAGTTTTGGTAAGACACAGTAAGTTCATCAGTGCTCGACGAATATGGATCCAAACGACTTCCTATTGCAATGGCAGGTACTTCTAATGTTAATCTACAGTAGGATTTCACAAACAACACATCGTATTACGGTTAACCGAGTTTGACTGCTTTAACGGGCCGTTTTTTATGCAAACTCGAATGAGGATGATATTCGAGTTTCGTTTTTTTTCTGTCGTCAGCTAAACTCGAAAACAGGATTGAAAAAATACTTCAAGCTGTGAAATTGTCAAATATGCTATTATCAATTCATAATCCCATATTAACTTGACAAGACTGCTATTAACAGCCTCCTTAAGGCGAACCAATACTTGCCCCCACCCCGTGTTTTACCTGGATTACAAAAAAACGGGCCGTTTTCCAACTCGAATCGAATGGCCGTTTCCATTAAAACTCGATTTAAACTCGAATCGAAGCCCAATCCTAATCTACAGAATCACAAAAAAGTCAGCCTCCCCGAGTTGCTGTGAAAATGAAGGAATGAAAAATTGCACTTGTTTAAACGTTTAGACTATTTTATACGAATTGTTTCAGATATTCTTTGAAAATTTTTACAAAATCAAATAATGGTTCAAAATTAAAATTTGAAATTGCACTTAATGGACAGTAGATTTAGAAAGAACATATCTTGATTTCATTAGCTAACAGCTATTTTTGAAGGGTTTTTGGACACGTTTTTGAAACGAAGCCATTTCTTCTGCTTGGAAAAAATGTAATAACTGGAGAAATGCTTGAAATTAATGAATGTTGATCCAAATAAGCTGTAATATTCAAAATACATACTACAGCTGTAACAGTACGAAGAGATATACTTTTAACATCTCATCAATTTGCTAATTAAATCGTAGGAAAAAAACGCGCCTTTTTTGGCTTGTTGGAAATTTGTGTGTTACTTTTTTGCAGCATGGAGAGTGTAATCAAAATTACGTAATGGCATAATCAAAAGACTAAAGTAATTCCGAGAATATAATGTATATTTCTCAATTTTTTCCATAAAGAATGCAATTGGGATTGAGTGACATACTGTAAATAAAAGCAATATTGCATACATTAAAAGCTTAATGCTATTTGATTAATTGATTAAAACAGTCATCTGTCATTTTTTAATATTTATAATTGCAGTTATTAAAATCAGTAATATTTTTTGCGCTACATATATAATACAAACTAATGTTTTAATTTAAATTACTTTGATAACACCTTAATTCAGTGTATCTTAGTCCTAAAATCTATGAAAACATTAATGTATGTCAATAATCGAAAGCAGGAATTCTGAAATTTAAATCTTAATTATATATTATTATTAGACTATTTTTGAGATCTAGGGGGGGGGGTCGAATACTAATATACCGCATTGATTGAATATATGTATGAATGCTGGATATATATATATATATAATATATATATATGTATATTGGTTTATTTTCAGATCAAACAAGTAACATTATATACTTTTACTTTATTAGTTAAACTTTTGCTCTAAAGCGCGAATGTAATGTTTAGGATATTCGACTGTTAATAAATAAATATGATGTGTATCTAACTCAATTTTTCCAGTTTTTAAATCAATTTGAACTGGTACATGATGTACACGTCTATCAAATGATACATGATATCCACGCTCAGATAATACATCCATCACAATGGCGGCGAAATGATCATTTCCCAACAAAGGTTCCTCGCTATTTGTATACCAAATGATATCAGTAACTTCCTAGTAAAAAACCAGAAACCTCTAGTATTACTTACCTTCTAATATTAGCATGTCCACTAATAGAATGGCGATGAACTTGAGGAATCACATTTGTATCAATGAATTTAATTGCTTTGTGTAACAAATCTGGCTCAATATCTTGATAATGCTCCAATCGACTAATTAAATCTTGACGAGCGTGAATGCCGATTTGAGTAGCGACTGGAATATGAGAAATTGAATCAAAAGTATCTGAATCCAATTCAAGTGATGATTGATATTCAAATTCCTTGAGAATAATCTGTAAAACTTCCTTTATAGATCCAGTAGCATTGATCAAATCTATACAAAGTAAACGTGTTAAATGAATAGGCTTTAAAATTATACTTTATCACAAGACGATTTCATACGAAATGGAAACATTTTAGACAATTTTAATAGTGAACCGTAATGAGCCTTGAAGATCGAGTACCTCTCACGAATCAACTAAAAATTATGACAATGAACAATTACGTTTTATAGAAATTATTAAAACTTACGCTTTCATCATTATCTGTAACACGCTCATCCCAGAAAACACCTTGTCCTGATTTCTTTACTTCGAGGTTGTGTTGACGAATCTTTCTACCTCTTGCCAACTGTCTTTGCACTGAAATTTCTTCATCTACATACAATACACAAATGCGAAACACTGGGCGGCTAATCGTAATATTTGATGAGCACAAAATGTGCATCTAACTAGAATAGAAATTTACTCACGGGTATTGATCTCGTCTGTCTGTGTTCCAAAATTCACGTCTTAATTCTGTCATGCGATCATATAATAACTTGAGTGCTTCTACTTGTATATCAGTGCGTGGAAAACCATCCACGAGAACGCCAACAGTTGGATCACAATCCAACATGGCATGCAAAATTAATTCTATCACATATCTGTCTGATATCATTTGACCTTGGTTTATAAGTTCTTTGCATTCTGGTGCTTGAAGTAATTGCGAAACAGAAATAGGAGGGTTGGTGATGCCACGTGCACGCAAGATAGAAGGAGTATGTGTACCTTTACCAGATCTAAAATAGCAATGTGAATGAATATATAGTATAGTATATTGTATAGCATACATTGAAATGCTGTTTTTATTACCCAGGTGCACCCATTAAAAATATAAACTCACGAGGCAAATGTATATTCTCTCTGCCATAATGATCCTCAATATTTTTCCACGCTTGATTAAATATTAATTTTGCATCCTTTATCTCGGCCGCTCTAGAAATCCATAAAATGAGTGGGTGCAACTAAATAACGACGAAAATCTTCAATAGCAATCATAAATACCTAGTGGAATCATGACTATCTTGATTCACAGATCGAGAAGAGTTAGTTGCTAAACAACATTCAATTAGTGCTGATGTGTATGTTAGTTGGTATGACAAGGGCAATACTTGTTGGTTCAGGTACGGCTGCAAAACGCTTTAAAGATGAAGTTGTGTATAATGCCATTCTCCTTGACAACATTGGATTTGATTTTACCACTAGATAGCTATTCCTTTGAAAAAGAATAGGTAAGATTCTTCGTGTTGCCATGGTGATAGCTTTCAAAAATATGAGAAAAAGATAAAGAAGAAGAGAAATGTGGGGTACAAACGGTTAAATATTGGCAAGATTCGCGGAGAGAACGGGCAAAGTGACGTACATATTAAAGATGAGCTGCATGCAACAGCATAAAAGTTCGTAGTAATTATTTTTTAATACCTTTATTTATTATTTCAATCATGTCTTTTTTAACGAAAAGACTATTACGTTCAAGGCCAGTTAAGCTAGCATTAGGAACTAGTATTATAGGTGGTGGTATTTATGCTTACGATTCACGAACAGAAGCGCAACTTATTGGAAGAAATTTCAGAACTTTTTATAATGGTATTGCATTAGCAATTGATTATAAACTCAATTTTAAACCAGGACACACACCAGAGGATGGCCTTCACATCGAGCAGTTACATCAAAGAGTAGCAAACCGTATTTTTGATGTATTTGAGCAGAATGGTGGGTTATATATTAAAATTGGTCAGGTTATTGGCACACAGGCAGCTATACTACCTATTGCCTATCAAATCAGAGCAAAGCGCTTATTTGATTCTGCTCCCGCTGTTCCATTTGAGTCTGTGGAACGCGTGTTTAAGGAAGATTTTAATGGAAAGCATCCGAGCGAAGTATTTGCTGAATTCGATATGACACCAATTGCATCAGCCTCCATTGCTCAGGTGCATAAAGCAAGACTCAAAAATGGTGATATAGTCGCTGTCAAAATTCAAAAACCTGCCATTCAAAAGCAGATGAATTGGGATTTAGGGGCTTTTCGAATCTTGCTCAAGGTATATGAACGTATTTTCGATTTGCCATTATCATGGTCAAGTGATTATATTGAGGAGCATATGAGAATGGAAGCCGATTTTGAAATTGAAGCTAGGTAATTAATGGACTCATCTAGCTGGGAAATTGCCCCAATTGACATCATATTCCTATATAGTAATGCTAAAAGGGCTTGGAAGCATTTGCAAGAAGAAAAATCATTGAAAGATCGAGTATATGTTCCGAAAGTGTATGATGAGTACACATCAAAAAGAGTTTTAGTGTGCGAATGGGTTGATGGTGTTCAATTAACAAATGTGGAAGCATTGAATAAAAAGGACATTGATTATGTAGATGCAATGAAAACTGCTATCGAGGCATTTGCTAGTCAAATTTTTCGAAGTGGATTTGTGCATGGTAAAAAAAAAAAAAAAAAAAAAAAAGAAATGGATCTACTAGTTGATATGCAATATTTTCTCTAAACATATTTATTAGGCGATCCACATCCAGGAAATGTTTTAGTGAGAAAAAATCCTCATAAAAAGAGCCAAGTACAAGTTGTATTAATCGATCATGGTTTATACATTCAAGAGACAGAAAAGTAAGTAATAATTGACATTGGAGGTAGGTGTTCCTGAATTAACAAGATGTCAGATTTCGTTTGGAATATTGCCAATTATGGGAGGCATTGTTTATGCTAGATGTGCCTAGAATGACCGAAATTTGCAAAGAGTGGGGCATTTATGATGCTACAATGTTTGCTACTATCACATTACAACGACCATTCTCGGGTAAAAAGGCCGTGCATTTAGATCAGCAAGTAAATGTCAAGGACATGTACGAATTGCAAGCACATATGAAAGAGCGAATCAAGGATTTCTTACAGGATCAAGCATTATTTCCCAAAGAATTAATTTTCATCTCTAGAAATATGAATATTGTAAGAGCAAATAATAAGGCTGTTGGAAGTCCAATCAATCGTATCAATATCATGGCTCGTTGGGCAGTGCTCGGCCTTTCTCGAGAGAAAGGTACATGGCTCAGTTGGAGATCTGTTGTATTTGAATGCACTTTACTTTTAATGAGTCTCAGTTTCTGGATGGTTCGATTCCGAGATGCAACTAATAAACTTATCTTTGGAACCAAAGCACGGGGATTAGAAGATATTCTGGATGAAAGAATGAAAGACCAGGTAACATATTTCGCCAAATAAATCATTTCAATTTGCTCAAATTACTCGTTTTAAATTCTAGATGTTTAGACAATTTGGCGTCAAGATCGATCCCTCTGTATTTGATGGTTAATTTAATAGACTAGATTTACATTTCATGTATATATTCCCTTCAATAAAGACCTTAGTACCTTGATGTGGCTTATTGTTTGGGGACTTCTTGTATCCAAATGTGACTAGAGACGCAATAATTTTTTTTTTCCTTTAAATAGGTCCAAATGTTTGGGATGTGTTGTGTTCCCTCCCTAATTTCTATCCACTAAAAGGTAATTCTATACTATGCATCCATCCATCCATCCATCGATATACTAAACATTCCATTATAGTTATTCAAAATGGGTAAAGAGAAGACTCACGTTAACGTTGTCGTTATTGGTCACGTCGATTCCGGTAAGTCCACCACCACTGGTCACTTGATTTACAAGTGTGGTGGTATCGATAAGCGTACCATCGAAAAGTTCGAGAAGGAAGCTGCTGAACTCGGTAAGGGTTCTTTCAAGTACGCTTGGGTCCTTGATAAACTTAAGGCTGAACGTGAGCGTGGTATCACCATTGATATTGCTCTCTGGAAGTTCGAAACCCCCAAGTACAATGTTACCGTTATTGATGCTCCCGGCCATCGTGATTTCATCAAGAACATGATTACTGGTACTTCTCAAGCCGATTGTGCTATTCTTATCATTGCTGGTGGTACTGGTGAATTCGAAGCCGGTATTTCCAAGGATGGTCAAACCCGTGAGCACGCTCTTCTTGCTTTCACCTTGGGTGTCCGTCAATTGATTGTTGCTATCAACAAGATGGATACCACCAAGTGGTCTCAAGCTCGTTACGAAGAAATCGTCAAGGAAGTTTCCAGTTTCATCAAGAAGATTGGTTTCAACCCCAAGTCTGTTCCTTTCGTCCCCATTTCCGGATGGCACGGTGATAACATGTTGGATGAATCCAACAACATGCCTTGGTTCAAGGGATGGAACAAGGAGACTAAGGCCGGTTCCAAGACTGGTAAGACTCTTCTTGAAGCTATTGATGCTATTGAGCCCCCTGTCCGTCCTTCTGACAAGCCTCTCCGTCTTCCTCTTCAAGATGTCTACAAGATTGGTGGTATTGGTACAGTTCCCGTCGGTCGTGTCGAAACTGGTGTTATCAAGGCTGGTATGGTTGTTAACTTTGCCCCTGCTGCTGTCACCACTGAAGTCAAGTCCGTTGAAATGCATCACGAAACCCTCACTGAAGGTCTCCCCGGTGACAACGTTGGTTTCAACGTCAAGAACGTCTCCGTCAAGGATATCCGTCGTGGTAACGTCTGTTCCGACTCCAAGAACGATCCCGCTAAGGAATCTGGTTCTTTCCTCGCTCAAGTTATTATCTTGAACCATCCCGGTCAAATCTCTGCTGGTTACGCACCAGTTCTCGATTGTCACACTGCTCACATCGCCTGTAAGTTCTCTGAACTCGTTGAGAAGATTGATCGTCGTTCCGGTAAGTACCTGAATCTGTCAAAATATTTGAAGCTCCGAATCCGTTTTTGATCCATGGATCAAAAACAATGATTTTTTTCGATTTTTGACTTAACTTTTAATTTTAAATTGCATTACTAACTTTTAAACCTTTTTTTTTTTTTAAAAAAATCCAATAGGTAAGAAGATGGAAGATGCCCCCAAGTTCGTTAAGTCTGGTGATTCCGCTATCGTCAAGATGATTCCTTCCAAGCCCATGTGTGTCGAAGCTTATACTGACTACCCTCCTCTTGGTCGTTTCGCTGTCCGTGATATGCGTCAAACTGTCGCTGTCGGTGTCATCAAGTCCGTTGAGAAGGTTGACAAGGCTGGTAAGGTCACCAAGGCCGCTGCCAAGGCTTCCAAGAAATAAATTGTTTCCTAATGTCTAGCATAAAAAAGTTCGAAGGAACTTTTGTAAAATTTAAATAAAAAGATTTAATTAAAGAAAACCATATCGCGTAATTATGTTGTATTATAAATTTGTATCAATGCATTATTGGGGGGCTACGATCATTCTGCTTTGTATTGTTGAAGTTATCGAATGATCTGCTAATTTGCGAATTGAATGTTATTCTGATGGAATATCTGAATCAGTAAATTTCACGTTCATTGAAGTCAACTGGCTTCATTCTAAAATTCATATGCTCATTCAAATAAAATGTAGATCTCCATGAATTTGTCTCTTTTTAGAAGAAAGAAAATTGCTACTAATGAGAGGATATATGAATGTTTTGTTAAAAGTAGGGATTGACTACTATAGTCTCTTGTGCTACTAAAGGAATTCTTGAAAGTTTTTGCGGAATATGATAATATAAATTATTTTACTTGTAATTCCAATATCTAACGTCAAAGTTGTTTTGAAGGCAAAAAGGCTTTTATTTTGTTAAAAAATGTAAATAACTACTAGTGGTGTATGAGAATAAGTGCAAATAAGTAGATTTCGATTTGACTTATTGGAATTGTTTGAAAGAATACTTTAACGATAAGGATATGGAATTTTCTTAATTACGATTATTATTGTTACAATGTAGTTGCAGTATCATTGCTATTATCACTGCTCCCATGGTGGAACACCGATATTCTAGAAGAAGCAACCCCGATTGCTCAAACGTTAAAATAAAAAATCAGATATCTTTAGAATTCTTAAGACAATATGTTTATTAAAGATTGTAGTAAACTACAGACACATTTGTATGCTTATTTATGAAACTATTCCTTCGAGTACTGTAATATAGTATTTATAATCATATGCTTAGGTTCACTATGACATAGCCGTGCTGAGCAATGTATATAATAAGGGAATTTTATATATACAAACGATAATGTCCAAAAAAGCGGAATCCGGACAGTAAAAGAGTAGAATTTCATTTATATACTATTCAAGGCAAATCTAACAAAGTAAATTTTCAAATATGTACAATACAATATTTGAGGCGTCGTCAAAGGTGACTAAAAATAATTTTACTCTTTGTTTAGTTCTAGTTTTTTGCCTTTTCAAGATTTAGAGGAAAAAGAAGGCAATAATGATTGCGTTGTTTGTAACACTAAATCTAAGGGAAACCGCTATTTTGAGATGAACAATTTCCTAAAAAATGTTAATCGTCCTACTCTTTGAAAGTAGTTGCTGTATATGGCGATGTTTGTCAAAAAACAAAGCCATTAGCGTATTCAAAAGAAAAATATATAGTTTTAACAGAAATTGATGTATATATATATAGCTTTATGGAGCAGCCTCATATCATGGATGAAATATGTATATATAAGAGCTGATTTTTGTATCTGTTATTTTTTTTTTGTTCAAAATCATTAACAGATTCTAATTCACTAAAATACATCACAATGGCTATTCAATGGGTATATGCTAATGGTTCACAATGGGTCCCTCTTGACAGCAAGGCCCAAAATAAAATCGAGATGCTTTGGAGTAGCAACTATTCTACTTGGATTGATTGCAGAGCCTTTCATACAGTAGTTTATGTCGACCTTGATCAGATGGCACTTATTTGCAATGGTTACTCCTATACAATTGCTCGCCGCAAGAACTAGAGAACAAATATACGAAAAAAAAAATAGGTATACATTGCGAGGCTCTTTACTCAACAAGACCTTGAGAATTGTAAAATGCAATGCGATACAAGATAGCAAACAAACATCTACGGCATTGTTCAAAGTCATCATATACATCACCAAAAAAAAATTCATAAAACTACATTAAGAGATCAGAAATAGACTCCAATATTACATAATCATCGTATTCATAGTACTAGAAAACTATGTACATTTGTATATACTCTATACTCATTTAAATCATCAATTTTAATACATTTTTACGTAATTCTACATCATATGTAATAAAAGCAATACAAAATTTATATCGATCAACCGACATTTTACATTATATAGACTATAGAAACGACATTTATGATTCCTAACTCAATATAATTTTGCCTCATTTTTAACCCAAGACTAAAACCAGCAAATGTAATACAAGGTGGATCTTTTAATGATCCACATATTGCATGGATACAGTCGCAATCAGAGTGAAATGACAATCGCCGAGCGAAATAAAATAAACATTTTCATTTCATTCGTAACTTTCAACGTATATTTTGGAGTATCTTCAAAGACAAAAATATAAGAATAGATTTTTGCAAATTTGGTCAGCATCAAGTACGCAATTTCTATCATAATTCTTGATAGAAGACGATATGCTATTTCACCGAATATGGATATTTGCAGTAGGCGAGCTGGAATGATTATATTGTGTTACCGCAACAAAAATGGACGCTTCAGTAGAAAACAAACTGAAATTCCAGGATTTCTCATTACTTCTAAGCCAAATAAATGAAATAAAGTATATAATTAAAGCTTCATTATACAATATATATTTTCAATTACGCACAAATCTGCTAAAATCATCAAAAATTCGTTATTTTTAAAAAATTGTTTTATGCACTTTTTGCACGAACCTGAAGCTCAAACTTTGTCAAAATATTTCTTGAATTAGATACCTTCTTGTTATATTTTTTTCTCAATTTTTTTGGATCATGAAAAACATGATTCGAATCAACCTCCAAACCCTTACAGATACAGGCAAAAATCAGTCGATTTCGTTTAATTGGTATTTTGACCCTAAAAATTGCAATTTTTACTAAGGCTTTCCTAAGCTCAAAATGACCGAATTTTTTTGATAATTTATCTAAAAATATTTATCTGACTGTTTATTATTCATAAAATAGACTTTTGTGCATAAAACCATTATTTTTACTTTTCAAAATTGTGCAATTTTTTTGGTAAAAAAATTTCAAGAAAGTATTACCATTCGACGCGGAATTAAAAGATCTATATATTACAATTAATACTCCTAGTAAATTAACATAGTAATTTCTGGAGTAATATTCGAAAAAATAATTTTTTTTTCCAAAATCACATTTTTTTTTTCTGAAATGAAGATCAATAAAGCGGCATTTGAATTTATTTTGCTGCTGCAAAATTAGACTTTTAGATCGTGAAACAATTCTATAAAAGTAAGCTACTGCCTACTTGGTAATGCTAAAAAAAACAAAAAAAAAATAGGAGCAAGTATTATGCATGCTTATCAACGACTTTATTGAACTGAATAGTAAATACATGTTAATTTGAAGCAAAAAAAAAACCCCCTCTTTAACGCCATCATATGATAAGCTGAAAATCGAAAAATATATTTTTTCAAGGATTTTTAGTCGACAACCAAGTTTTCCAATATCTATTTATTGTCAATATTTATTCTTCACCAACGGATAGTGTAATTAAGAGATTTTTCTATGTTTTATCCATATTTCCTTTTGATTTTGCATTAATTAAAATTCACGAATTACCTTTTTGCTTTGTTTGTTTTAAAAGGTAGTAGCATTTTGACGACAAACATTTCTGTTAAAATCAATATAATAATGGCGTTCCTCCGTGGCGCAACCCAAGTATTCCCCTTTTGAAATCGTAAAGTCTACATATACTCGGAATTAGTTCTGAATCTCAGATTGTTTCTGACACCGTTTAAAATGGGTATTCCTTGGAAAGAGCGATAATTGCGATGATAAAAGTAGAGCCGTGTAAAATAAAAGTTCTGGTTAAAAATTAATGTTCCAACAAACGTTATAAAAGTTAAAAACATAATTACATGGCTTTTAATAATAGAAACAATCCTTTAAATTTGCGTTGATTTGAAAATGTGAAGCGGTGCTAGAAGCGGTGTATTTTAAGTTCTGTGCAAGAGGAACTCATCATCGTCAAGCTGTATAATTTTAAAAAAAAAATAAGCTTTATTAAAGCTAAATTGAAAAAAGAAAAAAAAAAGGAAAGCATTAAACATGTACTTGGAATGTAACAGTATATTTAGTGATCAAGATTATGCAGTTTTCTTTAGATTTTATCGATCAATAATGATGTTTGTTGTACAAATGGCGTTTATTAGAGTCATTCCCTTTGAAATACATCAAATAAATTTTGATAAGACGATTATACATGTACAAATAAAGTGGTCATCTACTTCAAGTGCTATACCCTTAAACAAATGTTCTTCTTTCGAACAAGTACATGTTTGATACGAATACATAAAACTCTTTTTACAGTAAGGGAAAAAAGAAATCCGACAGAAATCAGAAAACTGAATTCGATTCAAATATGGAATAAAACCCTGATTTGCTGCGTGTCGTTTTCTATAAGCCTTGGCTATAGGCAGGCAACGTTCAACAAATCCAGACTGTATTGCGGCTATTTAATCAAAATAGGAGCTAAAATAAACAAAAAGATTTTTCATAACATCAAGGACTTGAGATGTTCTTTTTTCTTTCTTTTTAAACTTTTTCTTCAAGTTTCTTTAAACTTTTGTGTTTAATGCACATATAACATAAACACCAAATCGAAAACAATAGAACAATATGAAGAATTTGCTTAATTCAGCTGACTTGGAAAGCGTCATTCAAGTAACAGGTTATCATTTTGATAAGCCAACTTTATTAGAGGGTGTTGATAATGTAGCCATTGCGCATGGCATTAGGTATAATTTCATTTATATTTATTATAATTATACAAACTAAATTTTAACTGCTTAGAAATCGAGACAAACTACCAGTTGTAGCAAAATTGTCACACCAACCACTCCGTTTAGAAAGAGAATACCATATTGTGCAACGTTTATATAGACAATCATCAGCCAAAGATCTTTTATGTAAACCATTAGATAAAATTACATTATCTCATGATGGTTTAATTGCATTTATTTACGAAGACTTTTGCAATAATTTATTGGAAAAATATCAACCCAACAATACTCCTGAATTTTTGAATCAACATTTTGCTTTGAATGATACACATCATATTGCGGAATCTTTTATATCTATAAACCAGTTTCTTGACTTTGCTATTCAATGTTGTAATTGCTTGGAAATGATACATAAACATCAGAGTATTTATCCGATCATTAACTATTGAATAACTTTTTTTTTCTTTTTTTTTTTTACTAATACAACAAATTATTTATAGTTGTGCATGGTGAAATTAAATTAAATGCCTTTTTATGGCCAAAGGATAATTCTGTCAAAATTTGGAATTTCGGCTCTGGATCTCGAAGCCTTGAACAAAGTTTAACATCTGAAGGCTGGAGGAAAACAGTACAACGAAATGGAGCAAATAATTTTTTACAAATGTTGATTTACATGTCTCCTGAACAAACTGGACGCACTACATTTCAGCCTGATCATCGCACAGACCTTTACAGTCTTGGTATTACATTCTTTGTAGCTTTGACGCAATCATTGCCATTTGCTCACAGCAGCCCAATGGAAATTGTACATAATGTTTTAAACAAAAAATTGCCATTTGTGCATGAAGTTCGTCCTGAAACTCCTGTGGTTATTTCAATGATTATTGAGAAATTGACTAATAAGGTATGTAAACTAAAACTATACAAAGTATTTGCTTGTACTAATTACAAAAAAAAAAAAAAAAAATAGTCTCCAGATGAAAGATATACAAGTGCTCATGGTTTGAGAGAAGATTTAAAGGAATGTCAAAAGCAATTGCAACACAGCAGCAACATTTTAAAACCTTTTCAACTGGGTAAATTCGATATTGCTAGTATATTTACATTACCAAATAACGGTTGCTTTGGAAGAACGAGAGAATTGAGTTTGATCAGTACAATTATTCGAAGAACTGCTTACATGTGTGGTTTCAATATAAGACGACGTAGATCAAATAATGGAATAACAACAACAACAGCAGCAGCAGCAACAGTATTTACACCATTAAAATTAGCCACAGAAGAGCAATCATCAACTTATAAACGTGTACATAATAGAAATGAAGCTTTGAATGGTAAAAGTAGCAACAAAGTGCATCATAATAGAAAAAGACCAACCGAGATTATTGCAATTTACGGTAATACTGGTGTTGGTAAATCAACGCTTGTTAGAAATGTTCAACAATTCGCTAGAGAGTATGGTTATATTGCAATTGCCAAGTTTGATACTCGACAACCTACACCTTATGGATGTATTTTAAGATGTCTATCTATATTTCTTAAAAATATATTGGCAGAACCATCATCAGAAATTGAGAGATTTCGACGCATGTTGAAAGAACAATTGGGGGCAGAAACTATTGCTCAATTACCAACATTGCTTGTTGATAATGTTCCTGAATTAGCGTCTTTTTTGGATCAACCTTCACTTCAAAGAATTCCCAGTATAAGCAGTAATTCATCAAGTGGTTGTGAATGTGATATGGAAGGTGGCGAAATTAAATTGAGATTTCATTCTGCATTAATTGAAATATTCCAAGTTATGGTTAATTTCAAATTTGTAACTTTGGTAAGCTTAAATTTGCATTATTTTTGACGTAATTTTTAATTTAAATTTCATCATCGTGTCATAGTTTTTAGAAGATCTACATCAAGCAGGTAAATATTCACTTTCTAATTTGGGTAACCATGGTAACACTTTTAATTTCAGATGAAGCTTCGATTGAGTTACTAGATTCGCTCATTTCTGCCAAATTAAACTTTTTGATCATTCTCACCTATAGAAAGAATGAAGTATCAAGTTTAATTACAAAGTTATTACGGAATGAAGAATCCATTGTTAGTTATATAAAAATAGAAAATTTAGATCAAACGGCTTTAATGGACCTTGTTAGAACAACAATGCATAGGCTAGAAGAGATTGACCTAGTTTTATTAACGCCGTTAGTCGAATTCATATACAATAGAACGCATGGAAATCCATTTTATGCCTGCCAGTTATTAATGACATTAGAAAAGAAGAATTTGATTTATTTCACTTGGGAGAAAACAAGATGGGAGTACAATTTACAAGAAATCGATAAAGCATTGTTATTGGATATGAAAGAGGATAGCAACGGTGATATGGACATAGAATTTTTGGTTAGAAGATTAGAAGAATTACCGCGGGACGGTAGAAAGTTTCTCAAATGGGCATCATTTGTTGGAAACAACTTTAATTATGAAACTGTTAGAAATTTGATGATGGAAAATGAAGATTTAGACGATAATGATGATGCAACAGAAGAAGAGGAGGAGGAGGAAGAAGAGGAAGAGGATCTATCACAAGAAGGATCTGATTTAGATCAAAATGAAAACATTGCAACAAAAGCAAAGCAATCGCCCAAAGTCGTCATCAGTAGTGGAAAACGTAAATTTGATGCGATTAATGGTCTTCAATCTGCACTTCAGCAAGGATTTATTCAGACATTCAATAACGATGAATTCAGATTTACACACGATCGTTACTCACAAGCTGCCATGATGTTAGCTTCACCTACAAAACAAGATGTATTTCATTTAAAAATTGCATCTCATTTTATGACAAAAGATAACGTCGATAAATTCTGGGTTGCCGATCACGTTAAAGCAGCATTGCATCTCATCAAGAATAAATCAATCAAATCGTCTTATAGAAAGGTACTTTTACAAGCAGGCGACAAAGCTTTCGATTCAGGGGCACATAAATTAGCATTTAGCTATTACTCAGCTGCTCAAGAATTATTAACAACTACAGAGAACCCCTGGAATGATGGAAAAGATGCAAAATATTCTGAAACACTTCATTTATATACTCGCCTTGCTGAAATCAGTTGGTTTATGAATTATGATTTGACTCGAGGTTATTTAAGAGCAATTTTAGATCATGCTCAATCAGCAATTGATCGTGCCGCAGCTTATAGAGTTCAGCATAGATATCGATGGTCTCGTACTGGAAGTCAAGAAAGTGCTCCTATTTTGCTTGAATGTTTGCGAGAATTGGGCGTGAATGATATCCAAATGAATATGACCGAGAAAGATCAAGAAGAGCTATATGCAACTACTCGTAAAGAAGTTTTAAAAGTAGGAATTAATAATATCTTGAATTTGCCTGTTTGTGATAGTCGTTTGATTCGTACTCGCTTTTCAATCATGGAAGAGTTATGCTTATGGGCTTACTGGACTAACGATATGCGGGCCATGTTGTCTGTCGGCTCAAGATTTGTTCTCAAAACACTCAAAAATGGCACAACACCTACTACTGGCGTTGGTTTTGTATTCTTCGGTATTGCTGTAATGCAATTATTCAAAGCTTATGAATTTGGTGAACAGATTGGTGAAATAGGCGTTGCTTTATGTAATAATTATGGTGGCAATTCTGAATCAGGCCGTGCTCGATATCTTTATGCTGCATTTTTAAGTTCCTGGAAGTATCCTTACCATAAATCCATTTCAATGGCTCGTTTGGCTATGAAGCAAGGTTTATTGGGAGGTGATCGGATTTATTCTACATTTGCACATTCGTATATTGTCATTGGTAGTCTTCTTACAGGTGAAAATATGTCTGATGTATTGAGAGATGCTAAAAACTGCGTTGAAGAAGCAAGTAGTCTTGGAGAAACTGTAGGAACATCAATCTTGGCTACTACTATTATTCGAGTTATTTTAGCTGTGCAAGGAAAAACTCAATTAACACCAGACGGTATATTTGAAGATAAAGAATTCAATGAAGCTCAATTCATTCAACAAGCTATGCAAGAACATCCAGATTCAGATATTCAATTATATTACTATTATGCCATGAAATCAATCGTTTTAGGCTTGTTTGAATTTGATATTGCATCCGTTAAACTTAGTTCTCAGCATACACACATGTCAGATTCATTACCATCAGCTCGTCATACCCATCTAATGTTCTTTTTCAGATGTATCAGTTTCATTCGCTTGATGCGAAACAAGGAAATTAGTTTGGATAACATGGATGAAATGGAAAAAAGTAGAGCTAGGTTGGCTAAATGGGCTCAACATTCACATCCTACAACTCTTCAAATGCTTATCACTTGTATTGATGCAGAACTTGCTAGTCTGAACAATGAACATCTCAAGGCTCAAAAATTGTATGATCATGCTATTCGCCAAGCTCGTCAAGGAAATTGGCCTATAGAAGTTGCCGTAATTCATGAACTTGCTGGTGGGTTTTATGCGCAAAATGATATAACCTCAGTTGCTTCTGCTCTTATTAAGGAAGCCATTGCTTCTTATCGTCACATTGGTTTATTTGGAAAAGCTAATCAAGTAGAAGCCAAGTATAAATCCCTACTCAAGGAATTTGCTAAACCTGAACAAGCCAAAGAAGTTAGTATCCAAACAGAAACATTCCAAGCAGCTGTCAAACGTGAGTCAATCAGTGATCTCAGTGTTCCTGAATCTTGTTCAGCAGACATGTTTAATTCCCAAGCAAACAGTATCAGCAACACAAGCCCTGAAGAAACTTTACTCACTTTAGATGTAGTCGATTTGGCATCTATTCTCAAAAGTTCTCAAGTTATTTCTAGTGAAGTGAATTTCGAATTATTAATGAAACAAATGCTGGGCATTATTCTGGAGAATTCTGGTGCTGAATCAGGTGTGATTATTGTAAAAGAGAACACATCCTTCTTGATTGTTGGCTGTGGATCTCAAACTGATGGATGTGAAATTTTCAATAAGCCAAAGCCTTTATCAGAAGAAGCTGATTCCATTATTACTCGTATATCACATTATGCTATCCATGCACAAGAGTCGTTGTTTATAGTCGATGTGCAGCAAGATTCTCGTTTCTCGGATTGTACGACTCAAGCTAAATCATGTATTTGTACACCCATCATACACAAAACTGCCATTGTAGGATGTATCTATATTGAAGGTGCCGTTGGATCACTCACAGCTCGTCACGAAGTTGTCTTGAGATTATTGTCACAACAAATTGGTATTTCTGTAACGAATGCTTTGCTATTCAAGAGCATTCAAAAGGTTACATACGCAAATGTCAAGATGATTGAAAATCAAAAGGCTGCACTAGAAGAAGCCCGCAAAAGTAAAGAAGCAGCATTGCATGCAATGAAATTGAAGGCTGATTTCTTGGCCAACATGTCTCATGAATTGCGTACACCATTCTCTGGATTTTACGGTATGATTTCACTTTTATCAGAAACAATTCTGGATGCCGAACAACAAGATATTGTACATACTGCTAAAGAGAGTTGCGAAATGCTTCTCAAGATTATAGGTAATTTTCCTGCTAATTAATATATTTTCTTATTCTTGAATTAACATCTATTCATGATAATTCAGATGATTTACTCAACTTTTCCAAGCTTGAAGCCGGTAAAGTTGCATTAGATCTTGGTCCATTGGTTGTAGAAGAGGTTATTGCAGATACAATCGAAATTCTTAGTTCTTTATCAGCTCGAAAAGGTCTTGAATTGGCTTATTTTGTTGATCCAGAGGTCCCTGATACTGTTATCACTGATTCTTCTCGTCTAAGACAAATATTGACCAATTTGCTTGGCAATGCTATCAAATTTACTCATCAAGGTGGTGTTGTTATCAAATGCCATGTAGTCAAAAATGATGCCGAATTTTCTGAGAGTGATGAGTTTGTTCGTTTGAAGTTTGAAGTCATTGATACTGGTATTGGTATCCGTCCTGAGCAACAACGACAATTGTTTGAACCTTTTTCACAAGTGGACGGTAGCACAACTCGTATGTATGGTGGTACTGGTCTTGGTTTGAGCATTTGTCTTCAATTGGTACGTTTGATGATGGGTCAAGTTGGTGTAGAATCTCAACCTGAACAAGGATCCAATTTCTGGTTTACAATTGCTGTCAACAAACAGCCTAAGCGTATTGAAGATGCAAACAGTATTTCGAAAATTACTGCGTTAAAGATTTCTTTGAGGAAGCAAGCAATCTTGCTCGCTAGCGACAGTGATTTGAATACAAAAATGATTAGATCTTTACTCGGTGATTTCACAATCAAACGCACTGCAGGCATGCACCAGGCTGTCCCCAATGCCCTACAAGAACATCATCCTATCCTTATCCTAGATATTCCAGCTAAGCCTAATAACTTTATTGCTCATCAACTTCAAAGTGTGGATGATGATCCAGAGTGCGAGTTACATATCATTCTACTGTATACACCATCTACCGAGGGACATAAATTGGCTGCCGAAGCTACTAATTCTGCTTCTGATCGTCGAGGTCGTCTTGTAAAGATGGCTAAACCTGTACGTAGAGCTAAATTATTGAGTATCCTGGAACAAGTATTAGATCAGCAACGTACATCTCCCATGCCACAATTGCCAACTTCTCTTGGTAATCGTATGAAGGATTATTTTGAAACAGATGAACTATCATGGTATGCTAAAAAACCAGTGCTGATCGCCGAAGACAATATGGTTGCGCAAAAACTGCTTCGAAAACAATTGGAAAAGATGGGATTCTTGGTAGAAAGTGCGAATAATGGCGAAGAAGCTGTAAATCTTTGGCATGAAAGACCACCTAATTACTTTTGTCTTGGTTTCTTTGATCATCATATGCCCAAGGTAATTATATTTTACAGCATTAGATAATCAATGAATAGACTAAACAGATTTTTTTTTGTGCAGTGCGATGGTGTTGAAGCTACTAAACGCATTCGTGCATTTGAATTAGGAACAAATAGTCGATTACCAATCGTAGCTCTTACCGCAGATATTCAGAGCTCGGCAAAGGATATTTGCTTTGATGCTGGTATGGATGGGTATCTTACAAAACCTCTTATTCCCAAAGACCTTGCTACTACTCTTCGAAATCTAAACCTTGCTATTCAGAAACATTACGATACACCTGCCTCTTCAACCCCCTCTTCACCGCTTTCCTCTGTATAAATTTATTTTTAATATACACACACACATATATATATATATAACTTCGCTATTTAATCTAACAACTATATAATTATTACACTATAAATATCAATATATTCTTTTTCTGATAGTTGAACTGTTGAAAAATAAAATATTCTCTAATGACAATAAGCAATGGTTCCTGAACATAAACTAGATGCTATATTATAATTAATATTCTATTTTTGAACAATGTCTATTTGTTAAATCATGCTAAGGCACAAAATCGATTATAGTGTAGCCATTTTTCATAAAATTCCAACATAAAATTCATAAAATGGATGCTATCTGTAAGTATATTTGTATTTTTGATCACTACTCTTGTTAAATTACATGAAAAAAAATACAAGATTTCTTGTATTTAATAGCCTAATACCTTTACCAATTTTCAAAACTCTTGCGACTGAAATAAAATATATAATCAGAATGTACCATCTTTTTTATAACCAACCACAGAAGTAGCAACTTTTAGGATGTACTTCTGGCACCATTATGAAGATATAAACTGGTCGCATTATGCTATCTACTTCTAAATTTATTCTGCATCTCATGAAAAACTCGAAAAAACGTAAAATTCACTGCTTTTTCCTTGAAAACTGGGTCTCACTTTTCATCCCCTTACAACTTTTTTTTTCACTTAATAACACCAAGAAAAAATTATATGCCAATATACCTGATATGTTCAGCTTTAATCCAAAAATAAGTATCCAAAAATATCCTATTTTTTTGCAAGTGGCATTAATTTTTCAGTGCTAATATTTCAGATTTTACAAATAATTCACTGCTAAAAAATGAAAATTTTGGACCTTCATATCTACAAAACATTAAGCTATACTAGCGCTTCTTAATAATAAAACTTACTTGTTCTAAAGTACTCTATAACATATTCAAGCATAAAAAGTTTCTGGGCACTTTTATTTTTTTCTCATTTTTTTGGCATTTCTATAGTGGATTTCAAAATATCTGTTAAACTAAGCAACGCTTTTTTTACATTCATATTATTAAGCTCATTGAACTCTCTTAAACCCAATTTAGTTTTTTTTAAAATATTGATTTTTCGTGGAGATATCCTTAAAAATGTGTACAAAGAGGTACTCTCGTTTCTAGCTTCCATTTTCCCCTTGTATACCCTCATCCTAAATTCTGAATTTCAAAATATTTTGGACAAAAATCTCGTTTTCTCTACGAAAAATGCATCTAAAAGGTTCAGTAATGGCTAGATCGATAAATAATTTTGCTGTACATTATTTTCGTTACTTAAATTTAAAACATTTGTATAAAAAATGTCCTGTATCGTCAAAAAAAACTGTGCAATTTCAATTGCATTTTACGCGAAATTTAATATGACACATTCACCTGAATTTTGTTTAGATGGATGCAAAATTTAGAACTGTTCATAAACTATTTAATGCACTAGGTCTACTTACTTTGCAGTTCATGAGCTTGTAAACGATTTTGTTTTTTTAATCATTTTTCGATCATTTTTTTTTCAAATTAATTTTTGAACCCCGTTACTATAAGGTTAAGCTGTGGTATCAACTATTATTTTGATTATCTTGAAGAAAATCAATATTTTCCGCTAAAACAAAATTGACAGATTAGCTTTTAGTTGGATCTATTTAGGATATATGATTTATCAGAATATATTATTAATGTAAAATAAAACTAGAAGTTTAATCAAGTAAGTAAAGAGATATCGTCACTACGGCCGAACTATGCTTCCCATGGGCATAACGATCTGCACAGATGGGCAGAATACGAATTTTTGTGCAAATCAGGCAGTCCAGATGAGCAGAGCAATGAGATTGAGGTTTTTTAGTCAATTTATTAAAGTATATCAATCATAATATAATTATTAACAAAAATAATTTCAATGATTTAAAGCAGATGTGAGTTACTCTGTTTCAACAGAGTTGCCTGATTGGCGAGATATGTCAAGTTGAAATTTGGGGTTTGAAAGAGTTCTGCCCATGTTCTTCCTTCGGAGACCAAATGGGAACAACGACAACAACAATCTGTTTGGCAACACTAAACGTATTTATGTCTTTGTAAATTTCTGTTTGTAACACACAAAATCGACTGATTTAGAGTTATTTTTCTTTTTTCTTCCCTACTCTTTCCTCAGCTCTTTTATTTATGTTTAAAACTACAGCAAAAAGACCAATATTTTTCATAAACTAAAATTAAATAGCACGTGCAAGTACATGTTTTTCCTATTGTTTATTTGGAAACAAATTAATAACTGTTAATGTTACGGCATGTTATAATATTTTTTTCGATAAAAAAACATCCAAGACTTAATCATTTTGTTCCATTATTTACGTTATAAGCAGTGCTTTTTTGGTCTAAATTCGATATCTACCTGGAGAAAAAATTGATAATTATAAAAGTATTATGTATAATATTGACTGGATTTGAATGAATAAATAAACTCATGCTAGTCTATTTAGCTTCTAAAAAATATTTGCTTCTGTTTAATGACCAACAGCCAAGAAGAGGAAAACAAGATGTTGTCTTGTATATAGCCACTACCAACTATGAAAGGTACACCATAATCATTACTTATTAGCATGCTAATTGATTTTACTAATAGATCAATTTTTATAGGTCAAAAGTAAAGGCGTATTCAGTTCAAAACGCTTGAAATAATTTAATTATGCTAATTTACCTGGTTTATCAACTCTTGCTCATTCAATTGCTATATTTGATTTTAATATTTCGTTTATACTTTATACTGCTAATCGACTCGTTCGTCCATTAGAGTTAACTCACCATCCTTGATTATCGTACCTATAATAACAGCCCATTATTAGCTCATGGTAAACAAAATTATTAAAAGGGGTCGTCTAATTTCAAATGTATCGAACCAAGATGATGATGTAGGTTAATTGATATAACGGATAATACATGCGATGTTATTTATTGAATGGATGAATGTAAATGTATAAAGCAAAGCTTACTTTTGAATGAAAGTACCACTACTAATTATTCTGATTAACATCAATAGGCTCAAAAAGCATAATTAAGTGCAATCATTGCTATTAAACCCCATAATTTGATATGCAGAAAACTCTTGAAGCGTTTATTCTTTTTTTTTTTTGGCAATGCTACAAATCACCATCGTCGTTTAATATGACTGAATATTAATGAATCAGAGAAACCACAATTGGTAAAAACTGATCCCCAATGTACATCGAGGTCAAGATTGATAAAAGGTGCATTCATTGTGCAGTGGAAATCGCAGCATTTTGATGGATAGAAATTACAGAACCAAGATGTTGTCTTTGCCTAAGGATTTTTAAAAGGGTGGTTTAAAAGCATACTTTATCAAACTTACTTAGACGTGAAATACTCACCATATGCTATTAGAATCATCTTGTTTTTTATTTAATTGCTGTATTATTAAGAATCAAGCTTTTCATAGCTTATAACAATGACAATGGGATGTTTCTGGTTTTAGATTGACATTTATCATAAGGCGAGCTGACGATACCTTAGATGATACTACTGTAGATGGAACCAGTCAACTTAATTTATGAAATTTGACTGCAAATACCGAGGAACCATTTGTAAGTACTTAATAAGTTGGCTCTAATAAAGCATTGAATACATTGGCTTGGGACAAAGAGGGCAGAAAGGCGGCAATAGGTTCCAGTGATAGCCATGTTTATGTTTATAATATTATTGGAGAGGTAAAAAAAAAACTTAATGTAAATCACCTCTAGTGCAATAATTATAAAGTAAGACTATATTATCATCAAATAAACTACCACACAATATTAACATGTATAAAGGTTTACAGTAATAAGCTTGAATCAAGTCGGTACAGCATCGTAAATTCTGGAAAAAGTTCACAAGTCTAATAAAATCTCTTATTTTTAAGACTTACAAAGCTTATACGCGGAATATTAATTTTGAAAATTATTTTTGTCCAGATCTTCAATTTTGACATTTTTTAATTTTTTTTTCTGATTTTGCAAATCTAGAGTTAGTTATACTACCAATTATAAAAACGAAAAATATACACATATACAGAATTTAGCGCTCTATTTGCTCAATAAAAAATAACAACAATTTTTATAGCAAGATATTACATGAAAATCCTTTAATCAAAAATCCGTTTTTGGGACAAAAGTACAAAGTTTCATCACTTAACATTTAATATTAAGCTTTAATAAAATGTGCATTAGTTATGGCTACAAGTTTCTCTCACAATGTAGTATATTTAAACGTTGATTTTGGTATCAAAATTTGATTTTTCTGTTTTTTGATCAAAATCATGAGTGCTGGTAAGGATAGAATGAGTCCCGAAAATGTCCGCTACAAAATCTGAGTTTTCAGACCATACCTGGTTAAATATAAGAAAAATTAAAAAAAAAACGCATTTTTATTTAAAACTTAGGTATACCATTGTTGGTGCATTCACCGGTTATTTGTAAGATAATAAAACTTTTGATTTGTAAACCTTATTGATAAGAAATTAGCTAACTGATCTATGGTGACATTCTTGATTGTTCTTATTGTTCGAAAGTAAGGTCCAGGAAACGGGATATGTGAGACATATCCACTTGTTGGATTTAGCTATATAAAATAATAAGCACAACTTAAATGTGCTGCGTTGCTAATGTAAATAGATTGATCTGGCATGGAATGTCAGAAAGATATAATCGATCCAAAACTGATCTAACAGATAAATGTAATATAGAATTTTTATATAAATAGGACAAATTATTGATATTAAATAAAGATGATCTTCAGTTTTTGCGTGTGATTTAATTTAGCGAGTTCCCTTATTAAATTATATGTTTTTTTCTTGCTACAATATTTATTCTAAACCTTGTGCAACTCATAATGTTCAATATCTGATTTAACATTTGCATATTTATATGAAATATGAAATATGCAACCGGAACTTATTCATGTAATTATTGTTGAAACACCATGTAATGTGAATCATTACATGATAAACGCACTACGGCTGACCTGTACTGCACAAGATGATTTCGTTGTGCCCAGATGGGCTGCACACTATAGCCTGAGCTGTTGTGCCCACTGAATATGGTTAAAAAGATAACAAGGTGCTCATGGGCACAACAAAAGAAACTGCACACGAGCACAACACTAAGCCTGTGTATGCAGAATTATAGATTCCGTCCATGTGCATGACATTAATCCCATGTGTGCATAACAGTAGAATTGTTCATAAGCATACATTATCCGTATTTGTGTATAATAATAAAATCTGACCATGAGGATAATAATGAGCTAATCATATGGGCCAAAATTGCTTTGTGTAATGATCCAGTTATATTACATAAGCAAATTACACATATAAATAACAACCAAGAACGGATCAATTGCACATTAATGAATTCATCTGTTCTTTCCTTTCCTCTTTTTATATTTATGACCACAACCCAAATAAATATATATTATTACTTATTTATCATTGTTACTTATAGCCAATTATTACATAATCACATATAATCAATCATAGGTAATAATCGTATAGTAATAGCAATTACAATTAGTAACACCAACCTCTCATAACCAATCATAGAATCAAAGTCAGACATATAATCCTCCATATTATACATCCAGTTTGACAACCAATTGATCTATCACACTTTGTATATGAGCATCATGCCGTTTTCAAAATTCCATTGCATTTTCAACTGGGATGGGTTTTTAAATTACATTTGTTTTTATTAATATAAATTATAGACAATACAATTCCATACATTGTTGATGTAGAGCAATACATGCAAGAAGAACCAATATATTTACAATTATTATCATCATTTGTAAATATGTTTACAGCTATAATGTTTACAGCAACAATGATTTTTGCTCGAGCATAAACTGTAAATAACACTTACTGCTTATATTTATATGCAAGTTAAATCTAAGACTATAGATGTTACTTTAATTATCACACATAAAATTTAAACAAATTAACATTCTTTAAACTTACTATTTTAATTTACGATTCTCGGCTATAAAAAGATTTGTTTTCAAGAATACAGTAGCTACGATCAAAACTATGGTTATTAGACAGAACATTAGATTATCCTTTTTTTTGTTTTTATATCATTTAAAATTTTATCACTTTCCTGGAACATTTCGTGAGTTTGTAGCCAGTTCTAGCTTTTCATTGAATAGATAGATGATATAAATATCATTGTCTTCGATTTGATTTGGTACTCAAGAAATACTTCCAACAACAATTCAATAGTAAATAATGCTACTTGATCTTAGAATGCAGTTGGTTATAAATGAAAATATCAGCCTCTAATATAACGACTGCTTGCTACCTATATCAAAAACATTAATCCCTTATGTTAGCATGCGTATTCATCAAATAAAAGGAAAAAATATCAACTTGATAGTCTGATATGTCATATCAAATGGTGAATAATATCCTTGGAATATGAAAACAAAAAAAGAGAAAACAACACACGTAGAAGAGAATTTTCAAGGCTTTACATTATCCAGCGCAATTAAAAACCTGCTAAATTGCACATTCTAGTCAACGTAAAAGCAGCATTACAACGCATAACGCATCAACCCATAAACTAAGTACAATAGGCAATATCTGTTACTAAAATAAAAACATAAAATTTTCTACTAGAGAAACCGTCTGTCATATCATAGATTCATTAAAAAATTGCAAAAGCGAGCCCGTAGAGCAACGACGTAATTGAGCATAGCAAGATCGAACGGCTAAGTCTTTTATACTATGGTATATATCTAAGCTTTAAATGAAAATGCGGTTTTTTTTAACTTTTCTTATATTTAACCACGTACGGTCTGAAAATTCAGTTTTTGTAGCGGACATTTTTTGGGGCTCATTTTATCCTTACCAACACACATGATTTTCATCAAAAAACAGAAAAATCAAATTTTGATACCAAAATCAACGTTTAAATATACGACATTGTGAGAGAAAATTGTAGCTATGACTAATACACATTTTATAAAAGCTTAACAATAAATGTCAAGTAATGAAAAATTGCACTTTTGCCCCAAAAACGGTTTTTTGATTAAAGGATTTTCATGTAATATCTTGCAATAAAAATGTTTGTTATTTTTAATTGAGCAAATAGAGCGCTAAATTCTGTATATGTGTATATTTTTCGTTTTTATAATTGGTAGTATAACTAACTCTAGATTTGCAAAACCAAAAAAAAAAAATTAAAAAATGTCAAAATTGAAGATCTGGACAAAAATAATTTTCAAAATTAATATTCCGCGTATAAGCTTCGTAAGTCTTAAAAATAAGAGATTTTATTAGACTTGTGAACTTTTTCCAGAATTTACGATGCTGTACCGACTTGATTCAAGCTTATTACTGTAAACCTTTATACATGTTAATCTAGTGTGGTAGTTTATTTGATGATAATATAGTCTTACTTTATAATTACTGCACTAGAGGTGATTTACATTCAAATTCCATAAATTAAATTGACTGGTTCCATCTACAACAGTATCAAACGTATCATCAGCCCGCCTTATAATAAATGTCAATCTAAAATCTAAAATATCCCATTATCGTCATTGCTATAAGCTACGAAAAGCTTGATTTTTAATAATGCAGTAATTAAACAAAAAACAAGATGATACTAATAGCATATGATGGGTATTTAACATCTAAGTAAGTTTGATAAAGTACGCTTTTAAACCCTTTGAAAAATCCTGAGGCAAACACAACACCTTGGTCCTGTAATTTCTATCCATCAAAATGTTGCGATTTCCACTGCACAATGAATGCACCTTTTATCAATCTTGACCTCGATGTACATTGGGTATCAGTTTTTTACCCGTTGTATTTTCTCTGCTTCATTAATATTCAATCATATTGAACGATGGTTTGTAGCATTGCAAAAAAAAAAAGAATGAATACTTCAAGAGTTTTCCGCATATCAAATTATGCAATTTAATAGCAATGATTGCACTTAGCTATGCTTTTTGAGTTTATTAATGTTAATCAAAATAATTCGTACTTTCCTTTAAAAGTAGGTTTTGCTTTATACATTTACATTCACCCATTCCATAAATGATGACATTGCATTTGTTATCCGTTATATCAATTAATCAACTTCATCTTGGTTCAATACATTTGATAATTAAATGCCTAAACTACATTTGAGCCACCAGGCATCACTACAAAACAAATCTCATACAGGTCTACGAAGCATCACAATTTAGATCATTTTTTTGTGTTCATATAGATCTGAGCTCTCTCTCACATTCATAGATCTCTGTATAAACCATATCGATCTGTTCCATTTAACTGAAATACACTGGATGCTAACATCGTACTCGATAAAGCACCTTGCTTTATTACGAGTCAGCACAACTAATCTAATGCTAGTTTACCATCAGCATTTGAATCAGATAAAATGTAGATTAAACGACCCCTTTTAATAGCTTCTCACATTATGAGCTAATAATGGACCATTATTATAGATACTGTTTAATATACATAATGAATAACTAGAAAATAAAGTTAAAACTAGATATATTCATTGAATATATTGTAGGTAAAAAAGATAATGATCCGTCTCGAAAGACATCAGGATTCAGGGTAGTTAGTATTTATATGTTTTGGAAGCACGGATACAGAGTCTACAATACAAAGTGTATGGATGAATAATTTCATAATCTTGATGAACTAGTTGATTATAACATAATGATATACTAGATTGCCCAGAGCCAGTTTTAGTAGGATACAACCAAGTTAAGTATATAGAATATTCATACTTGGTAGACTTTAGACAGTGAATGTTTATACAAATAGAATAGCTGAATTCCATTTCCAGGAATGCATTTATGATTGACTCAACTTCAGAATTTCAGGCTACACCATTTTATCATAGACTAAATATAACACAACTAAATGAAATAAAAGTGCAATGCATCATTATAATGTAACCTCATACTCATCACTCTATGCTAAGAATCCTCTCTGATTAACCCTGTGGAATATATAGAGATATTCACGGAGGAAAAAAAGTATAAAAAACCAATAGGAACTCGACTAGATAACACAAGTGTTTATCATCAAGTTTAATTTTACTTGAGGATTTTTGTAATAAATAAATGTCCTCTTTATATAGTTTTCATCAGAGAGATTAGGTAATCATTCCTAGGTCCATACATAGCCAATAATACCCCTTGTCAGATATAAGTCTTGATAGTAACCAATCGGTGTATTCATAGAGTTCATGGGTCCTTGATCATAATAATGGTGTAATTAGATCCACATTATGTTGATTGGTCTTTAACTATAAGCTGCTAAGATTGAAGCTCGGTAGAAAGTTTATATTAGTATGAAGTAGCATAATATATCATTTAGTAGTGTAATTTCTATTCATGCCAACTGTACTTTAATTGAGACTTACATAATGGAGATCAATATAGTGGATAAATGTGTACATATTGTAGATTTTTGCCTATTATTTCTGTTAGATCTCATTTCAATCCAATATTAAAACTGACATCCAAATGGAGGAATTGAAATACTATAAATACTTTCAGATCCCAGAACCTGATGGATCCTAGTTTCCTTTTTTAATTTAATAATAAAGACCCTACGTTCTCCGTGATATAATCACTTGTAGTCTTTATTTTATTTGTAGTATATATTGGAAATGATTGTTACCTGCCTATAACTCTCACATATTTCACAAAACCTTTGAGTACTTCTATTAGTAATACATGTACCAATCTAGTCTGTGTCCTAAGCAAGCATTATAGCGCATGGACCATAAACTAGTAAGCAAAATAGGCAATATCTGTTATCATAGAAACATACATTTTTCTACCAGAAAAACCGTTTGTCATATCATACATTCATTAAAGAATTGCAAAAGCAAGCCTGTAGAGCAATGCCGTAATCGAGCATAGCAAGATGGAATGGCTAAATCTCTTATACTGTGGTACAGTATATCTAAGTTTTAAATAAAAAGGTGCTTTTTTTAACTTTTCTTATATTTAACCACGTGTGGTCTGAAAATTCAGTTTTTGTAGCGGACATTATTCGGGACTCATTTTATCCTTACCAACACTCATGATTTTCATCAAAAAACAGAAAAATCAAATTTTGATACCAAAATCAACGTTTAAATATACTACATTGTGAGAGAAAATTGTAGCTATGACTAATACACATTTTATATAAGCTTAACATTAAATGTTAAGTAATGAAACTTTGCACTTTTGGCCCAAAAACTGTTTTTTGGTTAAAGGGTTTTCATATAATATTTTGCAATAAAAATGTTGTATATTTTTTATTCAGCAAATAGAGCGCTGAATTTTATACCTGCTTATATTTTTTGTTTTTTTAATTGGTAGTATAATTAACTCTAGATTTGCAAAATCAGAAAAAAAAAATTAAAAAATGTGAAAATTGATGATCTGGACAAGAATAATTTTCAAAATTAATATTCCGCTTATAAGCTTTGTAAGTCTTAAAAATAAGAGATTTCATAATATTTGAGGACTTTTTGAAGAATTGACAGAGCTGTATCCACTTGATTCAAGCTTATTACTGTAAACCTTTATACATGGTTGTATGTAGTTTTCATTCGGCATCTCGCCGAGGAATATAAGAAAAGTGGTAGTACCACTGTAAGTTTATTCCGTTCAAAAATTAGTAAAAATCAAGGGTTAAAATACAGGATTGCTTGTATTCTTGACCAAAGTGTAGCTTATCTTTAATAATGGTTAATTAGACGTAGCTATGCTGCTTTCGAGCCAAAGAAATTATTCTGTGATTCTTCATTATATTGCAGATAAATAGTTATGACCTTGTTGTTGTCGGTGCAGAAACCATATCTATTTGTATATTTGATTCATCATCGTCTATGGGAGTGCTATTTCTTCTTCTATCATGGACACCATAAAAGTCATCCGTTTCATGCATACTATTGTAACTTGCTAATTTTCTTTTGGATAAAATGCCTTTTTTCCATGGGTGCCATTGGACTATAATTGTGGAATATGATTATTACAATGCATTACTTGAATAATAATAGAAATTTAATATTTTTTTCATACCATGGTCTTTAAGACCCTTATCAAAATTGAGTTGGCATTTGACTGCGAGCCCTACCGTTGCCTATGCGAAAAAGAAAATTAAGTAAATACATATTGCACACGCTGATATGTATTTTTTCATACAACTGCAGCAATTATAACTCCAATACCTATCATAGAATACTCGTTACCAAATAAACTTAATATCTAATATCACTTTACTTACTATACATCATATAAGCATACCACGACCTGGCTACCGAAAATGTGGTGACGATTATGTAGACAGTATTGATTATAAATGCAACTTGTATGATGATAAAAATAGCCATCAAAATATGGCTTTCTTTTGATATCGAAAATCTACACAGTAAAAATGCAGGAAATAGTAAAATCATGAATACTATAAGGCCACTGTCTGGCGTCATATCAAGATCAACAGATGTTAAATTGGGTGAGTTGAATCTTTGGTACAAGAAAAGCAATACATATGATAAGAACTCGAAAAAGATGTCAATTTTCAACATTAAAGACAGCCATTGTAAATCAATATACATTTCTAATTATCGAGTCAACTTTTGTAGTTAGATTTAAAGAAATGAATTATTGTTTACCTTGTATCTTGATACTACTACCAATTTTCTTATAGACATCCCAACCAAAATCTTTTGTAATTCGATTTGCCACCCAAAATGTAGGAAAGATTAACAAAAATATGGCTACAGAAAGTGCAATCTGTAGGTACTGGTTGATTAAACGTAATGTGTCATAATTTGAGATATTTCCAGCTGCTTCAATTGCTCTCATTGCTTTGATCCAATTGACAGATTCGGCAACTAACTGTTAGGCATACGAGTTAGAAATGGCATTGGGATGACAAATTATACATACCATAATGCTAAATAAAAACGATAATATAGTAAATGATGCAGAGGCGTATATTGTTCTTGAATTCATTCGAACCACCTAAAATGTACGTTAGTATTTGAATCAAGAGAAAATGTTTATAACTTACACCATCAATAGCCAGCCATAATCTCCAAAGCTCAAAGATTATAAACATAAGGCATTCACCAGATACCTTGAATGCTTTTCCATAGTAATCAGTACGATAAATATATACATCATCGTAATCACTAATCTGTCTCACATGCACAAAAGCCGGTACAAGCAGAGCTAATGCGACAATCACTTGAAAACCAGCTAAAGCTAGAAAAGTAGAACTCCACTTTGATTTTTTGAATCGGCTTTTCTATAGTTGCAACATTGAATATACTGTAAAACTGGCATTAATACTGTATATATTACCATTTCTGAAAATATCATATCTATATATAATTTTAGTTGATTTAAGCTTGTTAAAAGAGTTACAAACAAAAAGAAAGAGAGATTAAAGGCTACGAATAATGCTCTAATGTGTAAATCATATATATATATATATATATAGTCTTCCTTAAAAGGCTGAGTGTTTTTTTTAAGATATCCTTATCATATGATTTTGTATTTATACAATCAATAAAAGAGAAGAGGAGGGTTTATTCATTTTATTATTATATAAATTATTCAGCCCCTTTTTATTTTTATTTTTTTTACAAACAAATGATAGGCCTTGAAGAAGAAGAAATTGTGGCACAGGTTGTAAATATGCATGTAGCGAGATCTTTTGGGATCTTTTGGAATCAAGGATGAACAGTTGTGGTGACTGTAGTTGTAGTTGTGGTTGTTGTCGTCGTTGTCAGTGATGAATTTGATACAGGTTGCATTACTCTTCCCATTACTGTAGGCTCGATTGTATTAGTTATTCCTGAATCTATAATAGTAGAGGAAGATATCGAATTGTCATCATTCGTTGATAATATTTCACTTCGCCAAGGTTTACTGTTATTGATGGTAGTAATTACAGTTATATTATTATTGTCATTATTTTTAGGCATTGGTTTCATTGCTACTCTTACAGGATGTGCTATTGTGCTTGTTGGAAGTTTGATTGAGTCTAATTTTGTATTTCCAGAATATCTTTCCATTTTAACATTGAATGGAACATTGTCTACTCTTTCTAAAGATGTACGAGGGATATTGTTGAATTCATCCGTATTAAACATGTACGTTTTTTTAGTTTCAGTTATTGTGAAATCATTATAATAATAATCATCATCTTCATCATCGATTGGCATACGGTCTTCATTGCGTTTCATGCCTAATAAGCCAGCTTCTATAGCATGATGTGATGGTTCTTCGATAAATCGTTTTGTACCTTGGAATGGAATCCAAAAAACTATAGAAACGTATGAGATTTTCTCTCTCTCTCCCTCTTTTTCTTTTACAAATACAATCATAAATAAGCTTACCAAATGGTTTGAGACCTTTGCCGAAATTGATCTGACATCTTATAGCTAAATATACAGTAATCTATTGATTTTAATGTGTTAGTTTACGTCTAACAAATTAAACTTATGTTTGCTTACAATAATACAAATGATGGAAATAAATTCTATATTAAAAAAACATGAGATTGTATTACAAGTATTGACAGTTAAAAGCAAAAATTTACCATAGATGATGCCAGTAAACCAGAGATCAGCGGTTGAGTATTCAAATAAACTAACGAGACTATAAACATTGCAAGCTGATAGAATCATTTGCAGAAATAAAAAAACAAACATCATCCAATTGCTCTCTTTTGTAATTGCAATCCTTGAAAATATTGATGAGATGGACACTAAAAGTGCCATAATTATACAAATGATTTGAAAACCTATTCTTTTAGTAACAATAGCAGTGCAGATCAGCAATACAATTTCAAAGTAAATGTCGATTTTGAGCCATAATGCAAACCATTGAACATTGTGATACATGTCTATTAATGTAAATTTAGTAATAGCATATACAAAATATCATTGTTTCTTACTTTGAAGTTCAATGCTACTGCCAATCTTCTTGTATACTTGCCAACCAATGATTTTGGCAGTTTTATATGCAGATATAATTACAGGTACAGATAGAAAGAACAAAATGCTTGTTAAAGCAATTTGTAGATTTTTATTCTCTACTTTTAATTCTTCAAATTGACTTGTGATCCATCTGTTTGATTCAATGATAAGCTGTAGTGTATTTGAGTTTTG
This sequence comes from Mucor racemosus, assembly GCA_027405735.1. Lineage (NCBI taxonomy): Eukaryota > Fungi > Mucoromycota > Mucoromycetes > Mucorales > Mucoraceae > Mucor > Mucor racemosus. The sequence goes on along the minus strand of JAPEHQ010000012.1, from coordinate 1,373,934 downwards.
TTAGTATAATATAGAATATTTAGTTATTATGCATTACTTTACCAATACATTGAATATGCCAGAAAATATCGAAAACCAAGCAGAGGCAAGAATTGTCAAAGCATTTAAATGAACAATCTATAATATGCCGTAAATAAAAACACTGAATTTGATCATCTTATTGCACATACTCCATCAGTTAATATCCATAACCGCCATACTTCAAAAACTATAAATAGCACATTTTCATAAATAATTTTATAGCCTTTAGCAGTTAGATAGTTTCCAAAGATTGTGTTTTTATCATCTAGTAATGATGAATCGTCTTGTGCATCTGTTGTATTTTGAGCCAAATCTTCAGCATTTAATAACGTCTTGATTAATATGGGTATTGATAGTAATGTTTGTATAATAACTAATGTAAAGTATAATTGAATCCATCGAGATTTCGATAATTGTTTAAACTACGATACGTTATATGTAGAATTTATGATTAGTTTCAGATCTTGTAAATATCAATTGTATATATACTTTTGTTTGATTATCTTACAAGTCTTGATATATATGAAAAGAACATTTATTATTTTCTATGAAAAAAGGTTCAAAATAGAACAGAATGAGAGGGGGAGAGAGAGAAAGGTATAAATTTGGGCTGATATTATATAAAATGAATTAGAACACATTTATCATATTTAGCCTAGTAGTACATGGTGAATGCCCTTTGTAGAATACGCCAAGCCACATAGTAGGCAACACAAACGGTGATACTGAAATCCATATCAAGAAAACCCAACAACAAATAGCAATTAGCTCTTTCTATTCTTTTTGCCCAGATGGTCTCAGCATTTTGCATGTTAAATTGCAAAATTGAGTATCAACTTCAATTGGCTGTTTCGAATTAATTTGACTAATTGGCCGCTTTGTTATCAGATCTACATGAATTTTGACATGTATAAACTGATACGATTGTATTGCACATCAATAATAAATAATTACCAATTTCAATCGAGTTCATTCTTGTCTTTTTCTTTTTTCATAAATGTTGAGAGATTCATACTACACGTGTATAGAGAAAAGTTCGAGTATTGAATGTTGAGTGTACTCTCCATTATATTATTTAAAACTAATTGTTAAACAGATGCCTTTGATAAATTTTAGTGTAGAATAGATATCTCGATTGTTCCGGTTGTTTTTCTTTCTCTGCTATCATCTATTTTGTACAAAGTGAACGGACCCATTGCGATAGATCAATTTATTTCTTCGCTAAAATCTTCAGCCTCATTTAATTCACAACCTTCATATGATCAAAATAATAGTAGTGTGGTAACATGGATGAATTATAACAGCTCATCGCTTGTATCAAGTATCAATTCTAATATAATATATAATGAAAAGGACATGTACCCGAGGGATTTCCGAGTATATCTGTCAAAGTATGGTATCGTTGGACAGGGCATAAACTCAAATTTATACCAATGAATTTTCTAGTAAATGTTCACTATCAATTGTGCAAAACCTAGTTGTTTTCTTATATCTTATTGCACTCATTTTGAGATTTTTTTTTTTACATACTTTAAACATACGTTTAATTAGCATTTATATTAGTATGACAATAGATTAGTTTTAGACTCATTTAATTGATAGTTTATCAACGTACTTTAGTGTTATTAATTGGAGAGTATACAATTTTAAATGGCAATTAACATTGATTGCATTACAATGTTTGTTTGATATAATTTTGTACAATCTTATGGTAGTTACAGCGACAGGTGTCACTTGTTTTTTGGCATCTCTAATAGGATTTATTGCCATTATTCTCAACAATCGACCATATTTAGCCATATATAATCGATTAAATGTGGCCATTTTTGGGCATGGTTGCTGCTATTGGATATACAGCTTATCGAAAAAATAAATGGAACATTGAGGTATATATACATACGTGCATTAACCAGAAATATTATATAAACCTAATCAGAGCTACTAATCAACGGAAAATAGGGAAAACTATCGTATCAATGGCATTATGAATTATATTCATCAGAAAGAGCAAGTATTTAATCAATTTTGCATTGTTGCGATTATAAAGTATTATCTGATTATCATGCACATTACAACAAATGCTATTCTGGAACACTTTACTCTGGCTGTAAATACAAATATCAAAATCTAACAAGTGAAGCCATTGAGAATTACATGGATTATGACATTCAATATGATTCCAGTGCACATTTTGGTGTTATTTTCAGGTTTATTATGCTCAAATCATGTCAATAAAAATCTGGTAAAGGTTTACCACCAAAACTATATCATGTTGATTATAAATAAACTTTATTACTGCTATTCTTAACGTAAGCTCTGTAAGTTTAGCTCTTTACCGAGATGAAATATATTTGCATAAAAAACATATATATATAATATACACATTCATAAACACATAAATTCAAAACATTTCACTATTCAATACATAAAAGCGTTGATTTTTATTCTAACCAAAAAGACTCCAATCTTTAACTTGTAGACCCTTCAAAATAGCCATCATTTCTGCTTTGACAGTGCCAATAGTAACAGCGCTTGTTTCATTGACAGATTCTTGTTCACTACTAGTAGATGCTAACTTAACTGGTGCATTTACTGAAATAACAAAATCAGTAGCAACCTTGGTTAATCTTACAACAACAAGGATGATTTCTACTGTATTAAATGCATTGCTTTCATTGAATTTTGAAATTTTTTGAGAACCTTGCAACACATAAATTTCTGCTCCATCTTGACTATATAAATAAGATATCAGATAAAAAGAATTAAATGGCATAATTTATTTATGCTTACGGTAAGAGTGGTGATACGTCTTGAGGCTTTAAATTATCGATCAAGGTTACTGTTGATTCAGCGGCTTCGTTATCATCGGCCAATTGTTGAAAGTGATATCTAATGAAAGGAAAAAAGACTTGTTGGTATATTATAACTGTATTAAGATTACTTTCTTTCTTACTCTGCTACTTGTTCATTTGTAGCTTCTACTTGTTCTAAAAGCTCAAAAATTAAACTTTGCTGCGTATTCATATCCACGAAAACTTCTTGATTGTCAGGAATTTGACGAAATTGACTATATTCGTTAACGTGAGTTGGACTGATCATGAGAGACTTAATATATGTTTTCGTATTAACCTTGCGTCCACAAATGAATTGAATACTGGAACTACTATAGCACCACCGAATAATTCTTGAGTACTCATTATTCTTATGAATGTTTAAACAACCTGCTTTCTGGATTGTCATGGTTTTTGGCAATTCAAGCAAATTTTTTCCGAGTTGAATCCCAGTCAAAACGATGCTATAAATTTCAACTTTTAGCTTATAGGTTTGATTTCAAGATGAAAATGTACATCTAAAGGCCAAAGGAAAATATTATTTAATCTTAATAGTTTTGTATTGTTTAAAAATTGCATTACATGCGAATAATATTAACGTATAATGAAGAAAAAATCCTTCAAAGGTAAGGTCTCATAGTATAACGTAAGCGGTATTTGAAGCAGAAATCGACGAGCGAGCGAGCGAGCCTGATCAGCAACAACAACACAACGTTTCATCTCTTAAAATGCCTTTTTCTGGTTAATACCAATCGAAAAACAGTATGCACATGCTTTGAAATTGCTATTGCTCCTACCATAATCTCCATCAAGAAATAATCAGTCTTGAAAAAATCGGAAAAGAATCATTTTGCAAGTTTTGTCAACTTCATTCCTTCACTTGACAAGTCAACATTTACAAAGGGGTCATCTTTGCTAATTTCAGACTGTTTCAATACAATTTAAAGGTATTAAAGCTGTCTGCTGATATAAATGTAATAACTAGCAATTGGTGCATTGTTTATCAATCGCATGCATTTCCCCTTTTTCATTTAATAGCAAATGCTGTTTGCTTGTTGTGTAACAATACATATTACAACAGTAAATAATTAAGGCATTGGTTTTTAGTTTTATTATTCATTCAAGCTTTTAGTCCATACATAATGCATAAAACAAAACAAAACAAAATTTGCCAGCATTTCAACAAATATATATCTTTTTTATTTATTTATTTTTGTATAAAGTGTAAGATTCAGAAGGAAAAGTTTAGTTAATTAATATTTATAAATGAAGAAAATGGAGGTATATAGTATAGAAAGAAAGTTAAGAAGAGGGAGCAAGATTGGGAGCGACCATTCCGATTTTTGTGGCTCTTTTATACATCAACCTTTCAGTACGATATTGTTCATAATATCTCTCCACAGTATCCAATTGTAAATAACGACGATGAGAAGACAAAAGCGTATGCTTAAGTTTAACAAAATCGCTATACTTTTCACCTAAACAATCAATTGATCCCCATCCGAAATCACGACCCAACTTGATATCTGGAGTAATTTCAATAGGATTTCCAGTTTCTGGTTCATCCTCATAAGCAATAACTGTGAACGGAATTGTATGCAAATAGTCTAATACTGATTGAGTGTCGTTATCTTCTTGTTCATAATCAAATTGTTCAAGAAATTCATCGAGTGTTGTTGGTTTCTTTTCTTTTTTATTGTTTTCACCCTCTTCTTCTTCATCATCGTCGTCTTCCTCCTCTTCTTCTTCCTCATCAGGCATACCATAAACAGGAATCTTAAAAGTGGTATAAATGTCTTTAATGATGGAAGGCTTCAAACGATTTCTTTGTGCCAAGGTGAGATTGTCTGCTTTTCCAATGATAGGAATAACATTAACACGATTCGAGAGCCTTTTTAAAATACGAATATCGAATTCATCTAATGCTGATTTTTTAGGATCAATAAAGTATAAACAACAATGAACCTGTGTGTCAACAGACTTTGGGTTACGTTTCACTTTAGATTCCTAGAGAGTATAAAACGTGAGTATCTCTTCCTCAGTTTATTTATATATATATAACAAACCTCTTGTAAAGTTAAATCAAATTGATGTTCAATATACTTTGTAATATCATGTAATTGCTTATCAACTAAATATTCAGCACCAAAACCAGGTGTGTCTATAATGGTCAAAATGATGCGCTCCTTTTTTTCTACTTCAATCTCTCTTGAAATGGTATAAGGTTGCGTTGTTCTTTCAATAGGACCTTGTAATTGTTCCTGAACCAAAACTGAGGAATTTTCGCTCATGAATGAATCACGTCTCTTTTTGTTATTATTATTGGCGATCGTATTAGCTTGGTCCAGGGCCAAGGTTTCTAGCAATGTTCTAACAAAAGATGTTTTACCAACACCCGAGAAACCAACAACCATCACATTGAAATGTGAAATCTGATTTTTTCTTGATCTTGACATTTTTCGTTATAAAAAGTAAATAAAAAAAAAAGAAGAAAAAAAGGTTTCTTTAGGTTAAAGATGAGCACTCATTTCTCTTCCTGTTCCTCTATAATTACTGGTTTTTTTTTTCTTTGTGTAGCATTAAAAAATATAAACTTACTCGTGTATCAAGAACCAAAAGATTTAGCTAAGGTTACATATATTAAATCATTTATATTAGTTTTCTATTACGACATTTAAGCATTTTTTCATGTTCCCCCCAACTTCTCCGAGTTTTTATTTTATATTTCATTTCTCAAATGTTTATCGATAATAATCGAGGAGAAAAGAACACAAGCAAAGAAATGTGTCAAGTATAAGATCCCCAGAATATTCAGAAAGAAAGGCACATAAATTAGCTAGTACAAGCATACAAAAAAAGTTACCAGCATCATCATAATATTCTTACTAACGAACGTAAAAATGGGTAGCACAAGATGGGGAGGTTTTTTTTTTTTTATATTTTTTTTTATTTAAAAAGAGCAAAAAATATATAAACTTAATAATAATAATATAGTTAAATAGTAGTATAGTAGTAGTAGTAATAATAATAGTAATAATAGAGTAGTAATAAAATAGAAAAAAAAAAAAAAAAAAAAAAAAAAAAAAAAAAAAAAAAAAAAGAGAAAAATGATGCTATTAAATAAAAGAAAGAAAATACTTTGATAATAATGATAAATATATACAAAAAGGTTGTTTGTTGTTTGTTTTGCTGTGTAAGTGTGTAAAATAATATGTGCGTATGTTATATATATGGTTGTTGGTGTGTGCAATATAATAATAGTAGTAATAATGAGATATATATGTGCATCTGTCTTTCTTTTTTTTTTTTTTTTTTTTTTTTTTTTTTTTTGCTATTACTTTACAAGTAGTAGGATGATGTTGATTGATAATGAACAGGGGAAGCCGAAGGTGGAGGTGTAGGTATTCCCATGGGCGGATAATAGTAAATTTGACCTTGATGTTGCAACTGCTGATGTTGTTGTAATTGCTGTTGTTGTTGCTGTTGTTGTTGTTGTTGTTGTTGTTGTTGCAATTCACTACTAGGTATAAAAGGAGGTGCATGAATAGATGTCAATGATAATCTACGGTTCTTGCTTTCTTCTTGAGGAAGTGGACTACTAGGTTTCCAAACTTGGTGAAGATTTACACTTGATCGAGAATGTCGTGGTTGCTCATAATTAAATCTACCATTATCTTTTAAACTATTTGTGCTTGTCATACGACGCACTTGATGTGATTGTCGTTTATTGTTATTGTTATTGTTATTATAATAACGTTGTTGCTGGTGTTGATGTTGCTGATGATAAGGTTGTTGATACTGTTGTTCATCAAGTGACATTCTTTGTGTTAAATCACAAACCCTTTCAATATCTCTTGTTTGATCTAATGAACTAGAACGAGTATGGCGATAATTTGTTGATTTTACTTGTGTCATATAACCAACTTTCAATAATTGATCACCATATTTTTGTAATTCACTGATAGGAACAGTTAAATTGAAACCATTCAATTTGAGGAATTCTAATTCAAGACTATTTAATTCAGTAACTGGTAATCCTCCAACCTAAATCAATTGCAATCAATACATGTACATATCATACACACAGACAATCGCTTCCCCTTTTTACCTTTGCATATCGAGTATTAGTGTAAAACACGTCACTGAAAAACTTGCTAGATACCATAACACCAGCGATAATCAAACGATGAATATTAAAAGAATCAATAGTAAATGGTCTCCCAGTCAACGCCAGCGAATTTTTAGACATGCGATCAAAATATACTAATAAACTTAAAAAACATTCATTTGCGCAAGGACAGTATTTCAATATTCTAGACAAGTAAGAATAGATATCAATCGAAGGAACTAGTCTGGCATGAAACCGGGTATAGGCCGGTGTCTGTTGTTGCTGTTGTTGCTGTTGCTGCTGTTGTAAAGAAGCACGACGCTGCTGTTGAGGTTGTTGTTGCTGTTGTTTATTCAATAAATCATTAGCTATTGTCATTCTTTCCAATAAAGACGCTAATAATCTTATGGTATCAACTGTTGGATATTTTGCTAGGTCAAATGTTATAGGTAACATTCTACTTTTTTTTTTTTTTTTTTTTTTATGATATATGAATTTCAAAGGGGGGTTTTTTTACAAGATTGTAATAATGAGAAAGAGAGGGAAATATAGAGAAAGAGAAAGAATGAATGTGAATCTAAATCCCTCCTATTTTTGTTTTAGAATATTTGCAGAAAGAAAAAGATGCTTTTTTTTTTTTTTTGCTTTAAAAAAAGAGAAGAAAGAAAATAGAAAAGGAAAGAAAAAAGGAAATTAGGCCTTTAACTCAATGTTGCCTGTGAGTGTATTATTTTGTAAGATGTCCCCACTAAAACTATATCCAACCCCCTCAAAATAATCCAAGGTCATACAACACGTGACTAAAAGCTCTTCCTTTATGGCTTACTGTACCCTTCTTGTATTTATTTATTTATTTAGAAAGACCACGTACATATTCAATTAGAGATCTTGTGGGACGACCTAGAAAATAGATAAACATTTAGTACTACTATCCCCAAAAACTAACTCAATCATGAAAAACTTACCACTCATGCCCTTGATATGGTATCCATCAGTACCTTGACTATCCATAACACCAGCAATATCAATATGTGCCCAATCAACCTTATTCTGATTATCCTCAAGACCAGACACAAACTCCTTTAAAAATGAGGCGGCTGAGCAGGCACCACCTGATCTGCCCTTACCGAGATTATTTAAATCAGCTACTGCTGAATCTTGCATTTCTTTCAAATAACCATCATTTAATGGCATTCTCCAGAATGGATCTGATGTTTGCTTTCCTGCCTTTTCCAAGTTATCCCAGAGTTTATTTGAATTAGTAAATACACCTGCAAACACATCGCCAAGTGCTACATCCATTGCACCAGTTAAAGTAGCAAGATCAATTAGACTTTCAGGTTTATATTTGGAGCTAAGATAGTACAACGCATCGGCCTACAAATCGAAATAAAACATCGTTAAAATCCATGAAAGCCTGCATGCTTTCTTTTTCAGTTACCAAAATCAATCTTCCTTCAGCATCAGTATCCAAAACCTCGATTGATTTACCATTCATGGCCTTTATGACATCACCTGGCTTGGTTGCTGTACCTGAGGGCATATTCTCACATAGTGGTGTCACTGCAATTACATTGATTGGTAATTGCATCTTACAAATACCGTATAAAGCGCCAGCAACTGTAGCGGCCCCACCCATATCTCCTTTCATTAATGCCATATTGTTGGAAGGCTTCAATGAAATACCACCAGCATCAAAAGTAACACCTTTTCCAACTAAACCATGTACTTTATCACCCTCCTTTCCACCCTTGTAATGGATTTCCAAGAATCGCAATGGCTCAGCACTTCCTTTAGCCACAGATAAAAAGGCATTCATTTTTTGTCTAGCAGCCCATTCTTCATCTCGTACAATAACTTCAACATTTTCTAATCCAGCTAATAAATAAGCAACTTCTTCAGAGAACAATTTGGGTGTCATCAAGTTGGCTGGAGAAGTCATCAACATGCGTGCCACATTTTGTGAAGCACCGTAGATTTGACCACTTTCCCATGTTAAATCTTGGCTAGTGCTGTTTTCTGAAAAGGGTCCTACTTGAATATCTTGTTGTTCCTCTTTTTCAGTCTCTTTCTTTGACTTTAATTTGTCGAATGAAAATTGACTTAATACAGAACCTTCACCGGCACCGTGTGCGCTGACGGAAATATCAATACCAATATTCTTGGCCCCTTGAGGTTTCAATACTTGTAAGCCAAGAGCAGTCTAAATTTACATGATGGTTAATATACTTGCTTGATTTTAATCTTTTAATGCAACTTACAGCTCTACGAGCAGCTTCTTGTTCATCTTTTTGGACAGCAGATTGCTTACCAAGAGAAACAATGGCTACTTGTTTCATACCACCAATGTTGTAAAGTGTACGAACATCACCTGCCTTTTTGAAATTGGAAACCTTGAGTTGTTCTTCAATAATATTTTTGGTTTTTTGTGAAATATCTTTATTGGCAGCTAAACTAACTTTGCCTTCGTTTGTATAAGCATTCAAAACAAGGGCATCGTAAGATTGTGTGTTGGTAAACAAACGTTTGGTAACAACAAAACGTTGTTTCACTTGCTTTCCAAGTGTTGTGGTGGTTCTGAAACTAAGCATTATATCGTGTCTCGAAGAGTACGCACTTGAAAAAGAAAAAGTATGTATCAGTTTATTTTAGACATGTTTATTTAATGCGGGGGTTGCTTTGGCGGTCAATTTTGTCCGCCAAGTGATTGGGTATTAGATTTGAGCAAGGCCACGTTGACATATTCTGCTAAAAATCCGTACGGCACACTCGATTATCAAAGACCTATAAATGATGCGCCTACGCATATCAATACGTATAATAATCAATAAAACAAATACGAGAGCACATATAAAACTGACAACTTTATTGATTTTTGGCTTCGTAGGCCTTCAAAACTGGAGCATGATGCGTTTTTCATTGATCAGACGAAAACAAGGGCTTCTAGATAAATTTCAATATGCTACTAAATGTGAGGCAGCTTTTCAGATATACAACGAGTGTAAATATTTGTTAATTTAATTACGCTAAATTTTTATGGATATACTCATGAGCTGGCAAATTCATTCACTCAATGCTACTGTATCACACTATCTAGAACTAATGTTTAAATGACACCTTTGCTACATCACGTAATGTTTGTGAATGCTACATTTCTTCATTTCAATTATTGATGTCTCTGTTAGATCTAAATATTTTTGCGATCATAATACGTCAAATTATAATAGAATTTACATGCAATTGCGTGAATTTTACAAATGGTTCAAGACTTTTGGCATTCTTTATTACTATGAATGTAATTTTTTTAAATTACTGGGCAATTTATTCAATCAGAAAAACGATAACAAGGATTGCTTTTATATCATATACAGTAAAGCTATATTCTGTGCACAATATGCAACCTTTATCTTCATTACCTTCTTTGATTCTAATTGCATTTTTGATAGAGTGATATTAATACAAAAAAAAATTAAAAAAAAGGGAGATGCATAAATTGACCGATAATAATAATATGATTACATTATTCACGCTGTACAACAATGTTGGGACACAGTTATTCAAATAATCAAAAAAGTGCACATTCTGGAAGTCATTTGGATCTATATTCAGCGAGAACTGGTGAGCTTATTACTGAATTTAGTAGGCGAGTAGGCGTAAATAGCAGATAACCAACTTGTTGTCTAAACTTATCGAATGCACAATGACCCATGGAAGATGTTACCATCTGAAATGATTGTAGTAACTATTCGTATCTATATCCATGAAGAATGGCAGCTTAATTGTATGGATATTCTTCGTGGAGATTATATTAAAATAATTGTTTTCAATAAAAATGAGTAGTAAGCTATAGGTGCACTTTGGAGATAGTTTTCTAGACACACAGTAGGTTGTCGACATTGCTCTTTGAGATCAGCATATTAAAGATGTGTACCTACTCTCATGTAAAGTTGAAAGCTATTAAGTTTGAAATTCGCTGAAGTAAGGCTTCGATTATCGATTTTTTACAGTTGTAAAAATTAGGTTTCAGATGGTTTTTAAATGGTTTTCAAACGTTTTCGCTCATTATTGAATCGAATCAGGTAAAATCTTTAAATAATATCTACTTTTACACCATAAGACATTGATATCTATCGGAAAATAGAAATAATAATACCAACATACAAGTGCACTGGCTAGACATTGACCAAGATTGACCTAAAATTGACCTAAAATTGATTATTAAAAATTGAATACCTAAATTGTGGCACTGATTTTTTGTATTCATCAGATAGATCTAACTCTAAGCTACTTTGCATTTTTCATTTCAGCAAAAAATATTGATTTTTCGTCGAGATAATTAAAATAATAGTTCTTATCACAGCTTAAACCCTATAGTAACGGGGTTCCAAAATTAATTCGAAAAAAAACGATCAAAAATGATTCAAAAAACAATATTGTTTAAATGCTCATGAACTGTAAAGTAAGTAGACCTAGAGTACTAAATGGTTTTTGTACAGTTTTAAATTCTGCATCCATCCATATAAAATTTAGGAAAATGTTTCACGTAAAATCTTGCGCAAAATGCAATTGAAATTTTGAAGGTTTTTTAAAGATACAGAACACTTTTTATAAGCATATTTTAAACTTGAATAATGGAGATAATGCATAGCAAAATTATCTATTGATCGAGCTATTATTTAACCTTTTAGCTACATTTTTCGTAGAGAAAACGAGATTTTTGTCCAAATTTTTTTGAAATTCAGAATTTGGGATGAGGGTATACAAGGGGAAAATGGACGCTAGAAATGGAGGTACCTTTTTTTACGCGTTTTTGAGGATATCTCCACGAAAAATCGATATTTTGAAAAACTCTAAATTGGGTCTGAGAGAACTCAATGCGCTTGATGACATGAATGTAAAAAAAGCGTTGCTCAATTTAACGAATATTTTGAAATCTATCTGCAAATATACCAAAAAAATGAAAAAAAATAAAAGTGCTCAGAATTTTTTCATACTTAAATATGTTATAAAGTGCCTTTAAACAAGTAAGTTTTATTATTAAAAAGTATTGGTATAACTTAATTTTTCGTAGAGATATGGAGCCTCAAAGTTTTTGATTTTTATTTTTTTGTAGGGAAATAAAAAAGTTTATTTCATTATTTAAAGTCCTTTAACTGTACGCCATGGCGAAGTGAGAGATAAGACTGGATATAGGAGTTTGGGTTCAGAGTTCAATTAAGAGTTCAGGCGACTAAATGCATTTGGATACGGATAGTATGGAGCAAGGTTCAAAAGTGAGAAAGTATAACTGGGGTCATTATTGTTGATGGGACTGGTGTGTAGGTTCTTGAGCAGGAAAAAGTAAGTACTAAAGAGTCTGGGAAGAAAGATTGAGGCTAGGTTCGTGAACGGATGAGCAGTGGGGGGGGGAGAAATATTGAGGCTAGGTTTGTGATTGGATGAGCAGCGGGAAGAAAGTAGAGATCTGAGCATGGTTTCAGGGGAAGGGCTGTGGAAGAACTAGATGTTATCTTAGGATCTTAATGTCAAATCAATATAAAAGACCATACTTTTATATCTAAATAAACGATATCTTGTTTTTGTCGTACAGTTGAAGAACTGATTCATTACTCATTATTTTCTTTTAGTTGTATTTTTTTTAAGTATTATTTATCAAACATGAAAATATACGACATTAATCATCAATTTCATCGAGACACTGAACTTTTCAGCTTGAGTAGCCGCCTTAGGAAGACGGCGTAGTCTACTACTAGATAAATATCTTCGACTCAGAATACTTTTTAATATTGGTTTCGTAATTTTGTCTGACGAATAGGTTTCGAAAAGTTCTGCTAAATCACTATCTTCGTTAAGATGAGGAGCATTGCACAACAATTGGATATAATTCTTGTTAAAAGGTTTTTCAAGTCTTTACGATTTGTTTAAAGAACAAATAGCTCTTGATCTGATGGGTATTTTAGGCATTTTTGTTGCATCCACTGGTTAATTGTAAGATAATGAATCTTTTGATTTTGTAATCCTTGTTGTTACGAAGCCAGCTAATTTATTTATGATAACATTCTCAATTGTTCTTATTGTTCTAAAGCAAGATCCGGAAAGCGGGGTATATGAGAAATACCCACCTGTTGGATTTAGCTATATAATAAAATAAACTCAACAGCTTAAATGCGCTGCGTTACTAATGCAAATAGATTGATCTGACGTAGAATTTCAGAAAGATATAATCAATCCAATACTGATCTAATGGATAAATGTAATATAGAATTTGTATATAAATTATAAATAGGACAAATTACTGCTGATATGAAATAAAGATTCTCTTCAGTTTCTGTGTGTGATTTAATTTAACAAGTTCCTTTATTAAATTATACATTTTTTCTTGCAACAATATTTATTCTAAATTTTGCGCATTTCAATTTTGTTTGCTGTTTTTTTTTTATTAAATAAAATGTGAAATGTTAAAATGGTCGATAATAATAATAACCCTACGTTCTCCGTAATATAATCACTTGTATCCTTTATTTTATTGTATTGGAAATAATTGTTATCTACATCATGTAACTCTCATATCACGCGAAAGATTCAAAAACACGTAAAATTCATTGTTTTTTTCTTAAAAAATGGGTCTCACTTTTCATTCCTGCTGTATTTTTTTTTTTCATTAAATAACATCAAGAAAAAATTATATGCCAATGTACCGGAGATGTTCAACTTGAATCTGAAAATAAGTATCTGGAAATATCCTATTTTTTGCAGTTGGCATTAATTTTTCAGTGCTAATGTTTCAGATTTTTACGCGTATTTCATTCATTCATTGCTAAAAATCAAAAACTTTGAGGCTCCATATCTCTACGAAAAATTAAGTTATACCAATACTTTTTAATAATAAAACTTACTTGTTTAAAGGCACTTTATAACATATTTAAGTATGAAAAAATTCTGAGCACTTTTATTTTTTTTCATTTTTTTGGTATATTTGCAGATAGATTTCAAAATATTCGTTAAATTGAGCAACGCTTTTTTTACATTCATGTCATCAAGCGCATTGAGTTCTCTCAGACCCAATTTAGAGTTTTTCAAAATATCGATTTTTCGTGGAGATATCCTCAAAAACGCGTAAAAAAAGGTACCTCCATTTCTAGCGTCCATTTTCCCCTTGTATACCCTCATCCCAAATTCTGAATTTCAAAAAAATTTGGACAAAAATCTCGTTTTCTCTACGAAAAATGTAGCTAAAAGGTTAAATAATAGCTCGATCAATAGATAATTTTGCTATGCATTATCTCCATTATTCAAGTTTAAAATATGCTTATAAAAAGTGTTCTGTATCTTTAAAAAACCTTCAAAATTTCAATTGCATTTTGCGCAAGATTTTACGTGAAACATTTTCCTAAATTTTATATGGATGGATGCAGAATTTAAAACTGTACAAAAACCATTTAGTACTCTAGGTCTACTTACTTTACAGTTCATGAGCATTTAAACAATATTGTTTTTTGAATCATTTTTGATCGTTTTTTTTCGAATTAATTTTGGAACCCCGTTACTATAGGGTTTAAGCTGTGATAAGAACTATTATTTTAATTATCTCGACGAAAAATCAATATTTTTTGCTGAAATGAAAAATGCAAAGTAGCTTAGAGTTAGATCTATCTGATGAATACAAAAAATCAGTGCCACAATTTAGGTATTCAATTTTTAATAATCAATTTTAGGTCAATTTTAGGTCAATCTTGGTCAATGTCTAGCCAGTGCACTTGTATGTTGGTATTATTATTTCTATTTTCCGATAGATATCAATGTCTTATGGTGTAAAAGTAGATATTATTTAAAGATTTTACCTGATTCGATTCAATAATGAGCGAAAACGTTTGAAAACCATTTAAAAACCATCTGAAACCTAATTTTTACAACTGTAAAAAATCGATAATCGAAGCCTTACTTCAGCGAATTTCAAACTTAATAGCTTTCAACTTTACATGAGAGTAGGTACACATCTTTAATATGCTGATCTCAAAGAGCAATGTCGACAACCTACTGTGTGTCTAGAAAACTATCTCCAAAGTGCACCTATAGCTTACTACTCATTTTTATTGAAAACAATTATTTTAATATAATCTCCACGAAGAATATCCATACAATTAAGCTGCCATTCTTCATGGATATAGATACGAATAGTTACTACAATCATTTCAGATGGTAACATCTTCCATGGGTCATTGTGCATTCGATAAGTTTAGACAACAAGTTGGTTATCTGCTATTTACGCCTACTCGCCTACTAAATTCAGTAATAAGCTCACCAGTTCTCGCTGAATATAGATCCAAATGACTTCCAGAATGTGCACTTTTTTGATTATTTGAATAACTGTGTCCCAACATTGTTGTACAGCGTGGATAATGGAATCATATTATTATTATCGGTCAATTTATGGATCTCCCTTTTTCGGAAATATTTAGAGGCTTAAAATGTATCAAAAAGCAATATAGCGTGCAATGCATTGAAAATAGGTATGAGAAATAGCGATTTTATGTGCAGATTCTAATTTTTCTAAGCTCATAAAATAGTTATTTAGGCAATCGATATTACTACACACTTGGATGGGTTAGGTATATGAAAGACACTTTTCTGTATGTAACCTTGCATACACTGTCCGTAACTTATTCATCTGACATTGTAACAGAGCTCGTATATTTTGAAAGAAATATTGATTTATTTAATTGATTTTAATGGTTTGGATTATAATAGTTGAAATTTGTGTACAATAGAAAGAGAATATGAAATAAAATAGAATGATATGAAGAGGATTTTTTTTTTTTTAGTAATTGTCACCGACCCATTGACGAGCGTTACGGAACATCTTCAACCAAGGACCAGCTTGACCCCAGTTTTGATCTGCAGGATACCAAGAGTTGCTTTCCTTCAAGACAACACGCTCAGGATGAGGCATCATGATCAAGACACGACCATCGGGAGATGAAGCAGCGGCAATACCTTGAGGAGAACCATTGGGATTGAAAGGATATTGTTGAGTAACCTTACCATAGTTATCAACATAGCAAGTAGCACTAAGGCCTTGGGCGTGGAATTGTTGAGATTGAGCATCTGACTTGAAAGTAGCTTTACCTTCTCCATGAGCAACAGCAATAGGTAAGATCGAACCTTCCATACCCTTCATGAAGATGGAATTACTGGATTGGATTTGAACAAGAGATGTACGACCTTCAAATTGTTCAGATTCATTACGAGCAAAACGAGGCCAGTTTTCAGTACCAGGTACAAGTTCAGATAATTGACTCAAGAATTGACAACCATTACATACACCCAAAGAGAAAGTATTAGAACGAGCAAAGAAATCAGCAAATTCAGTACGAGCACGGGTATTAAGTAAGATAGTACGAGCCCAACCTGAACCAGCACCCAATACATCACCATATGAAAAACCACCACAAGCAGCGACACCAATAAATTCCTTTAAGGTAACCTTACCAGAGATAATATCAGTCATATGCACATCGACAGCTTCGAAACCAGCTAAATGGAAAGCAAAGGCCATTTCAATTTGACCATTAACACCTTGATCACGCAAGATGGCAACCTTGGGACGATTGTTTTCATTAGCGACGAACTCTTCAGCAGGATCAAATGTTAATTGATATTGAAGACCAGGATCAGCAGCATCTAAAGCATTATCATATTCTTGTTGAGCACATACAGAATTATCACGAGAAGATTGCATCAAGTAAGATGTCTTGGACCAAGCACGGAAAAGATCAATACGAGAAGCACTGTATAAAGTTTCAGTACCCAAATTGAAACTAATAGTATCTTTAGTATCATGTTCAGTAACAGAACCCAACTTGTGCAAAGCAGTAGCAGGGACACCAGCTTCACTTAATAAGTTGGCAAACTCATCAAAGCGAGCAGTTTCAATTTGTACAACAGCACCCAATTCTTCATTGTATAATGCAGCAACAGCATCCTTTTCGCAGATTTGATCAAGTTGAATTTGAGCACCAACATGGCCAGCAAAACACATTTCAACAATAGTAGCAAACAAACCACCATCAGAACGATCATGGTAAGCCAAAACCAAAGGTTCACCGACAACCTCCTTGGCACGTTGCATACCATTAAAGAAACTCTTGAGTAAAAGAGCATCTTCAACATCAGGAGCTTCATGACCAATCTCCTTAAAGACTTGAGCTAAAGCAGAACCACCCATACGTTGCTTACCATTAGCCAAATCAATCAAAACCAATTCAGTGTTAGGCTTGTTAATAAGTTGAGGAGTGAAAGTAGTGTGATTGTTGACGACAGTACCAAAAGCAGTGATGATTAAAGACATGGGAGCAGTAACTTCGTGGGCTTTATCATCTTGCCATTTCATTTTCATGGACATGGAATCCTTACCAACGGGGATAGCAATACCGAGTTTAGGGCAAAGATCAAGACCGATAGCTTGAACAGCGTCGTATAAACCAGCACCTTCACCGGTATGATCAGCAGCACACATCCAGTTAGCAGACATGATGACATTTTCAATGTTACCGACATGAGCAGCAGCTAAATTAGTTAAAGATTCACCGACAGCCATACGAGCAGAGGCAGCTTGTGACAAAAGAGCAATAGGAGTACGCTCACCCATAGCCATAGCTTCACCAGTGATGATATCCATACCTAAAGAAGATGTAGTAACAGCAACATCAGCAACAGGTACTTGCCAAGGACCAACAAATTGATCACGAGCAACCATAGCAGTAATGGAACGATCACCAATTGTGACCAAGAAAGACTTGGATGCAACAGCAGGCAAATGAAGAACACGAGATGCAGCTTCAGCAAGTACATCATGTTGACCAGGCAAGTAAGTTTGAAGAGTAGTATCAAAAGGTCTACGGAAAGGAGTTTCTGTAGCAGCCTTACGAGACATCTTGGGAGGTTTACCAAACAAAACAGGCATGGGTAAATCAATAGGAACATTGTTCAAGAGGGGATCACGAACAACAAGACGCTTTTCGCTGGTTGCAGTACCAACAATAGCATAAGGACAACGCTCACGAGCACAGAAACCTTCAAATTGAGCCAATTTATCAGGAGAAATTGCTAAAACATAACGTTCTTGAGATTCATTACACCAAATAGCCATGGGAGACATGGAAGCATCATCACAAGGGACGCGACGTAAATCAATATCGGCACCAAGATCACTATCATGAACAATTTCAGGCAAGGCATTAGAAAGACCACCAGCGCCAACATCATGAATAGATTGAATGGGAGTATCGTCTCCAAGAGCAGTACAACGATCAATAACTTCTTGAGCACGACGTTCCATTTCAGGATTTTCACGTTGAACAGAAGCAAAATCTAAATCAGCACTGGATTGACCAGATGCCATAGAAGAAGCAGCACCACCACCAAGACCAATCAACATACCTGGACCACCCAAAACAACAAGATGAGCACCGGGAGAAATAGGTTTCTTGAAGACATGGGCAGGACGAACAGTACCAACACCACCAGCAATCATGATAGGCTTGTGGTAACCACGAACTTCAGATGTAGTCTCAGTTACAGGAACAGTTTCAGCAAATGTACGGAAATAACCTGTCAATGCAGGACGACCAAACTCATTATTGAAAGCAGCACCACCCAAAGGTGCCTCCATCATAATATCAAATGCTGAAGCAACATGTCCAGGCTTACCATAATCAGTTTCCCAAGGTTGAACATTATCAGGGATCAACAAATTAGAAACAGTGAAACCAACAAGACCAGCCTTAGGCTTAGAACCTTGACCTACAGCACCTTCATCACGAATTTCACCACCTGAACCAGTAGAAGCACCGGGAAAAGGTGAAACTGCAGTAGGATGGTTATGGGTTTCAACCTAACATATATATACAAATATATACATATACATATATAAATGAGTATATGCTGGCCTCTTTTCAATGATTAAATATTATAACATACCTTTGCAAGATAATGAACTTGTTCCTCAAAATGTTCATATTTATTACCTTCATTTGAATTAGGAGCAAAACGAGTTGCATTGAAACCCTTGAGAACAGAAGCATTATCAGAATAAGCAGATAAAGTAGCATCAGGATGTAATTTGTGAGTATTACGGATCATTCCAAAAAGAGAATGGGGTTTCAATTCACCATCAATAGTCCAATCAGCACCGAAAATCTTGTGGCGACAATGTTCAGAATTGACTTGAGCAAACATGAATAGTTCAACATCTGTAGGATTACGTTGAAGGCCAACTTGACCATCTTTACCACCAACAAAAGCATCAATCAAATAATCAATTTCATCATTAGCAAGAGCCAAACCCAAAGTTTTATTAGCAACGACCAATTTATTGCGAGCATCTGCATTATCGGCGCTTTGAGATAATAAATCAACTACAGTTAAAGGTGCAGGAGTACCGTGATGAAAGACAGATTCAGGCTCAGGTAAATACAACATGACATTTTGTGTCATACGATCATGAATCAAATCTACAATAGATGCCAATTCAAAATTTGAGAGTTCAGAACCATCTTCCTTTGCAATGCGATAAGCAACACCACGTTCAATACGCTCTACATGATCGTACAAGTTACAGAGATGAGCAATATTAGTAGCTTTAGAAGACCAAGGAGAAATGGTACCAGGGCGAGGAGCAACAAGCACAATGGAAGCGTCAGTAGTTTGTTGATTGCTTGATAAAAAGGAAACAATAGACTCCTCATATTGAGCATTGATAGGATAATAACCATATGTCAATAAATTTCTTAAAATCTGTCCTGATTCTAAAGCGGGACTCAAGCTGTCTTGTTGGCCTTGTCTGGGTTGAACAAAATGAACATGGATAGCGGAAATAGAGATGGCTAAAGGAACAGTTTTTTGAATAGCTTTCAAAACACTATCGCTCTTGAATGTAGAAAGAGCAGAAGTGCCAGGAAGTACCAACATGATTATGGAATTGATTTGGGTGTGGAGTAAAGAAACTAGAAAAAAGATTTATGGCTTCTTGGGGTCCTTCTTTATTTCCGCTCCATCATCTTTTTGCATGTATAGAAAGTCAAAAATACAAGTCCCAATGAGTCAAACGTTAAAATCACTGATTCTTGATGTGGGGGAGGTAGAAATAGGGAGAATCTATAACACTTTCATTGGAGGAGGTAACATTGACTTGTCGGGAAAGATGTTGGCATCTATCATGATTGACTAACATCTTTTTCGATAGCAGGTCACTTTTATTAAATGAAAAAAAAAAAAAAAAAAAAAAAGATGGCTTGTGTGTCATGTTCATAGATCAAGCAGCTTTTAATCAAGTTGATAGATATTTTACAGGAAAATAATGTTTATTTACACTTGTGTAAGTCAATGACGATAACATAATGACTGGATTATATTGATGGGCGTTATTTTGCTTTTGTTTTCCGTTTTTCTTCTTTTTATTATCAATACCAACTACCTTTGATGTCCAACATCTACCTTGATCCCGAGTTTATAGGGCTAAGTCCCGAGCAAATTGAGCATATCAACCTAAAGAACAGAGCCACATCACCTGAAATTACAGCTATAACATTGTCTCCTAGAGAATATCAATATGAAATCTTTAAAAAAGCTATATCTGAGAACACTCTTGCAGTATTGGATACAGGCGCAGGAAAAACTCTGATTGCAGTTATGCTGATCAAACATATGCTTGCTATTGAAAATGAAAGATTGCAATCAAATAAAGACTATAAAGTGAGTTTTGTTTTGTTGCTTGATAAAAAATGGCATTGACACCATTTCGTGTACAGAAAAAAGTAATATTTTTCCTGGTTGACCGAGTTCATTTAGTATTCCAACAAGCTAGTGTTATTCGAGCTAATTGTGATGCTAGAATTAAAGAATTATGTGGAGATATGAATGTGGATTCTTGGAAATTAGATACATGGACAGAGATATGGGATAATCATGACATTTGCGTTTTAACAGCCCAGATCTTTTTGGATAATCTTCGAAGCGGCTTTTTAACACTAGATCAAGTACGTTAAATTTGTGCAAAATACAGGTGTTTTTAAGATTAACATTGATTTTTCAAGATAAATTTAATGATATTTGATGAGTGTCATCATGCAAGCAAAGGACATCCATTCAATCTGATTATGGTTGAGTTTTATCATCGTATCTATGATGATGTATCAAATGAAACACTTGATAAACCAAAAATATTTGGCATGACAGCATCTCCTATTCATACATCAACCAACGAAGTATTGGAAAGTATCAAGTATGTGATCAATTGAATTATTTTAATTTGAGAATATTGAAACTTACATCTATTCTACAAAAGAACATTAGAAACCAGTTTACAAAGTCTTGTATATACAGCGAAAAGCTCACAGGAACTTACAGAAGCTGTCAAAAAACCATTTGAAATCGAGGTACCTTACTCGATGGCATTTATCAATGATGTTCCTCCAACAGGAAAAGCTTACAAAAGACAAGAAAGATATCCTAAAACGATATTGACAACACATATCTCAAATAAAATCGGACAAATTATAGGCTTTCAGCAATGCTTGAATACTATTATCTACATTTCAAATAATTTGGGACCTTGGTGCAGCGACAGATTATGGAAATCCATTCTATACAATGCTAATAAAAACGGTCTTTTCACGCCATCTATGTATACCCAGGAGCAAACATTAACTAAAGTGGAGCGACAGTTATTAAAGGAAGCGTATGATTTGTGTAATACCAGTATACCATCAGTCCCAGATATCAGAAATGAACATTTGTTCACCCCAAAGGCAAAAGTTTTAGTTGATTATTTGAAAAATATAGTAGCTAAAGATACCAATAGAAGAAATTTCTGCGGTATTATCTTTGTTGATAGACGACACACTGCAGTTGCTATCAAGATCTTGATTGAATCTTTGGATGTTTTTCAAGAGGACATCAGATGCGATGTCTTGGTTGGACATGGTGCCAAAACTGGTGGTGATTTACAAATGAAATATACTAAACAAAATGAGGTGATTGCAAAGTTTCGATCCGGAGAACTGAATCTACTGGTTGCAACTAATGTTGCTGAAGAAGGTTTGGACATTCAAGCATGTAATTATGTGATTAGGTATGTATGAAACATGTTGGAGCTTGTTTTTGAGCTATTTCTATATGAAACATTATTTCATATACTTTCTACGTGTTTCAAAGGATATTCACGCGTGTTTAGAAGCAGTTAATCAAACAAAATAACTTGAAACAATGATAATTTATATCTGAAATATGCTTTGATATTTTTTGTTTTGCATAAAATTCACTAATGGTTTGACAAAGTGTGCAATTATTCCAAATGGATATTGAAACTACGGCACATTATTGCTCGTATTTCATATTTATGGTATATAAATGCAAAATGAAAAATATCTGCATGTAGTTCAGATATGCAGAATTTCTATTCAATATTTATTTACTTGATAAACTACTCTTAAATACATGAAATATCTCTTTAAAAATGTATTGAGATGTGGATTTTCAATTTTGGTAGTGGAAGGCTCAAAAAGGTTGTGATACAGAAATAAACTAACTGTGCAAAATAGATTTGATCTTTTCAAAACTGTCATTGCTTATATCCAATCTAGAGGAAGAGCACGACGCAAGGACTCTAAGTACATTATTATGATCAACCAACAAAACCCCAAAGATGTCCAATTATTGAAAAATGTCTCAATCATTGAAAATCAAATGAAAGATTATTGTCGTATGCTTCCAAAAGACAGAAACTTGGCGCTCATGTTTGATGAAAGCACAGATCTGAAAACTTATGAGCCAGAATACATCAAAGAAACCTTATCAAAAAAATACTTGGAAGGTGCTTTTTGTATTGAATCTACAGGTGCTCTTTTAACAAGATCCAATGCTATTGCTTTGATTTACTATTATTGTGCTACACTTCCATCAGATAACTTTTGCAGTTCCAAACCTATTTTTGAGTTTGAAGACTTGACTAACGATAATCTTTCTTTTGAAGAAAAGAAAGCATTGGATCTGCCACCTATCGATATGACTACATACAATAAGAAGATATTTTGTTGCACCTTGACTTTGCCTATCAACGCTCGTGTACAACAATTTAAAACCTATGATCGATCTAAAGAAGACGTTAAAGCAAGAGTTTCATTACAAGCATGTATTGCATTATATAAAGCAGGCGATATCGATGATCATTTAATTCCTAAATCCAAAACACAACGTAAAGCATTGATGGAAATTGAAGAAGAAGTAGATGAGAATGGAAAACAAATTGGTAGCCGTGGGCGCGAAAATTTTTATGATAAGAAGCAACCTTCATTTTGGGCAGGGGAAATTGATGGTTATGATGATAATAATATGCGATTAGGGCCTTATTGGCTTTCCTTGATTGTTGTTGATTCACACGTACAACAACAAGCTGCTCCTTTATTTAGACCAATGTGTTTGATTACCAAGAAACCTCTACCAAAAATACCAGAAATTACACTTTTTAATGACAATATACCATTCAAAATACATATAAAAAGTCAACCAGAAGCACTTTTATTCAACAGACAAGAGCAAATTGATAATTTGGGAGATTATACATTTTGTTTCATGAAATGTATCACCAATAAAGACTTTTCTTGTTCCAGAAACAATATTGAATATTTCGTGGCACCACTTGCAGTCAGCAGTAGCCATAGTAGTGATAGCTCGTCAGCAAACTCCTCTTCTCTTCCAACTCAAGGCAAGATTGATTGGGCAGAGATAACAAAAACTGTTACAAATAGCAATCTATCAGTCGATACAAAATGTAATGATATTTTAGATTCAATTGTCATTGATATAAGCGATCCGAAAAGGAAAAAATATTTTGTGCAAAATGTACAACACGATATGACACCAATGTCTAAAATTCCTGCTTCTATCACGACCAGACAAGGTACTAGAAAGAAATTTCGTGAGCACGGCTATGAAACGTTTGCAGAATATTATGAAAATCAAGAATTTTTATCTACAAAAATAACAGACATGACACAACCTTTGCTCAGAGTTAATCGTGTTTATAACAATCAATCATTCTTGTATATGGGTAACAATAAACAACTGAAAAAGAAGGATAAAGAACCTGAATCGATTGTTGTTTGGCTTGTTCCTGAGATATGTCAATTGTATCCCATCAGTGCATCTGTTTATCAAACATTGCTGATGATCCCAGATGTTATGGCGCGCATTGATGCTGTTTTATTATTGCATGATGCAAAGCAATCGTTGGGTCTATCTAATAAAATGAATGATACTTTAATGTTGGAAGCATTTACAGCTTCATCTGCAGGTTTGGAGAAAGATTACCAACGCCTTGAATTTTTAGGAGGTAAGCTGAAATTGCGGTAAAATGAATGACGATGTATGCAATCGGCTAATTGATTCTTAATTAACTTAGATTCTGTTCTCAAGTTTATAACATCTACATATGTATTTGTTTCATTACCTCTCAGCAATGAATATGAGCTTAGCGAATCTCGTACGCGTATGATTAGCAATAAAGCATTATTCAAATCAGCAATAAAGCTTAAATTATCGCAATACATTTGCAGTCAAAACCTTCCTCGTCGCTTTTGGAGACCTCCCAACTATACAAGCAAAGAAGACAGTTCTGAAATGATAAATTCCTTGAATGTTCATAAACTGTCAGACAAGACATTAGCAGATGTTGTAGAATCTACATTGGGCGCCTCTTATATATCATCTAAAGGTAGCAAGAACGACTCATTGGAAGATGCGTTACACACAGCACATCAACTTTTAGTGCCATTACAAAAGGTCAAGACATGGTCCGATTTCCAAACCGTTTATCTTTATGAACGCACTTTACACAAGCTTCAAACCGTGTACGACCCTTTACTCGATCAGCCTGTAAATGTGAAAAAAGTAAGCGATATTTTAGGGTATCAATTCAAAAATAAATCGCTTATTGCCGAAGCATTGACACACGCATCGATGCCTTATTCCAGTGTACCCTGTTATCAACGTCTGGAATTTCTGGGCGATGCTGTTCTCGATTTCTGTGTAACAAATTATTTGTTCAAGAAATACTGTACAGCAGCACCAAGCACATTACACGATCTCAGAAAGTCTAGTGTGAATAACGATATTTTAAGCGTACTTTGTATTCAACTTGAACTTAATGTTCACATCCGCCATTTCTCTACAACATTTCCTTCAGCCATGGAACAATTTCAGCAATTAGTGCTAGAAAGTCAAAATGAACAAGGAGAATACTGGCTTAATTTTAACCCACCAAAGATACTTTCAGATGTTGTAGAGAGTTTGATCGGCGCTGTCTTTGTTGATGCAGGATTTAATCTAGACCCTGTAGAAGAGTTGTTTGACAGATTATTGAAACCATTTTTAGATGAACACATCTCAATAGATACAATTAAAGCGCATCCGTTGAGTAAATTAATGTGTATTGTACAAGAATTTGGATGCAAGCAATGTGAAACAAGGTAATATGCGAAAATTGTATTCATGTATATTTCTAAAAACTAACCTCTCCCCCTTCCTCCTCCTCCTCTTTGAACGCGTGTCTTTTTAATAGAAATGTTTATACTACAAAATCAGGGCAAAATTGTATAATTTTCATCCATGACTTACCATTTGCTAGTGGATCAGGTATCAATATAAAGCAAGCAAGAAAGCAAGCAGCCACAAGAGCATATCAACGAATTCAAGAGAATCCTAATGAATTTATTGCAAAATGTACTTGTTGATTATGCCTTTTTTCCTTCTGTAATACAAGGTTAAGTTTCGTACGACCTATTTTTCTTAATGAGATAATAAAATGTTTCCATACTGCTGTTAAGCAGTAAAATTTTCTGCTGCTCAATAAAATGTTTTTATCATCAATGCAAATGTTATAAAAAAACACTTGATATCACTTTGTTTTTAAAATGGTACAACCAAAGAGAAGAAGAATATCACTAAATATTATTCTAACTATTGGAAACTTTTGATACAGTACGATGAAAGCTTCTTATAATTAAGTAAAACAGGCCTGTGGCAGCAGGAGCTGTACACCGCGTAGCTGTGTTGACCAGCTCGTTATACTGTAATTAAAGTAATCTCTCCATCGTTTTATGGTGAGGAAGTCTTCTTGAAGCTAAATTTGGATCCTGTCTTGGAGAGTCTGGCTCTTTGCGCTTATTATTTTGTCTTGTTGGTGAGTTTTTGTTATTGCGTTTTGACTTTATAGCAAGAGTATGGCATATTGTTAAATGAGAAATTGTTTTCAAGCGAATATATAAAATGATAAAAAAAAAAAAAAAAGTACAAAACAGAATAAAACCCTTTTTCTTGGAAGAATAAATAACAAGAAGAACTCACTGCTGAATAGCACATTTATTCGGCATGGAAACCTTTTATTAGTCTTTAATGATTGTACATTTATTTATTTATTTATTTATTTATTTTAGCTCTCTAATTTTTTTTTTTTTTTTTTTTTTTTTTGGTATTCGTGTCTTTATTTAGAATTAGCATCCGCACATTATCATAAAAGTAATTATGGGCAATTGATAGAAAAAGGAAAAATACGGTTTTTTACGTTATTTATTGATATGTATATGTTTGTGTTTATATATGTATTTTTTTTTGTGCGCTAGGAATTATTGTTGTTCAAGAAAAATAAGGTCATGTATCATATATTTATAAATTCAAAATCTGTTTGTGTGTGTGTGTGTTTTCAGTGCATATCATATGTGAATTTTTTGTTTTTTTTGTTTTTTGTTTATAGATTTACATTTTATGTATAATAATTACGATTTAATGACGAAAAAAGAAAAATCATCCAAATAGATAAGCATAATTTAATGAAACTGTTGGTGTTGTTGTTGTTGTTGCATCATGTTATATTGTGGATATCTTATTGGAAATGAAGAAGAAGAAGAAGACGAAGAAGCTGATGGTTGAAATTGCTGTTGATTTGGAAAAGGTGTTGATATCGATGCTGATCTTGCTGGAGGAGGACCATATAAATTAAATTCTTGTTGTTGTTGTTGTTTTAGCATCAAACCATTATCATCATGGCTTTCTCTATCAATGTAAAAGGTGGGTGGTGGATGTTGCTGCAATATATCCGATTGTTCATTCACTATAATATCCGTTCCTATATCTTGTTTTTGCTGTTGTTGTTTTTGCGGTAAATTTGAACCTTTACGAGGTTTAGGTAGTTGTAACTTTTTTTTATTCTTTTTCAATTGTCTTCGCAATTCTTTAAATTCAATAGGCATTCGTTTAGGGCCCTATATTTTGATTTGAGTAAATTATAAATAGCAAAACACATAAACAACTTACATGGCCTTGCATTGTTACATGAGCATTTAAATGATTTAATGTACCATATGATTTGGTACAATTTAGATAAGTACATGAATACAATCTTTCTACTTCATTAAATTTCTTTCTTGGTCTCTTTTGTTGAAATATAACATCTAAAGGCACAAACGAATAAATCTTTTGTTGATCATCTACTAATTGTTGTTGGGGTGTTGAAGATGTAGTTGTTACTGATGATGTTGATGGATCAGTTTGAGTATTACCATCATGACCAATATTAGGATAAAATGAAGAGGAACTAACTGTTGTTGGAGGCTGTTGATATATATCCACTACAGATCTTTGGTAAAATGAGAGTGAATCATTGCCCATTTCATTGTGAGACTTGTTTTGAATCATAGATTGTGGTTGTTGAGGCATGGAAGCATGATACATTTGGGTAGGTATAGGTGAAGAATTCATGTTTGTGTAAGCTGTAGCATTATTATTATTGTTATTATTGTTATTATTACTATTATTATTGATATCCAAATGTTGCTTTTTTGGTACATTATTAACTAAATTTAACGGCATTTGTTGTCTATTACTGTTATTATTATGCATTAAATGTGACAATGATGGTAATGGTGGAGATGACTCATTGTTAAAATGTCCTGATGATTGTTGATATAAAAATTGCTGTTGCTGTTGCTGTTGCTGTTGCTGTTGCTGTTGCTGTTGCTGTTGCTGTTGTTGTTGCTGAAGTTGCTGGCGGTTTTGTTGCTTTTTCTGTTGATGTAGATCGATTAATGGATTTGGCAATGTTGGATCCATCTTTTTTTTATATTATAATAAAAAAGAAGGAAAGAAGAAGAAGGAATAAAAACAAAAACAATAATAATAAAAAAAAAGACCCTAGTTTGCTTCTTTATTTCTTTTTTGTATTGGCGTTTCGTATTTTACAGCTATTATACAATATTGAAATTATTTATCGAGTTAACCATTTTTGATTAATTTTATTCGGGGTTGTCTTTTTTTAAAATATGTATACACATTTGTTAATGTAAAGCCTCCAGCAATTGAAAATGCCTCGTCTAAATGTGATCGAATTGTATATACATTTTAGACAATCCATGTAAAATTTTTCAATGCTTTACCATACTAACCAAAATGCGATATCCGTGGGTTAATTCATTGCAATAGATCTATAACAGGATTAGTTTATGTTTTTAGCATGTTAAATATTACCATTTTTTTGTAGCTTAACGAAAAGGGGTAAAAGCTAAAATTTGCCATTGAAAATAAAAATAAAATTTGCCAGATCAATTAAGATTATCATATGATCTATAAAAAGCATAGCTCATATTGGTAATTTGCATGATAGTATATCATTCATGTATATAAATCATGTATCTTAATATAACTCATATAATGCACATTTACTCCAATATACGATAAAATACACCCAAAATGCGGGCTAAATGATATATCCGAAATTGACAGCGGAGTAGTGTGGAAATGCTCTTCCCTTAACAAGGCATCAGGGTACTAAATAGAAAAAAAAAAGAATGATCGACAGGCTCTATCGCATGTGTGGGATTAGAAAGGATAAGAATGTTTCAGATACTTTTTTTTTTTTTTTTTGCACACCAAAAAAAGTCATAACCATGTACCTGAAAATTTCTATTGCTTGATAGAAATCGATAGAACAAAAAAAAAAAAAAAAAAAAAAAATACGACAGAAACCATGCGTTTTTATATATTTATACATGTATAATTTTTGTAATGCTAAATTGTGAGATTTATTATCATAAAGAAAAAAAAGAAAGGTTGCAAGATATTGTATACATTTTGATTGGTAAATGTTTGTGATTGATTAAAAGTTGAATGGGTGAATTATATATATGTATATATTTTTTTGATTGATGGTTTTATTGATAATAAATTGATTTTTCAGTTGAAGATGTCGTTGATGTTTGTAGAGATTTTTCATTTGTTGTTAATGGCGAAAGAATCATTTCTGACTCAGGATTCATAGTACCCATATAATATTGAGGGGTATTATTTACATTTTCATCGAGCGGTGAATCATTGTCGTCTTCTTGTTGAGGTGTTATCATGGGGGAATTTAATTTGGTATCAAGTAATATTTCACGATGTTCTTCAACAGGCGTCAGCATGGGGGTAGATGGTTGATACACTGCTGTACTAGTGCTATTATTGCCATTATTTGCAAGACTCTGAGCCAGCAGAGCTTCATTTACATTGAGTAATGATTGTAAATATTCTGGTGATGGTCCAGTTGTTTGAGATAATATATTTGTAAATAATGGTTGATGAGATGATATTGATAATATTTCATTCGACGGAGTAATAGCAGTATCCATAGCAACAGTTTCCATGGCAACGGTTCCTGATTTCGTTATATTGGTCGTAGTAATAATGTCATTTAATTTATCAGATTCAGTCATTGTTGGTGTGATCGTTGTTGTTGTTGCTGCTGCTGTTGTTGTTGGTATTGGTGAAGCAGGATCTTGTGTATTTGTTTCTGGAAGATCTAGCTGACCCAACCAACCGATACCAGCGCCACTATTTCATATAAAATGTTAGAAAAAAACATTCGTGATATAAAAAAAAAAGCTTATTTAAATGTTTACCTTTCTTCCCACTCTTGTCCCATCATTTGCATAACAATTTCCAATTTTTCACGTTGTCGTTCTAGTTCCTCCAGATTTTTATCATAATCAATTAAAGTTTTATCCATTTGCTTTTTTCAAAAAAAAAAGTGTAAGAAGAAAGAAAGGGGGAGGAGGAAAAAATGGGGGATTACAAGAAATATATCAATTTTACTGAGTTTGTAACGAGAAGAAAAAAAAAAGTTTTCCTGGTACGAATATACACTGAAATCAACAACAAGGGCTCCTTTATGAAAGAAAAAACTCCCTCTTTTTCCTTATACATGCATATGTTGCTATTATTGGTTCTTTATTTACTCTAATGTTGCAGTATACAGCATTTTTCGGTATAAAATTCAAGATATTTTATTGCCTTTTTTGATTGATGGCCTCATTTTAACTGGATTATTGTTAATGTATCACCGTGTACAGGGTAACAATATTAATCAACAAGGCGGAAATAATTAGTTGTTTGGGTCCCGGAAGTACACAACAAATAGAAGAAAAAATCATTTTATTTATCAAGAACATGTCGAAGTAAATCACATTTATGTTCAAGTAACCCTAAATAATCTTGAATATCGGATTTGTCCATTTCTGTAACTTCATTGGAAGAAAAAGCAGATAAAAAAGGTACCATATTACTATCATTTGGTGGCAGTCGAGGCTGTATATTACAACTAGAAGAAGTAGCCCAATCTCTTCTTCTTCTTTGAATGGTGGATTTTCTCATTTCAACAGGTCGATTACGATTATGAAGTTTTGCGTATAAACCACAAGCATTACACAAGGGATCACCATTTTCATTTTTACGCCATAAAGGTGTATTAGTTTGTTGACAATTAATGCATTCAATATCATCTTGTAGTGGCTGTTGTTGTTCTTGTTCCAATTCCATTATTTGTTGTGGTTGTGGTTGTTGTTCAAATTCAATAGGTGTAACCCATTTTTCATGTTGATATGAAGGTGGGCGTAATAAAGCAGGAGTACTAGTAGTTGTGTTAACATTTGCAGGTTTATGTCTGATATGAAGTGGTCGATGTTGATTATATTGTTTATAATATAGTCCACATGCATTACAAAGTGTTTGCAATCTATCTGGTGTACGACGCCATAAAGGAGTTTTTGTGATTTTACAATTGAAACATTCTAAATGCCTTGGTGGTCGAATTGGTTTATGTGTTGCTACACGGATTGGTAATGTGCATTGACCTGGAGGATAAGATTTCTTGTGCGACGATGCTTTTTTCTTTTTCACTTTATTACTATTAATACAAGGGGGAGATACTGATGCTGCTGGCGTGGGAAGTTGCTGGAATTCCATTTCTGGAAAAAATAATTCATCGAGAAACTGATCATGCAGAATTGGGCTGTTTCCATCATCATTATCACTTTGAGAAGAGGAAAGAGAAGATGAAGGTGATGAAGGCTGTTGTTGGTAGTGTTGTTGTTGCGTTGGTTGAATATACAATGTTGGAATAGGCGTTGATAATAATTGTTCCATTGATAAGTCTTTTGGCTGGTGATTGAATAAATTCAATTGCTCCTCAAGACTCGCATGTTCTTGAGAATAATAAAATGATGAATAATTTTCGTAGGAATTCATTTTTTTAACGATTTTATATATCTTTTGCTTGTTGTTGTTGTTGTTGTTGTTATTGTTGCTGTTGTGTAAAAATTGATTTCTGGTGGTTTGCTTAATATACAAATATTATATATTTTGTTGTAAATTAAATAATAGTGTCTGTTTCTGTTTTGGGTAGTTGTTTTCTTGATCAGGCGACGTCGTTTCCTACGTGTTTTCCGTTGAACATGTAAAAGTAGGCCATAGTAATAAAAATGTGTGTTTGTGAGTGTTTAAAAAATAAGGTGAATCAAGTATGTATATATATATATATATTATGTATTAAATTTCTTGGTTTTTTGCAAATGAATAAATGATATAAATGTGCAAAATGTGTAAATAATTAAATGTGTAAAAAAAAAAAGCGTTAGTTGTCCTTTTTTTTTCTTCTCAAACAGTTATTTTGAGGATAGTTATTTGGGGAGAAGGTTTAGCAAAATCTGTGCACCTAAAGATCGATGCACAATTTTGGATTTGATAAGAAAGTTTGTAAAGAAAAAGAGTTTTTTTATACAAGAAAAAACGGTGAAAAAAAACAGAGAGAGATAGAGAGAAAGAAGAGCTCAGGTAAAACAACAGGCAATAAAAAAGCTGAAAATTTTTTTCCGTCTCAGTGCGTGTTAAAGCTAATGAATCATCATCAAAAAGCCGCTTCAAAAGGTAAATTAAGAATGATCTACAGCGAACAAAAATGATGCAAGGTTTCCCATGAAACAACCTGTAGTCATCTGATTGTTGCCTCTTCCAACATTTGTACCTAGTCATATGTTTTATTAACAAAAACAAACTAATAGCTTAAATATTCAACGATATTCAATTTTACAAATCACACTTTATCTGATCTATTCATTCATTTCTACATATATAAAAAATACAATAAGCCTCCTTTTTGCATGATTTGGCGTAGCCTTTATCTTGTGGGTATTTATGCCATACATATGATCTCGGCGCTTCCTATTCTTCTTGAATTTTTAAATGATATCTATTGATTTCTCAAAATAGCAAATATCGGAAATCCATTGAAAACCCCCTCTTTTTTCATTCAATAAACTATTTTTTAAAAAATAAAAAAATTGAACTATATATTGCATGTGTGGTGAATAACGACAACGTTAAGTTTGCATTGATAGCAGTTATTAGGCTCTTGTGAAATATCTTTAAAGATTGATAAAAGACATTGTTATCTTCATAATTCGTGTCCCGCGCATTTCTAATATCAGGAAAAGGAAAGGGCCCTCGGTGGTGATTTCTCGCAGCCACAACCATTTGGGGAGTGCAGCTCGTTTACCGACATTTCTTTATTCGTGTAGCTACTGTATGAGTCGAGAAATATTTCCTCAAGGTCTCAATGATCCATTTAATCAAGAAAATAGTGAGGTAGGTCAGAAAGAAAAAGAACTGATTGACTGTAATTTCTCAATAACTATTGCATTAAGCAAGCGGAAAATTGTTTGTGGAAACCAGAAAGCCATTTATCGAAAGCAGTAGCACCCAAATGGAAACTACAAACTACAGAAGAAAGAGAAGAGCAAGAGAATACTGTTAAAAAACTGGGTATGTATGTGTGTATTGAAAGAGAGCATTTCGTTTATTATTAACACTTTTTTTAATAGAATCTAAATTGAATAAACTGAAGCAGAGACCTGATAATCATTATTCATACAAGCGTATGCCAGGTAAACAAAACTTTAAAAATCATATGGAAATCAATAAACTTACTTCAAACAAAAAAAAAAAAAAAAAGACATATCACAGTATATATCATCTGATTCAGAAAATGAAGATGAAGACTACAATCAAGACAATCCCATTGAAGAAGAATGTCAAGAAGAAGGATTGCCTTTACTATGGAAGAACAAATCAACTTCACTTCAAGATACACCAAAAAAGACAGAAAATCAATACCATCACTCATGGCGCTTCTTTAGTTGCTGTTTTAACTGCTAAAATATGTCATGAATAAATATACCAATTAAGAAAACATATGGGGTTTAATTTATGGTGTTACAACAATGTCATCTCGATTATTTCTAGTTTGGTTAACCATATAACTAACTAACAAGCATGTGAAATAATAATTGTTTTTTATAAAAGAGTAAATCAATCTATGTGAATTTATTGTAAACATACCTTTTTTTCCCCTCAAAATGAGTAACCGTCTTCAACAAGTTGCAAACCATGTTTTGCCTTCAAGTTATACAGCCAACAAAATTGGTTATAAGTCACCCGAAGATGTAGTTATCGTTTCTGCTCTTAGAACTGCCATCACTCGTGCTCGTAAGGGCCCTTTCCAATCCACTTTGCCCGAAGAGATGTTGGCCCCTGTTTTCAAGGCAATCATCCAAAAGACAGGTCTTGATCCCAAGTTGGTAGAAGATATTACTGTAGGAAATGTACTTCCTCAAGGTTCTGGAGCAACAAATGCACGGTATGAGATGAGCGAATCACTTAAAAAGAAAATAAACTAACTAATCAAATATCTAGTATGGCTGCTCTGTATGCAGGTTTTCCTGAAAGTACTGCTGTCAGTACCTTGAATCGTCAATGCTCATCAGGTCTTCAGGCTGTTGTTCAAATCGCAACTGCCATTCAAGCTGGTATTCTTGAAATTGGTATTGGTGCTGGTGTCGAGTCCATGACATTGAATTATGGCGCTTCTTCTTTAGCTCCTACTTCTGAAAGGATTGCAGATGGTTGTGAATCGGCTGCTGATTGTCTTATTCCTATGGGGTAATTTTTATGATATGAAATGGGATAATAAGAGCTTACGTGTTGAACTTTCTTTTTTTTTTTTTGTAGCATTACATCTGAAAATGTCGCTGCTGAATTCCATGTTTCTCGTGAAAAGCAAGATGCATTTGCAGCTGAATCTCATCGCAAAGCCGAACATGCTCAAAAGAACGGTTGGTTCAAAGAAGAAATTATTCCTGTAGAAGCTATTGTAACAGATGAAGAGGGAAATGAAAAGGTCGTTTTGGCTGATCGAGATGATGGTATTCGTCCTGGTACAACTGCTGAAAAGTTGGGTAAATTACGTCCTGCTTTTGATGACGATGGTACTACTACTGCTGGTAATGCATCCCAAGTTTCTGATGGTGCTGCGGCTGTACTTTTGATGAAGCGTAAAACTGCTCAAAAGTTGGGTCTCCCCATTTTAGGTAAATACATTACATCCGCTGTCGTTGGAGTTGCTCCACGCTTGATGGGAATTGGTCCAGCTTACGCTATCCCAATTGCTGTTCAAAGAGCTGGTATTACTCTTGATCAAGTCGATATCTTTGAAATCAATGAAGCTTTTGCTTCTCAGGCTGTTTACTCTGTTGAGAAATTGGGTATTCCCGCTGAAAAGGTTAACCCCAAGGGTGGTGCTATCGCTTTTGGCCATCCCTTGGGTTGTACTGGCGCTCGTCAAATCGCTACTCTTATGCCAGAATTAAAGCGTCAAGGTAAAAAAGTGGGCGTTACAAGTATGTGTATTGGTTCTGGTATGGGTATGGCTGCTGTATTCGAAAGCGAATAGATTGTATGTATTTTTATAAAGGTACCCTATTGTTGAATTGCTGTTCATTTATTCACAATATGTACAGGGGCTTCTATTCTTAGATGTGGTTTGTATGTCATAAAATTGAAATAAAGCTTTTTTCTTAAAAATTTTTTTTTTTGAATTCTTTATCAGACTTTGGGCAACAAAAAACATAATATAATTATTTGTATGTAGAGCCCTATCTCGCTTGGGATATTGAAATTAATGTTTTATTGTGGATTTCAACTATAGCTACAAGTAAATTGATATAAAAAGAGATATATAAACAATAAACAAGTAAGGAAAAATACAGGACCTAGGGGTTTGGTCAGTAATACGAGAATTATGATTGCCTTTCATCAGCTTTTATATTTTATTTCCCTATTCTTTAATAAATATGATGTATATTCGTAACTTACTGCAAGTCATATTAGCACACCTGTTTTTAGATTTATTGCATATCTCACGGAAGACTCAAAAACGAGTAAAATTTCATTACTTTTTCCTTAAAAACTGGGCCCGACTTTTCATCATTGCTAAAAAATATATTTCACTAAACAACACCAAGAAAAAATTATATGACAATGTACCTGAAATGTTCAACTTTAATCCAAAAATGAGTATCCGGAAATATACTACTTTTTGCAGGTGGTATTAATTTTTCAGTGCTAATGTTTCAGATTTTTACGCGTATTTCATTGCTAAAAATCAAAAACTTTGAGGCTCCATATCTCTATGAAAAATTAAGTTATACCAATACTTTTTAATAATAAAACTTACTTTTTTGAAGATACTTTATAACATATTTAAGTATGAAAAAATTCTGAACACTTTTATTTTTTTTTCATTTTTTTGGTATATTTGCAGACAAATTTCAAAATATTCGTTAAATTGAGCAACGCTTTTTTCACATTCATATCATCAAGCGCATTGAGTTCTCTTAGACCCAATTTAATTTTTTTCAAAATATTGATTTTTCGTGGAGATATCCTCAAAAATGTGTACAAAAAGGTACCTCTATTTCTGGCGTCCATTTTCCCCTTGTATACCCTCATCCCAAATTCTGAATTTCAAAAAAATTTGGACAAAAATCTCGTTTTCTCTACGAAAAATGTAGCTACAACATTTTGCAATAGCTCGATCGATAGATAATTTTGTTGCGCATTATTTTAATTTATTATATTTTAATTATGATTATAAAAAGTGACGTTTATCTTCAAAAAACCTTCAAAATTTCAATTGCATTTTGCGCAAAATTTTACGTGAAACATTTTTCCAAATTTTATATAGATGGATGCAGAATTTAAAACTGTACAAAAACCATTTAATTCGCTAGGTCTACTTACTTTGCAGTTCACGAGCATTTAAACAATTTTGTTTTTTGAATCATTTTTGATCGTTTTTTTCGAATTGATTTTGGAGCCCCGTTACTATAGGGTTTAAGCTGTGACGATAGCTATTATTTTGATTATCTCGACGAAAAATCAATATTTTTTGCCGAAACAAAAATTACAGAGTAGCGTAGAGTTAGACCTACCTGTTGAATACAAAAAATTAAGCCTCAATATAGGTGTTCAATTTTTAATAATTAATTATAAGTCAAACGTGGTCAAACTTGGTCAAACTTTGTCAAACTTTGTCATTTTTAGTCAATATAATCGCAAAAGGTTTAGCCTCCCTGAGTTGCTGTGGATGTATATAAATGAAAATTTGTACGTGGTCAAACTATTTTGTATCAATTGTTTCAGACATTCTTTGAAAATTTTTATAAAATCAAATATTGGTTCAAAATCGAATTTTAAAGTTATACTTAATTCGCAATAGATGTAGGAGGAACATATCTTGATTTAATCAGCCAACAGCTGTTTTCGAAGGATTTTTGGACACGTTTTTGGAAGAAAAAGTCTTTTCTTCTGCTCAAAAGAAATTTAGTCATTGGAAAAATGCTTGAAATCAATGAATATTGATCAAAATAGGTTGCGAGCTTCAAAATATATACTACAGCTGTAATAGTATCCAGAGATATAAGTTTAGAATTCCATTGCCACTACGGCCAAACTATGCTTCCCATGGGCATAGCGATCTGCACAGATGGGCAGAATAGAAAATTTTGTGCAGATCAGGCAGCCCAGATGAGCAGAGCAATGAGATCAAGGTTTTTTAGTCAATTTGCTAAAGTATATCAATCAATCATAATATAATTAATAACAAAGATGATTTGAATGGTTTACAGCCGATGTGAGTTACTACTCTGACTCAACAGAATTGCCTTATAGACGAGATATGTCCATTTGAAATTTGGGGGTTGAAAAAATTCTGTTCATGTTTTTCTTTTGGGGACCACATGGGAACAACAACGACAACAACCTGTTTGGCCACACTAGAGTATTTACGTCTTTGTAAATTTCTGTTTGTAATACACAAAATCAACTGATGTAGAGTTCTTTTTCTTTTTTCTTCCCAACTCTTTCCTCAGTTCTTTTATTTACGTTTAAAACTACAACAAAAAGACCAATTGTTTTTATAAACTAGAATTAAGTATCAGGTACAAATACATGTTTTTCCTATTGTTTATTTGGAAATGAATTATTAACTGTTAATGTTCGGACGCATTATAATATTTTTATCGAGCAAAAAAAGCATCCAAGACTTAATCATTTTGTTCCATCATCTACGTTATAATCATTGTATTTTTGGTCTAAACTTCTTGATATTTACCTGCAGAAAAATTGGTGATTATAGAAGTATGTATAGTATTGACTTGGTTTGAATAAATAAATGAATGAATAAACTCTTGTTAATCTATTTAGTTTCTAAAAAACAACATTTGTTTCTATTTAGTGGCCAACAGCCAAGAAGAGGAAAACGAGATGTTGTCTTGTATATCACTACTACCAACAACTATCAAAGGTACACCATAATTATTACTTATTAGCTTGTTAATTGATTTTACTAATAAATCAATTTTTATAGGTCAAAAGTAAAGACGTATTAAGTTCAAAACGCTCGAAACAATTCAATTATGCTAATTTACATGGTTTATCGTCTCTTGTTCATTCAATTACTATATTTGACTTTAATATTTCGTTTGTATTGATAATCGAGTCGTTCGTCCATTAAAGTCAACTCGTCATCCATAATTAGCGTATCTATAATAACGGTCTATTATTAGCTCATGGTGCGCAATCAGAGCTATTAAAAGTGATTGTCTTAAAAGTGATTGTCTAATCTCTAATTTATCTGATTCAACTGCTGATACTAACCTACGTAGCATCACATTAGGTGTGCTGACTCGCAATAAAATAAGGCGTTTTATCAAGTACGATGTCGGCGTTCAATATATTTCAGTTAAATTGAATAGATAGAAATACGGTTCAGAAATCTATGAATGTGTGAGAGAGCTCAGATCTATGAACACAAAAAAGTGATCCAAATCGTGATGCTTCGTAGACCTGTACGAGATTTTTTTGTGGCGATATCTGGTGGTGGCTCAAGTGTAATTCAGGCATTTAATTTTCAAATGCATCGAATCAAGATGACGTTGGTATATCGATATAACGCATGATAAATGCAATGTCATGTATTGAATGGGTGAATGTAAATGTATAAAGCAAAGTTTACTTTTGAATGAGAGTACTAATTAATATGACTACCATCAACAGGTTCTTCAAAAAGCATAGTAAAGTACGATGATTGCTACTAAATCGCATAATTTGATATGCAGAAAACCCTTGAAGCATTTATTCTTTTTTTTTGGTAATGCTACAAATCATCGCTCAATATGACTGAATATTAACGAAACAGAGAAAATACAACTGGTAAAAAACTGATACCCAATGTACATCGAGGTCAAGATATATAAAAGGTGCATTCATTGTGTAATGGAAATCGCAATATTTTGCTGGATAGAAATTACAGGATCAAGGTGATCTGTTTGCCTTAGGATTTTTAAAAGGGTTTAAGAGCATCATACTTTATCAAACTTATTTAGATCTTAAATACTCACCATATGCTATTAGTATCATCTTGGGTTTTTATTTAATTACTGTATTATTATTAAAAATCAAGCTTTTCATAGCTTACTATATAACAATGACAATGGGATATTTCTAAGTTTAGATTGGCATTTATCATAAGGCGTGCTATTGATACGTTTGATACTACTGTAAATGGAACCAGTTAATTTAATTTATGGAATTTGAATGCAAATACCGAGGAACGATTTGTAAGTACCTAAGTTTGTTCTGGTAAAGCATTGAATAAATTGGCTTGGGGCTGGGGACAAAGAGAAGGATAAAAAGGCGGCAGTAGGCTCCAGTGATGGCCATATTTATGTTTATGATAATATTGGAGAGGTAAGAGTAAAAACAAACTTAATGCAAATCACCTCTAGCGCAGTAATTATAAAGTAAGACTATATTTTCATCAAATAAACTACCACACTAGATTAACATGTATAAAGGTTTACAGTAATAAGTTTGAATCAAGTGGGTACAGCATCGTAAATTCTTGAAAAAGTTTACAAGTATAATAAAATCTCTTATTTTTAAGACTAACAAAGCTTATAAGCGGAATATTAATTTAGAAAATTATTTTTGTCCAGATCATCAATTTTGGCATTTTTTAAATTTTTTTTTTGATTTTGCAAATCTAGAGTTAATTACACTACCAATTATAAAAACAAAAAATACACACATATAGAGAGTTTAGCGCTCTATTTGCTGAATAAAAAATAACAAACATTTTTATTGTAAAATATTACAAGAAAATCCTTTAATCCAAAAACCGTTTTTGGGCCAAAACTACAGATTTTCATTACTTAACATTTAATATTAAGATTTTATAAAATGTGTATTAGTCATGGCTACAATTTTCTCTCATAATGTAGTATATTTAAACGTTGATTTTGGTATCAAAATTTGATTTTTCTATTTTTTGATCAAAATCATGAGTGTTGGTAAGGATAAAACGAGCCCCGGAAATGTCCGCTACAAAAACTGAATTTTCAGACCGTACGTGGTTAAATATAAGAAAAGTTTAAAAAAACCCGCTTTTTTATTTAAAACTTAGATATATACCATAGTATAAAAGATTTAGCCTTTCAATCTTGCTATGCTCAATTGCGTCGTCGCTCTACGGGCTCGCTTTTGCAATTTTCTAATGAATCTATGATATGACAGACGGTTTTTCTAGCAGAAAATTTTATGTTTCTATTATAGTAACAGATATTGCCTATTTTGCTTAGTTTATGGATTGATGCGCTGTAATGCTGCTTTTACATTGATTGAAATGTGCAATTTAGCAGGGTTTTAATTGCGCTGGATAATGTAAAGCCTTGAAAATCCTTTTCTGCGTGTGTTGTTTCTCTCTTTTTGTTTTCATATTCCAAGTATATTATTCACCGTTTGATATGGCGGCATATCCGACTATCAAGCTGATATTCTTTTCTTTCATCTGAATACGCATGCTAACATAAGGGACTAATGTTTTTGATATAGGTAGCAGTCGTTATATTAGAGGCTGA
Source organism: Mucor racemosus (assembly GCA_027405735.1). Classification (NCBI taxonomy): domain Eukaryota; kingdom Fungi; phylum Mucoromycota; class Mucoromycetes; order Mucorales; family Mucoraceae; genus Mucor; species Mucor racemosus. The sequence continues at coordinate 1,333,300 of JAPEHQ010000012.1, read as the reverse complement.
TATTTTTATTTATAATTAACTGCATTCTAAGATCAAATAGCATTATTTACTACTGTATTGTTGGAAGTATTTCTTCATTACCAAATCAAATCGAAGGCAATGATATTTATATCTATTCAATGAAAAGCTAGAACTGGTTACAAATTCACGAAATGTTCCAGGAAAGTGATAAAATTTCAAATGATATAGAAACACAAAAAAACAGAGCAATCTAACGTCTTGCCTAATTACGATAGTTTTGATTGTATATACCGTATATACTGTACTTGAAAACAAATCTTTTTACAGCTGACAATCGTAAACTAAAATAGTAAGTATAAAGAAGGTTAATTTGTTAAATTTTATGTATGATAAAGTAACATCGTAACATTTATAATCTTAGATTTGACTTGCATGTAAATTTAAGCATTAGGTATTATTTAATTTTATGCTCGAGCAAAAACCATTGTTGCTGTAAACATTATAGCTATAAGCATATTTACAAATGATGATAAGCGTAAATATATTGGCTGTTGCATGTATTGCTCTACAACAACAATGTATTGAATTGTATTGTCTATAATCTGTATTAATAAAAACAAATGTAATTTAAAAATCCATTCCAGTAAAAAAATGCAATGAAATTTTGAGAACAGCACGATGCTCATGTACAAACCAATTTGTGCCCATACAATCAGCTCATCATGCTCATGGTCAGATTTTATTATTATGCACAAATAGGGACAATGATATGTTTATGGGCAATTATATTATTACGCACACATGGGATTAATATTATGCACACGGGCAGAATCTATAATCCTGCACATACAGGCTTTTCGTTATGCTCGTGTGCAGTTTCTTTTGTTGTGCCCGTGTGCATCTTGTTATCGTTTTGGCCATATTCAGTGCGCACAGGAACAGCTTAGGTTATAGTGTGCAGCCCATCTGGGCATAATGAAATCATCTTGTGCGGCACAGGTCGGCTGTGGTGTGGTTTACTGGTTAAATCATATGAATCAAACGCCCACTTTTTTTCTAATAGGTTTTGCTGTTCAGCATACCATTTAAAATTAGAAATAGCCTTAAATTAGCCAAAACCAGCATTTTTCAGGTAATGAATTAATGTGTTATCAATCCATTAAAAACGCGCCTAGAATCAAGTAATAGGTCATATATGTAGATATTTAGCTGATGTCGTTACATTAACAGACATAATACAAAAAAGATCCGGTGCTGTCCTCTTAATGAATTAAACTGACAATTTTTATACTTCTGGACACTAATAATCCTAAAGGGTTTTAAATATTATTGGCAATAGTGCACAATTTACGTATTATGTTAATTGGATCTTTAGCCTGGTATATGTATTGAACTATCAAATCTCTTAAAAGAAAGCAGAAACATTTACATTTTTAACATTATATCCTATGACGAAGGCAATTTACAAGAAATAACAATGATATTATGATAGTATTTAAAGCTACTATCGTCAATATTACATTTATTACTTATCTGTATTAGTGTATATTATATATACAGTTTTTTTTTTGCATTTTGTATTAAAAAATATTGTACAGTTTATGAAATCAAATTTATTTGTTCAGAAATGACTATAAAGTAATCAGATTTAGTGTTAAATAAGTATTGTATAATATGTCTAATATATATGTCAGAAGATACATATATCTGAAGTATATATATAATAAAACGATTTACTGTATCGATTTTTTTATAAATCGGTAAGTTCTGGAAAAGAAGTGCTTCACAAATATAATCGTTGTTTATTCTTCAACGTCATATCATACTTTTATTATCAATAATACTTGTTTAATAACTTTTCTATATAAAAAATATAATGCTTTTCAGCCAAAATTACTAAACTTGATTTTAATGAATCGGTGATATTACAAAACTACTACATATCTACCAGGTATTTTTAAGAAACTTGGAATTATAATCATAAATAGTCAGTTATAGTTCCATCAGTTCTTAGAATACAATAGGTGAGGCTTTCGCTTAAAAACGAGGCATTTAATGAAAACTACATTCTTCTGTCATTGACAAATCGAATATTATTAAATTCAAGTCTTATAAAATATAGCCAATGCAAGTAATTTACTTCAAGTACAGGTGATTTTATTGTTTTCAATGTAAAAGTATTATAATGATTGTATGCAAATGTTTTGTGTATTTGTTACACTATATTCCCCTTCAAAATGAAATAAGGGGGGAGGGGAAAGATAATATGTATAAAAAGAGAATGTTTGTGCATAGTAAAATTACTATGAGCGTATAAACTTATAGCAAATATTAAATAAAATAAAATAGCAAAATTAATTAGGAAAAAGAATATGATGTTATATTATCCATTATAACGGCACTCTTTGAAATTGACCTCTCTTTACACGATTCATTGTTCGTGTTGATGGTAAGGTTGAATTTGAAGACGTTAATACGAATGTTTGTTTTCGTTGTTGTTTGTCTTCTGTACATTCTTCGTGATATGACTTTAATTGAAAAGATGTACTAGCGGCAGTAGCAATAGAAGTAGAAGAACTAAAATCATTACACACAGTCAGTGTTTGTTTTCTGGAGGGGGGGGGGGGGAGGGCTTGTTTTCATTTAATCTTTACCTTTCAATTAAATCATAAGCTAGTTTAGTATTTGTGAATAAACCTCCTAGACCTTCAGTATATGAAGAAAACGACATAATGAAAACGACATAACATAAAATCATCTATACAATTTACAACTCATTAATAAATGTTCCAATGGTTACATACAAATCGAATGCCTTACCATTGAAATAATATCACCACTAAATTTCTCTGTAGTGACATATTGCTGCTTTCCATCCAATTTCTTTTTTAACTCTAAATTCTCTTTTTCCAATTGCGAAACCTTATCCAATAAACTCTGATTTACACTTGTAAGATCCGTGCATTGCTCCTCCAAAGCAGATAAATGTTCACGCTTTCTTTTGCGAGAAAGTAAAGCTGCAGCTCTATTTTTGATTAATCTTTCTTGACGTTTCGCAAGGGTAGCAGCTTTTTGCAGACCTGTGTTGGGGTTGACAGCGGAGCCAAGAGCAGTAGCAGAAGAACCAGTATAAGTTTGATTGAGGATATGAGATGATTGTGTATCTGCTACTGATTCCTCTGTGGAAATACTTGATTCTTGGTTGTCATGGTTACGAGACACTACCGAATCTTGAATTTGATTGTTATTACTAGCAGCAGGTAGAATAGTAGGCAAATGTTTTATAGGAGCAGGAGCAATGACAATTGGCATATTGGACGCAAAAGTAGGAGGAGGGGTCAAACTTCCACAACTATTTGAGGAGGCAACGCTATGACATGAATCACGCTTTTTACGCCCACGTTTCTTTTTGGGTTGTTCACTATCGGAAGATGATGAATAGGAACTTAAAGATCTTGGAGATGCAGGTCGCTGCTGTAAGAGTTGATGCTGCTGATATTGATACTGCTGTTGTTGTTGTTGCTGTTGTGAAGGAAAGTATTGGGGTGCATACATCATATTTGATGTTGTATTTTCAATATAAGCAACAATTGATTGTTGTTGCATTTGATCATGGCTAGGGATTATGAATTGCAAATTACCGTTTAAAACATCAGGATGAAGACATGATGCAATTGCTTGCTGCTGACGAAATAAATCGTCGTTTGGAGTAGAGGGAGTAGAATGCCAATTATTTTTACTATCATCAAATCCTGATGTGGCCATTGTGGTAGAATAATTTAATTCCTGAATTGAACTTAATTTAGGGGTGGTTGGAGAATGTAAAGCTGTAGAGGGAGCCATATAATCTGAATTAAGATATGACATTAATAAATCTTCTTGATCTTCTTGGAAAACTGGATCGATTTTGATGTATGCCATGATAATAAATTTTGCAATATAAAATCAAAGGAACAAAGAAAGCGAGAGAGAAAAGAAGCAAAAGCAGAAAAAGTAAAAAGGCAACAAGAAAGAAAATTATACAAGTTGGCATTACCACTTTATTTAAATTAAGTTAATGTGAACAAATATGGAAGGCAATGATTTATACTTGCCTATGAGCCATCTATTATGCCCTGACAACTGAAACGAGGAAACTTTCTGTGTGTCTCAATTTGTAGGCGGAGCTCACAGATGATGCAGCATATGCCTATCATACCTGGGTTCGAACCTTTTTGATTATACTAGCATTCATACCGTTAATTATGACTAAAAAACAAATAAAGCAATATAAAGCTATATTATTCTCTGAATAAACAAATAAATATAGGGTCAAAATAATGTTACCACATTATTCAATTGCATGTTTTATTTAAAAATAAATGCATTCGTAAGTTTCAGAAGGGATTGCCATACAATCGATACTTTTCATTGTTGATTTTAATTATTTTTATACGCAATTTACTCAACATTTTTTTTTCTGATTCAATTTTAACGATTATATATAAATTAATTCATATAAACAAATTTTGATTTATGGAAAGCATGCAATAGTTTCATATTTTCAATGACATGATTATATGCTGCATAGCATATCAGTAAAAGGAAAAGCGGATAACTTTAAATCTGGTGGTCTTTACATCTGTCCACATGGTTGATTATCCGAAAGAAAGAAAAACAGATGTTATTTCAACACTCTTTTGGTATTTTTTTATTATTACTATTTTACACTTCGATTTGAAGCAACATTTGCTTGTAAGTTTGACACCATTCCAAAACTTGTTTTAATATGCCTTTTAATTCCGTTAGTGTAGGTGATTGTGTTTGCGTTTTGACTTCTTCCAATATCATGACAGGTTTGTCCTTGTAAGTCCTATTTAAATATATTCAACATTGTGTCATATTATCAAAAAATACTATAAGTTTACACAAACGAATGTTGATTGTCAGATCCTGCTTTTGTACCATGCTTTAAAAAATTATAATCAAGAGCATAAATGTTGCATGCAATATATACATCTTGAATACAAAATTCAATTACTAGGTCTTGTTTTAAAGGTGGGCTAAAAAACTAAATTCATACATCAGTACAATGGGTCATTTTTCTCATATGCTTTTAATATACTTTTGGGTGGCACACTTTATAAGGGAATAAAAGTGCTTCATTTGGATAATCAAATGCATGGAGCGCACGGTCCACATATTGATACATGTCCTCTAAAAGCTAATATCCCAACATTTTGGTTAAATCGATATTTAATATCTCATAATGTATGCTTAAAAATACCTCAATAGTTGCTTGTTTGTATGATGGCATACTAAATGTTTCTACTCGATTCATGGCCAGTGATATATAGTTGATTGCTTGTTGTGCCTTTTCCATTCATTAATTTAGATTTAATATGAACAGTTAAATATGCTTTTTTACCTGCTCCAAAAAATAAGGAACTGCGTTTGTAATGGTAGCTTTGATGGGTGAATCTTGATGGTAATTGGCCAATTTGATTTGAAGTTCCTAGATGTCGAAAGTTCACAAGATCAATATTATGCTTCTTTTTACTCACAAATTCAATATATATATGAATACCGCTTTTGTAATATGTGAGCCAGTCAGAGTAATAAATCCTTTAATTGTTTCATTTCTATAGCTTCTGATTAGCACCTGATGTATTCCATTTGTATTCGTTTCATACTCACTGTGTGAGCGGTAAAGAGTCTGTTTTGGCTTTTTTTTTATTCGTTAATTATTAGTAATGTATTATCGAAAACTATGTTTATAGTTACTTTGGCTTGTCAAAATATTTTGGCTTTTCTAAATTTGTATATATATTCTTTTATTGAACGGTATGAAATCGTCAGATATTGTTTATTACCTCGAGTTGCACTTTTATCTTTTCTAGCATAGGCGGAATTATATCGTGAAGAAGCCATTCTCTTTGTTTAACCTAATCAAAGTGTATCGTAAGATTTATTTATATAGTTGATTCTTTATTAAGTTCTTTATACATTACTGCTGTTTCATTTTCCTCGGTTTTGTGCATAGTGTGAGTAAAAGAGCTCTCGGGAAAACCACGAAAAAGAGTTTGGATTTCGTTGTGTTGCGCATGAGCTAGATGCAACAATGCAACTATCGTGCACGTCACAAAATTGGATGCTTAAGATGTTTAAAGAGTTTCTGCATCCTCACAATTGCATAAACTTCAAATTAAAAGTATCTCGAGTATTCATTATGTTATTGAAATCATCATTATATTTTTTGTTTTGCTATATATCAGTTTGCGGTTCAGAATTCAGGTTGAGAGTACGCAGGGCGCGCCAGAAGGGTACGCCATTCCGTTATGCCTTTTTATCGGATATTGACGTTTACCAAACACAAAACCATTTGCTATACTATTAAAGTAGGAATATTTACTCTACTTGCTGTAAAAGTTTGATTTCAGAATAAAGGGCTTTTCAACAGATGACATTTCAATCCTCGGCCCTTCAAATAAAAGTACATTGTAAAGTACATTGTATAGTAGTATTCTAGGAATCAAACATTAGTTCATTTTTAAAAGAGTTACTTTCAGTTTTGAAGTCATCAAATTTTCAAGGCAACAACATGTTTAGATAGCAATTGCATTTTTTTATTTAATTAATGTGAATTATTTATACATTTACATATGATGTTCATAAAAGACATTATAAAATTTAAAGATCAAGCAAAATATTCTATTATTTATTTATTAAAAAAAAAAAAAGGAATTTTCATTTAAATTAATATAAAAAATGAACTCTTCTTGGCTTCTCAAATTGAATTGAATTCACAATGATACTGACAGAAACAACTACGGGAAAGTGAGAGTTCGTCTGTTTCCAAAAAAGTAAGTGGACATAGATGATAACTTTATAGAAAAGCCCCGAATTTACTATCTCAAAGCATGCGCGAAAGCTAACACTTCAAGACAGCAAGTGATGTGGAAGCACCCCTCGGATGAGCTAAAAGCCCACTGTTTAAGCAAAACTACTTGGAAATCACTATATCCGGCACTCCATTACAGAGACCAATGGAACCCTTCTTGGCTTCTCAAAGCAAATTAGATTTACAATGATACTGACAGAAACAACTACGAGAAAGTGAGAGCCCATCTGTTTCCAAAAAAGAAAAGGGTCGTAGAAGTAACCTCATAGATAAGCCCCGAAATTGCTATACCTCGGCACGCGCACAATCGCACATACTGGACAACAAGTGATGTGGAAGCACCCCTCAGATGAGCTAAAAACCCACTTTTTAAGCAAATCTACTTGGATACAGCCCAACCGGCACTCCCCACACAGGGAGGACCATGAAAGGGTACAGTCGATCTAGCACACAAGTAAATGTATTAGTAAAAGTGGATGATTTAAAATGATAAAATATACTTGCCATAAACCATTAGAACTATTCAGTTTTGTACCTTGAGTCTTGAGTCTTGAGTCTTGAGTCTTGAGTCTTGAGTCTTGAGTCTTGAGTCTTGAGTCTTGAGTCTTGAGTCTTGAGTCTTGAGTCTTGAGTCTTGAGTCTTGAGTCTTGAGTCTTGAGTCTTGAGTCTTGAGTCTTGAGTCTTGAGTCTTGAGTCTTGAGTCTTGAGTCTTGAGTCTTGAGTCTTGAGTCTTGAGTTGTGATGAAGGATGAAAAGAAAAAAATATGGAAATGGGATGAATATTTGCCTTCTTTATATACATTTTTCTCTTGGTAAAAGTTGGCAAAAGAGTTGATACAAACTCCCACGGATAGAATGCATTGTTTTTTTGAAGCGTTTCTTGAGCTACCGTTTACTTTATGCATTGAAAATGATATTATTGAATTCTTCATGAAATTTCCTACAAACCCATATACTTTTTATTTTATTACCTTGCTTTATTCTCTTGTAAATTGACCATTTGCATCCTTATCTTGCTTTTCATAGGGGGGGGGGTATGTTTACTTTTTGTATATTTTTTTCCCATGAGTTTGAATTCAGGATCTAGAAAAGATCATCATAGATATATACTTTGATTGAAACCAGGCCAAAAAAAGTAATGTTTATAAACATTGGGCGTTTCTCGATAGGAATTGATTCTGTATAGAAAGTGTAACATGTTTAAGGTTTCCATATGATAATGCAAATTGGCCTTGGTTCTAGACAAAGCAATCGATATGATAGTACATGTTCTAGAATACAACTGTTATTTGTGAGTAAAATATAATCCAATTTATGCAGTGATCCAACTTTATATCGTGTCCAAATATAAATAATATGGCCATAATATATACTGTCCTATCGAGCAATATATACTTAGTATTATATAGGAATAGCTCGGAGAGCTGGAAAGAAATATCTGCTGTGGATTGTTGTTTCAGCGATTCTTGTTTTAGTCAAAATGCTATCCACAATAACTTGAATAATTAAAATGGTTTAATTTATGTTGATTTAGATAGTTTATGGGAAAGTTATTTCAAAGAGAAGATGCAGGTATCAAGCTAGGATAGAGTTTTTATAGTCTTGTTTTTAGTTGGAGATGCCAATTCTTGAAAGATGCTTTAAATTTCATACCAACAAGATGAGATTAGTTTAGAGCAATAAAGATAGAAGATAGCCGTGATCAGAGATGGAAAGATTTGTAGCGAATGTTTATAGCTCTTGCTAGAGATTTGTAGCTTTAGTTTTAAAGATTTGTAGAGATTTGTAGTTTTTTGTCAGTAGCATGTAGTCAATAGAAGTAATTTGTAGCAATAAATGTAGGCTTGTTTGATTGTTTGTTTTGTTGTTTTTTGATCGATTAGATTTTTTTTTTGATTTTTTTGGAAATAAAAAAAGATACAAATATCAACAATTAATTACGAGGTCAAATGAATGTATAATCTTGTATAAACAAAGTGCATGAATTGAATAGTAGTACAATTTAATAGAGTTATTGACGGCGGACTCTAGGAATATGTTCTATAAAGTGGGCTTTTTATTTATCTTATATGCATTGCTCTTAATTGAGTACAAAGCAAAGTATTACTGCAAGTAGTTATCGATGAAACGGTTTACAGCTTTTTTTGTATAGGTTTATTCCCATTCAATCAACATTTTATGATTATAGGAACCCACTAAATAAGGTAAAGACTTGTTGATCAATAATCATGAGATTATTTACAAAAATTCAGTACTTACACTCTGAATAAATCAAAACAAAACGTAATGAATCTCTTTTTATCCATCCAAAAAAAAGAGTATTCACATGTCAAGAGAATAGAGACTCCCTTTTCGTAATGATAGTAGTTGAAATGATCAATTGAATGGCAAACTGATCAAAGGAGAAACCATCCAAAAAGGTTAATCAATTGATACGCCTCCAACATGTACGGCATCATATACATATCAAATAAGGTTAACTGGGGTTGTAAATAGTCTTTGGAAAGGCAGGGAGAAAGAGGTTGTTAATACTATCGCTATAACTATCCCAACTACCCATACTACTGCTTTTATCATAAGATCTTCGATTCTCAGTCAATCGTATAAAAGACTTTAGAGATTTTTATTTTGTCTTTGGATTAGATTATTTAACATTCAATTTTTTTAAAATACTATTCAACTATGATAGTATGCTCTCTTATTTTTTTTTGCTCCATCAATTAGGCAGAAATTTATTTTTATAAGAGCTGTTTCAAGTTTTCATGGCATAATTTTGCATTGAAATCATATTCAACCACCGACTTTTTGGCGATCGTCAAATCTGAAAAAAAATGCCATTTTGGAAAATTTCAGCAACTTTTTCGTATATTCCTCAAAAAACTATTATGTAAATCTGCATAGCTTATAAATAGTTTTAAGTTGAACATAATACTCTGCGTCGAATGGTAATACTTGCTTAAAATGTTCTCACCAAAAAAAGTGCACAATTTTGAAAAGTAAAAATAATGGTTTTATGCACAAAAGTCTATTTTATGAATAATAAATAGCCAAATAAATATGTTCCGATGAATTACCAAAAAAATACGGTCATTTGGAGCTTAGGAAAGCCTTAGTAAAAATCGCAATTTTTAGGGTCAAATTACCAATTAAACGAAATCGACTGATTTTTGCCTGTATCTGCAAGGGTTTGGAGGTGGATCCTGATCATGTTTTTCATGATCTCAAAAATTCGAGAAAAAAATATAGCAAGAAAGTATCTAATCCAAGAAATAGTTTAACCAAGTTTAAGCTTCAAGATGAGTGCAAAAAGTGCATAAATCAATTCTTTAAAAATGCGGTGTTTTGATGACTTTAGCAAATTTTTGCGCAATTGAAGGTATATATCCTCTTATACCATGTATCCATATATTTATAACCATTCATTTGGTCATGAATTTATATAAAGATGTTGCATTTCCTTTGGTTTTATATTAGATCGCCTATTCTTAGTTGTAACACAATACATTTGACAGCTCAAAAGAAGGCAATTGGCTACAATTTTTTGGTTTCCTCAAGGCTCTACACTTCATCTATGGAAAACACCACTCTTGCACGAAAAGGATCACGTCCTATATCATCAATTCTAATATGTAGAACTCTATAATTTCAATTATGGCACCTTTTCTCTCTAGTGTTCCCAAATGAATCCTCAACTATAAACTTAAAATATATGATCTAATATATGGTTTATTGCTTTGTACAAAAAATGATTATAATAAATGAGTTGTATTAATCCCAACCACCAACATCTAAACCAGTGCCAGTGTTGTTATCTTCCTTCTTCTTGCTTTCACTCTCAAGAGCAGCAACAATATCAGTTGTCTTTTTATTAGCAGCCTTCGCTTTCTTTGACTTGTCAACAACGCCTACCACACCAGTTTGAGCCTTTGTTTGAGGTTTAGCAATTGCAGGTGCGGCAGTGGTAGTCTTGGCAACAGGAGCAGGTGCTTCTACAGCAATAGGATCTTTGCTAGTAACCTTTTCAGTGGTAGTAGCAACCTTTTTAGCAGCGATATCTTTCTTTGCCAATACCTTCTTTGTGGCAGGAGCAGCTTTGACAACCTTGACCTTCTTTTCAGGTACAGGTTTGTCTTCAGGCTTGAGGAAAAAGAGATCTTTTTCATCATCAGTCTTCTTTTTCTTTTTCATTACAGGCTCATCTGTAACATCAGCCTTGGCAGCTGATCGCTTTGATTTAATTTTAGCAATCTCTGTGCCTTTCACCTTACGTTTCTTCTTCTCATCGACAGCAGTAGCTTCGGTCATATTAACATCGCCATCCTCATCAACATCTCCATTAGCCTTCTTCTCTTTCTTTTCCTTTTGAATTTTCATACGTTTCATACGTTGTTTTTTTTCAACGATATTCAAGTTTTCTCTTTGCTTCTTCTTACGCTCCAAGAATTTAGGATCAAATCTTTCTCCATCCAAGATACGGAGTGAAGGTACAAGATCGAGAATCTAAATGTATATGCGTGAGTATAAATGTAGGTTAATATACGAGCATTACTCACCTTTTCAAGATAATCTTTCTTCTTTGCAAGAGGATTTCCCTTCAAATTCAAACTGTGGAGTTTCAACAATGAACCGAGAGGAGCGATATCTTTCCAATCTGCAATAAGATTGTTACCAAAATCCATAATTTCAATAGCGTTACATTTTCTTAAAGTTTCGGGTATCTCTGTAATTTTGTTATCGTTCAAACGAATTTCCTTTAATAAGAAATTGTGTGATAAATCAGGAACTTTAGTGAGTTGATTGTGTGCAGCTGAAAGTTTGGTTAATTCAGCAAGACTGGATAACCGAGGAACAGTGTCGATCTTGTTATGAGAAATGACTAAATTTTAAATTAGCATTTCATGGCTTCATGATAATAAAAACGTTGCTTACCCAAGGTATTCAATTGCAATAAAGACTCAATATTTTCAATTTCCAACAAATTGTTGTTATTCAATATGAGAGCCTTCAATTGCTTGAGACGGGTGATGTGAGGACTCATATGAACTAATTCGTTATGGCTGACATTTAAGACTATAATAGTGTTTAGTTGCCTATGAAAAACATCAAATCAATTAAGATTTCTTACCATTGAGCTTTTGGAAATGTTGGAATCCAGTGAAATCTTTAAACTTGTTGTTCGAAAGGTTCAATAGAATCATTTCGTCAAGGTTCTTTAAGCCTGCAATGGAATTTTCATCTACAAGTTCGTTGTGTGCAAGGTGAAGCTTGCGAAGTTGCTTACATGCAGAGATGTCCTCTACTTGATCAATCCCTTTTTTTGAAACATTAACGTCTTTTAAAGATTCGAGAGGTTTATTTTGATAGATTTCAGATATAACCTCAGTTGTTAACTTCATTTTTCGATGTAGAGATACAAAGAGTTTGCTACTGGCTTTTTTTTCTTTTTCTTTTTCTTTTTTCTTTCACTGTTCTCGATGTCCCAAACAGGTCACAAATGCAGTCCATGTTACAGGATGATAGTGTGATAAAACAAAGCAATTCTGAAGGAATAATCATAGTTATCTTGAAATAGACATACCGCAGTATTTCCATGTGATGTATTTTAACAATTTGTATCAAAAAACAGCTTTTTAATAGCTTTCTTGGGCTATATTTAGCTTGAAGAAGCTTTTTTCTCAACAGGTTATGTCGTCTGAGTTTTGTAATTTCATGGTAAAATGTGAGGATTTGAAGACCATTTTTTCGCGAGCCTCTTTTTTTTCTTTTGAAATCTACTTTGTTAATCACTTTTTTTTTTTTTTTTTTTTTTTTTTTTTTTTTTTTTACATATAAAAACCATCATGTCAGAAGAATCAGATCCCTTTGAATGTCGTCTAACATTTTTAGCATTATTAAAGAAAGTTAATGCCTCACAACAATCTATACACAAAGTTGCTATTTATGCGATGCGACACAGAAATTTAAGCGAAGATCTTTATAATTGTCTGATTGAACAACTTGAACAGGTAAGATATTTTTCTTTATTGGCGAATTTGATACAATACCACTAGTGTAAATTATTTTTTGGGGAGGAAAAAAGAGATGGACAAAGGGAAAATATCGAAATAAATGCATAGATTTACGAGTAGAAAAACAGAAATTGTATATTGGCAAATGTAAATCTACGACAAGGGAAGTAAACTTGATGCAATTAGATTGAAAATATTGGCTATCAATTGTGCACATTTTTGTTTTTCTCTTGTAATTCTATTGCATTGAATTTGGCGGTGGTAGTGAAAATTTCCCTACAAATTATAAAATTTAATCTAATATTATAAATATACAAAATATTAAACTGTCTCTCTCTCTCTCTCTCTCTCTTCTTTTATTTTATCTGTTCTCTCTAATTTTTAAAATGATGATATATTCCTTATAGGCGTCATTAAACGCTAGGCTAAATATAATATATGTGCTGGATGCCATATTCTCGGCGAGTCAGAAATCAAGATACTCGGGTTATATTGACTTGACAAGACCTGATCTGCCTCGAATAGTACATGCCGTTGTCGCTAATGGGCCAAAGGGGGTACTTAATATACCAAACACACAAAAGGTAGGTTTATTTGTTATTTGACTCGATAATTTATATAATTTATCATTATGATTATAGATCATAAACAATTGGAAACGTAAAAATTATTTCGAACCGAGTGAACTAGAGGAAGCGGAAAAGCCATTAATAGAATGTGCTTCAAGGTAATTGATATCAACTGTCGGTAATAAGGATTAAATACTGAAATTGCACTATTCAATAGCTCAAATCAAACACAATCAATTAATACGGACTCATTTTCAAAAGAAGATATACTTCGAAGAATGGAAGAAGACAGAGAAAGGGTAAAACACAATAATAGATTATTATTAAATTATAAAAGGCAGATATTAATATAAACAACAGCATAAACGATTAAGAGAAGAAATCTGGATACGACCAGCTGAAGAAAATCAAGATGCAGAATTTGAAGAGTTTTGGAATACAACAGAAACATTAGATCCCGAATCTGATTATGAGGTGATGATGGTTCAGAATATGTTGCGTCTACCCAATTATTCTTGGAATGCAATGCTTGATCAGAGATCAGCCATGTCCCAATAAAAAAAACACAAATTTTATTATAATAAATGACAAACTTTTATACAAATTTAAAGGGTTTACATTACATAAAATATGGATATCCATGTTCGTTGGGTTTCAAAAAATAGCATCATTTAACCCCAGTTCCGAGAGAGCTAAAAACGCTGCTGTCATTTTGTAAATGTATCCAAATTTAACGAAACATGTGGTGATACATGGCAAGAAATGCCTCTTGTTTTTTTTTTTATTATTATAAATCTGCGTGAGAAATCAAGCTTTAAAAAACTCAAATGACATGGTAAAGTTTGTGTGATACCAACTATAAAAAATAAAAATATCAGATCATCTAAAGGATATTATAGTAAATATCCAGGGGGGATTTACTTTTTCGCGGTAAACAAACAACGCTTTTGAAACCAAAGGTCAAGGGATTATCTCTGATGACCTAACCAATAAATCATAAATTATAAGTTTTTTTGCAATTTGTATTCATGTCTACGAAATATTATTGAACCTAAAAGATAAACTATAACCCGAGATATTTTTTGTTTATACAAATCTCCAAGTTAACGATCAAGATGATTGGATACCCAAAAGATTAAGGGAAGGAAATGTTCCAAAACTGGAGAAATTAATTATGGATATATTTTAGCCGAACGAAAAACGCACAAAATACAAACCTACATTTACAATGGATTTGAGCCATTTAATTTATTGTGTTTATGCGGAAAAGGTATGTGTACCTGTTTGACAGAAAAAAATAGTTACACCATGTTTGAAAACTGTTGCAAAATGAGCTAATTTATGAACGATCCTTTTCCGGATACTCATTCGGAGCTGGACTATATCAAAAAAAAAAAAAAAAAAAAAAAAACAAAAACAAAATTTTGAATATAAAAAGGGAAGACTTCAATGAGCTAATGTCGTTTTTCTTGTACTCTTTTGTTCTTTTTTTTTCCTTTCTTTAATTGTATGGTATTGTCATAAGCCCCAACACACAAATTCAATTAAACAACTCATATATTTCAAGAATTTAATCATTATGTTGAATGTTCATCCAATGCAATTAACACATGCTCCTGAATTTAGAATTCATTTGGATGACGATCAAGTTATATTACATGGTTCAGCAGAAGAATCTGCAGGTGTCATTTTAAGAGGCAGCGTCATATTAAATTGTCATGAACAAACCAAAATCAAATCAATAAGTTTAAAGTTTTTGGGTATTACAAATGTTAATTGGACAGAAGGTATGTATATATTTTGTAGTCTTTATTATAAAAATCAGCATGGAATTAAGGAATTATGTTTTGGCCAGGTTCAGGATCTCATCAAAAACATCATAGAGCAGCACATACAATACTTGAAAAGGATTGGACATTTCTGGAATTAAAGAAAAAGGCACATCATCTTTGCCAAGGCCAATATAAATGGGAATTTGAGTTACCTTTGCCGGGAAACTTACCGGAAACCGTAAATCATGAAATGGGTCAAGTTCAATACCGTTTGAAAGCTTATTGTGATCGACCAACATTCTCAATGAACTACGTCGATAAACGTATTATCAAATTAACTAGGCTCATGTTACCGTCTTGTCTTGAATTAACCCAGTCTGTCATCATCTCCAATGTCTGGGCAAACAAAATAGCTTATGACATTAGTCTCCCTAGTAAAGTTTATTGTCCAAACAAATCGATCCCAATTTCATTTGATTTATTGCCAATTGCGCCAAATCTCAAAATTAAATCGATTACTTGCGCATTAAAAGAATATATTACCTGTTCCACTCTAAGCCATCGTAAAACCGATGGAAAAGTCATCCACCATCTCCGTGATGATCGTTTAACAATGAATCCAACCACTGGACACTGGACAAAGACTGAACTATTGCATGTGCCTTCTGAATCCAATCATATCATTTATGACATGTGCGGTGAGTTAATTCAGGTGAAGCATAAACTCAAGTTTACCGTCGCATTACAAAACTCGGACGGTCATGTTTCCGGTAAATATCAATACAAACTTTAACCGAATTAATCTTTAACCCCTTTATTAAACTATTAGAACTACGAGCTGCTATTCCTGTAATAATAGCCCCGATGCTTCCCGAAGATGATGACAATGCTTTGCCTGCTTATGAAGATGCTTGGCGATCTATACCCTATGATGCGGAAACATTAGCTCATATGATTGCGATGGGTGAAGCTTCTCCATCTGCTGCTTCGATTACACCTCCCCCTCCCACAGCTCCTCCTGCTTTAATCATGACATCTGATTCGCACTCAACTTTGTCTTCATTGTCATCCAATTCTATCAATTGTAATAGTTTCAATGAGGATGATCTCTTAACTCCCGAACCCTTGCCATGGATGGGTATTGATATATCGAGAGTACCATCATATACAACTGCTTTACGTACAGGTGCTCCATGTACATTGTCTCCCTCGCTTCCCAATTATGAATCAATCGCTATTGCCTGAAAACAGCTTGTAGATATATCTCCCATTTTTGTAAATACTTTTTTTTCCTCCATTATATAAATATCAGTTTCCAAATTTCTTTTAAAAATTATTCTCACCTTATATCATCTGTCCATGTATAATATAGATTGATTCACATATACATATATATCAAAACTATATTAATTTTTACATCCGTTTCGGTACAATTAGCATTTTATTTATTCTCAATTTAGCACTGTAGCATGTAACCATTGAAATTTACATAAGCAACAGTTTTTAGTCATGGCAAACATTTATAAATATACGTATACGAAATTAGAAAATATTATTTATAAGATGAGAAAAAAAATTAACACTTAATCTTATGTTCAAATATCAAAAAAGTAGAATATATATTCATTCACTAATAAGAGTATTAGCTTTGAAGATAAAACGGCAGGTTTTGAACCTAAATTGGCTACCGCGACTCATGAAAGTTGAAATTTTGGACCATGGCATAGCACCTGCTGTTACAATGCAGATATTTTATTTTATAAGTGGCACCTACTTGAATTTTTAAAAATTCAATTTTCTTAGTTTTTCAATCTTCAAATTCGGAGCGTGCCCTCTTTTCTATAACTAACTTTATATGAAATACTTTTTAGAATACTCCTTAGGCACTGCTAAACAGATATGAATTGGTCACATTATGCTACCTATTCCAGAATTTATTCTACATCTCATGAAAAACTCAAAAACACGTAAAATCCACTGCTTTTTCCTTGAAAACTGGGTCTCTCTTTTCATTCCTGCTCTACTTTTTTTTTCACTAAATGACACCAAGACAAAATTATATGCCAATGTACCTGAGATGTTCAGCTTTAATTCAAAAACAAGTATCCGGAAATATCCTACTTTTTGCAGTTGGTATTAATTTTTCAGTGCTAAGGTTTCAGATTTTTTACGCGTATTTTACTGCTAATGTATTGAAAACTTTGAGACTTCATATCTCCAGAAAACATTAAGCTATACTAACACTTTTTGATAATAAAATTTACTTGTTTTAAAGTGCTCTATAACATATTTTAATTTAAAATTATTCTGAGCACTTTTATTTTTTTCATTTTTTTGGCATTTCTATAGTAGGTTTCAAAATATTGGCTAAATTGAGCAATATTTTTTTTGCATTAATGTCATTAAGCTCGTTAAGCTCTCTCAGACCCAATTTAGAGTTTTTCAAAATATTGATTTTTCGTGGAGATATCCTCAAAAATGTGTACAAAGAGACATTCTCATCTCCAATCTCAATTTTCCCCTTGTATACCCTCATCCCAAATTCTGAAACAGAAAAAAAATTGGACAAAAATGTTGTTTTCTCTACGAATAATGCAGCTAAAATTTTTTTTAATAGCTCGATCGATAGATAATTTTTTTGCGCATTATTTCAGTATGTTATATTTTAAATATGTTTATAAAAAGTGATGAGTATCTTCAAAAAACCTCCAAAATTTCAATTGCATTTTGCGCAAAATTTTAAGTGAAATATTTTTTTAAATTTTATATAGCTGGATGCAGAATTTAAAACTGTACAAAAACCATTTAATTTTCTAGGTCGACTTACTTTGCAGTTCATGAACATTTAAACAATTTTGTTTTTTGAATCATTTTTTATCATTTTTTTCGAATTGATTTTGGAGCCCCGTTACTATAGAGTTTAAGCTGTGATGATAGCTATTATTTTGATTATCTCGACGAAAAATCAATATTTTTTGCCGAAACAAAAATTACAGAGTAGCTTAGAGTTAGACCTATCTGTTGAAGATTTAGAATAGATATTATTGCAAGAAAAATGTATAATTTAATAAAGGAACTTGCTAAATTAAATCACACACCATGATTTATCAGAATATGTTTATGTTAAATAAAACTAGAAAATTTAATCAAGTAAAGAGATTGTCGTTTATTAAAAGGAAATAAAGAGGGTTTATATACTAATTGAGTTGAGGGAAATGATGATGTGATAAGAATTATAGGTGTTATCTATTATACTAATGTGGTATTATGGTGGAACGTGGAACATCATGCTTTAATGTTATACTGTAATATCACGCTGTAATATCATGCTGAAACCGTGGTTCCGTTGGTGCTTAATAGACTTGAATTTCGGTTCCTTAACTATAGTTTTACTTTTGGATTTGACATCTGGATAAGAATGATACATCACACCACAAAAACTGAAGAGAATCTTTATTTAATATCAATAATTTGTCCTATTTATATACAAATTCTATATTACATTTATCCGTTAGACCAGTATTGGATCGATTATATCTTTCTGATATTCCATGTCAAATCAATTATCTATTTACAATAATAGTAATACAGCACATTTAAGTTGAGCTTACTTTATATAGCTAAATCCAACAAGTGGATATTGATGTGTTATTCTTAAACCGGATCATATCAAATCCAAAAAAGTAAACAATAACAGATCCGGAACCGGAAGTTACTTAATTGAACATTAATTATACAATGCTCCTAAAAGCATGGTATAGGAGCATGGTATAGAAGCATGGTACAAAAGCATAATACGCCAGTGCGATATTCCAACATGATATACCAACATGACACATTACTATTATATTAAATAATATCTAAACCACCTTATCACATCATTAATTCCCCAAATCAAATAGTATATAAACCCTATTAATTTCATTCCAATAAACGATATCTCTTTACTTGATTAAATTTCTAATTTTTATTTAACCTAAACATATTTTGATAAATCAGATATATCTCACATATAGCGTTTCCTGGATCTTACTTTAGAACAATAAGAACAATCAAAAATGTTGCCACAGATCAGTTAGCTGACTTTTTATTAATAAGGATTACAAATTAAAAGGTTTATTATCTTACAAACAACTTGTGGATGCAACATTTCCATTATTTTACATGACCACAAATTTCAATAATATATTTTATTTAAGAAAACACTACGGCCGACCTGTGCTGCACAAGATGATTTTGTTGTGCCCAGGTGGGCTGCACACTATAGCCTGAGCTGTTGTGCCCGCTGAATATGGCTAAAAAGATAACAAGTTGCACACGGGCACAACAAAAGAAACTACACACTAGCAAAACGAAAAGCCTGCTGTATGTGCAGAATTATAGATTCTGTCCATGTGCATGACATTAACCCCATCTGTGTATAATAATATAATCGCCCATAAACATATCATTATCCCTATTTGTGCATAATAATAAAATCTGACCATGAGCATGATGGGCTGATCGTATGGGCGCAAATTGGTTTGTACATGAGCATCGTGCCGTTCTCAAAATTACATTGCATTTTGTACTGGAATGGGTTTTTAAATTACATTTGTTTTTATTAATACAGATTATAGACAATACAATTCAATACATTGTTGGTGTAGAGCAGTACATGCAACAGCCAATATATTTACGACTATCATCAACATTTGTAAATATTTTTATAATCGCTATAATGTTTACAGCAACAATGATTTTTGCTTGAGCATAAACTTAAATAATACCTAATGCTTAAATTTATGTGCAAGCCAAATCTAAGATTATAAATGTTACGATGTTACTTTATCATACATAAAATTTAAACAAATTAACCTTCTTTAAACTTACTATTTTAGTTTACGATTGTCAGCTGTAAAAAGATTTGTTTTCAAGTACAGTATATACGGTATATACAATCAAAACTATCGTAATTAGGCAAGACGTTAGATTGTTCTGTTTTTTTGTGTTTCTATATCATTTGAAATTTTATCACTTTCCTGGAACATTTCGTGAGTTTGTAGCCAGTTCTAGCTTTTCATTGAATATATATAAATATCATTGCCTTCGATTTGATTTGGTAATGAAGAAACACTTCCAACAATACAGTAGTAAATAATGCTATTTGATCTTAGAATGCAGTTAATTATATATAAAAATATCAGCCTCTAATATAACGACTGCTACCTATATCAAAAACATTAGTCCCTTATGTTAGCATGCGTATTCAGATGAAAGAAAAGAATATCAGCTTGATAGTCGGATATGCCGCCATATCAAACGGTGAATAATATACTTGGAATATGAAAACAAAAAGAGAGAAACAACACACGTAGAAAAGGATTTTCAAGGCTTTACATTATCCAGCGCAATTGAAACCCTGCTAAATTGCACATTTCAGTCAATGTAAAGGCAGCATTACAGCGCATCAACCCATAAACTAAGCAAAATAGGCAATATCTGTTACTATAATAGAAACATAAAATTTTCTGCTAGAAAAACCGTCTGTCATATCATAGATTCATTAGAAAATTGCAAAAGCGAGCCTGTAGAGCAACGATGTAATTGAGCATAGCAAGATTGAAAGGCTAAATCTTTTATACTATGGTATATATCTAAGTTTTAAATAAAAAAGCGGGTTTTTTTAAACTTTTCTTATATTTAACCACGTACGGTCTGAAAATTCAGTTTTTGTAGCGGACATTTTCGGGGCTCAATTTATCCTTACCAACACTCATGATTTTGATCAAAAAATAGAAAAATCAAATTTTGATACCAAAATCAACGTTTAAATATACTACATTATGAGAGAAAATTGTAGCCATGACTAATACACATTTTATAAAATCTTAATATTAAATGTTAAGTAATGAAAATCTGTAGTTTTGGCCCAAAAACGGTTTTTGGATTAAAGGATTTTCTTGTAATATTTTACAATAAAAATGTTTGTTATTTTTTATTCAGCAAATAGAGCGCTAAACTCTCTATATGTGAGTATTTTTTGTTTTTATAATTGGTAGTGTAATTAACTCTAGATTTGCAAAATCAAAAAAAAAATTTAAAAATGCCAAAATTGATGATCTGGACAAAAATAATTTTCTAAATTAATATTCCGCTTATAAGCTTTGTAAGTCTTAAAAATAAGAGATTTTATTATACTTGTAAACTTTTTCAAGAATTTACGATGCTGTACCCACTTGATTCAAACTTATTACTGTAAACTTTTACACATGTAATATTTTGTGGTATTTTATTTGATGATAATATAGTCTTACTTTATAATTACTGCACTAGAGGTGATTTGCATTAAGTTTGTTTTTACTCTTACCTCTCCAATATTATCATAAACATAAACATGGCCATCACTGGAACCTACTGCCGCCTTTTTATCCTTCTCTTTGTCCCCAAGCCAATTTATTCAATGCTTTACCAGAACAAACTTAGGTACTTACAAATCGTTCCTCGGTATTTGCATTCAAATTCCATAAATTAAATTAACTGGTTCCATTTACAGTAGTATCAAATGTGTTATCAGTCCACCTTTTGATAAATGACGCCAATCTGAAATCAGAAACATCCTATTGTCCTTGTTATAAACTACGAAAAGCTTGATGTTTAATAATGCAGTAGTTAAATAAAAGGCAAAATGACACTAATAGCATATGGTGAGTATTTAACACCTAAATAAGTTTGATAAGGTATGATACTTTTAAACCATTTTACAAATTCTGAGGCAAACATAAGACCTTGATCCTGTAACTTCTATCCATCAAACTGTTGCGATTTCCATCACACAATAAATGCACCTTTTATATATCTTGACCTCGATGTACATTGGGTGGTATCAGTTTTTTGCCAGTTTTATTTTCTCTGATTCGTTAATATTTAGTCATTTTGAGCGATCATTTGTAGCATTAACAAAAAAAAAAGAATAAATGCTTCAAGGGTTTTCTGCATAATCAAATTATGCGATTTAGTAGGAATTGTTGTACTTTACTATGCTTTTTGAACCTGTTGATGGTAGTCAGATTAATTAGTACTCTCATTCAAAATTAAACTTTGCTTTATACATTTACATTCACCCATTCAATAAATGGCATCGCATTTATTATCTGTTATATCAGTCAACCAACTTCATCTTGATTCGGATACATTTGACAATTAAATGCCTAAATTACACTTGTGCTACCAGGTATTGCCACAAAAAAATCTCGTACAGGTCTACGAAGCGCCACGATTTGAATCATTTTTTTGTGTTCATAGATATGAGCTCTCTCACACATTCATAGATCTCTGCATGAACCGTAGTATTTCTATCCATTCTGATGTAAACTACTGGCAGTCTTTCACACATCAAATTGAATTAGTAATGAATAACATGAATCTGGTGTGAGGACCAAGATCATGAAATATAGAAACTTAAATATTATTTAAAATCACAAACAACAATTATAGATAATTGTATAACCTGGATTAGTAATTGCTGAACCCTTTTCCCATCAGCTTTAAAACCAAGAAGATCAAATTACTGCATTAGTAATTCGAATTAGACATTTAATATAAATACCACAACGATCCATCGAGTAGATGAATCGTTGCTTTACTTTATACCTTTAATAAACTTATAAGAGTTATAATTGTATTTCCTATCGCTTTTTATAATTACGTTTTTGTAGCATAATATTCAATTTAACTGAAATATATTGAACGCCGACATCGTACTTGATAAAACGCCTTATTTTATTGCGGGTCAGCACACCTAATTTGATGCTACGTAGTTTAGCATCAGCAGTTGAATCAGATAAATTTGAGATTAGACGATCACTTTTAATAGCTTTGCGCACCATGAGCTAATAATAGACCGTTATTATAGATACGCTAATTAAGGATGACGAGCTGTGGCTTTGATGGACGAACGACTCGATTATCAATACAAACGAAATATTAAAGTCAAATGTAGCAATTAAATAAACAAGAGACAATAAACCATGTGAATTAGCATAATTGAATTGTTTCAAGCATTTTGAGCTGAATACGTCTTCACTTTTGACCTATAAAAATTGATTTATTAGTAAAACAAATTAACAAGCTAATGAGTAATAATAATTATGGTGTACCTTGATAGTTGGTAGTGACATACAAGACAACATCTCGTTTTCCTCTTCTTGGCTGTTGGCCACTAAATAGAAACAAATATTTTTTTAGAAACTAAATAGATTAACAAGAGTTTATTCATTCATTTATTTATTCAAACCAAGTCAATGCTATACATACTTTTATAATCACCAATTTTTCTGCAGGTAAATATCAAGTTTAGACCAAAAAAGCATTGATTATAACGTAGATAATGAAACTAAATGACTAAGTCTTGGATGCTTTATTTGTTCGAGAAAAATATTATAACAAACCCTAACATTAACAGTTAACAATTTATTTCCAAATAAACAATGGGAAAAACATGCAATTGTATCTAATGCTTGATTTCAGTTTATAAAAAACAATTAGTCTTTTTGTTGTAGTTTTAAATATAAATAAAAGAGTTGAGGATAGAGTGGGAAAGAAAAAAGAAAAAGAACCCTAAATCAGTCGATTTTGTGTATTACAAACAGAAATTTACAAAGGCATTAATACTTTTAGTTTAGCCAAACAGGTTGTTGTCGTTGTTTTCATTTGGTCTCCGAAAGAAGAACATGAGCAGAATTTTTTCAACCCCCAAATTTCAAATTGACATATCTCGTCAATAAGGCAATTCTGTTGAATCAGAATAACTCACATGGGCTTTAAACCATTCAAATTATCTTCGTTATTAATTATATTATGATTGATATACTTTAGTAAATTGACTAAAAAACCTTGATCTCATTGCTCTGCTCATCTGGGCTGCCTGATCTGCACAAAATGTTTTATTCTGCCCATCTGTGCAGATCACTATGCCCATGGGAAGCATAGTTTGTCCGTAGTGCCAATGGGATTCTAGAGTTATATCTCTGGATACTATTACAGCTGTAGTATATATTTTGAAACTCGCAACCTATTTGAATCAGTATTCATTGATTTCAAGCATTTTTCCAGTGACTAAATTTCTGTTGAGCAGAAGAAAAGACTTTTTCTTCCAAAAACGTGTCCAAAAATCCTTTGAAAACAGCTGTTGGCTAATTAAATCAAGATATGTTCTTCCTACATCTACTATGCATTAAGTATAACTTTAAAATTTAATTTTGAACCATTATTTGATTTTATAAAAATTTTCAAAGAATGTCTGAAACAATTGATACAAAATAGTTTGACCACGTACAAATTTTCATTTATATACAGTACTTCCACAGCAACTCAGGGAGGCTAAACCTTTTGCGATTTTATTGATCAACACGAGAAATATTTGCCATTGCAATGAGAGGTCATTTGTATTCATACTCGTCAAGAACTGGTGGGCTTACTGACCTTAGTAGGCATAAATAGCAGGTAGCCAACTTGCTCAAACTTACCAAATGCATAATGACCCATGAAAGCTGGTATCTGAAATACTCGTAGTAGTATCTATTTATATATATATCCATAAAAAGTGGCAGCTTATTTGGATCAATATTCATAGAAATCATATTAAATTGTTTCAAAAAATTTGCGCAGTAAGCTATAGGTGCACTTTGGCGATGGTTTTCTCAACGCACAGTAGGTTGTGGATGTTGCTCTTTGAGATCAGCATGTCAAAAATGCGCTCATACTCTCATGTAAAGCTGAAAGTCGTTAGATTCAAAATTCTCTGAGATAGTGGTTTTGTTATCGAATTTTTACAGTTGTAAAAAGTAGGTTTCAGATTGTTTTTAAATGATTTCGAATGTTTTTGCCTAATATTAAGTTGAATCACGTAAAATCTTTAACTAACATGTAATTTTTCTCCATACGCCATTGATTTCTCTCGGAAAATAGAAATATTAATACCAGATATTGACCAAAAATGACCAAGTTTGACCAAGTTTGACCTATAATTAATTATTAAAAACTGAGCACCTATATCGAGGCTTAATTTTTTGTACTCAAAAAATAGGTCTAACTCTACACTACTCTGTAATTTTTGTTTCGGCAAAAAATATTGATTTTTCGTCGAGATAATCAAAGTAATAGTTCTTATCACAGCTTAAATCCTATAGTAACGGGACTCCAAAATCAATTCGAAAAAAATGATCAAAAATGATTCAAAAAACAAAATTGTTTAAATGCTCATGAACTGTAAAGTAAGTAGACTTAGCGTATTCAATTGTTTTTGTACAGTTTTACATTCTGCATCCATCTACATAAAATTTGAAAAACTTTTTCATGTAAAATTTTGCGCAAAATGCAATTGAAATTGTGGAGGTTTTTTGAAGATACACGTCACTTTTTATAAACATATTTAAAATATAATATACTGCAATGATGCGCAAAAAAATTATCTATCGATTGAGCTATTGCAAAATCTTGTAGCTGCATTATTTGTAGAGGAAACAACATTTTTGTCAAAATTTGTTTCTGTTTCAGAATTTGGGATGAGGGTATACAAGGGGAAAATTGAGATTGGAGATGAGAGTGTCTCTTTGTACACATTTTTGAGGATATCTCCACGAAAAATCAGTATTTTGAAAAACTCTAAATTGGATCTGAGAGAGCTCAATGAGATTGATTACATGAAGATAAAAAAAGCATTGCTCAATTTAACGAATATTTTGAAATCTACTGTAAAAATGTCAAAAAAATGAAAAAAAAAAAATAAAAGTGTTCAGAATTCTTTCATACTGAAATATGTTAAAAAGTACCTTAAAACAAGTAAGTTTTATTATTAAAAAGTGCTAGTGTAGCTTAATTTTTCTTGGAGATATGGAGCTTCAAAGTTTTTGATTTTTAGCAATTAAATACGCGTAAAAATCTGAAACATTAGCATTGAAAAATTAATACCACCTGCAAAAAGTAGGGTATATCCAGATACTTGTTTTTAAATTAAAGCTGAACATTTCAGGTACATTGGCATATAATTTTTTCTTGGTGTTATTTAGTGAAAAAAAAAGAAGAAAAGGAATGAAAAGTGAGACCCAGTTTTCAGGGGAAAAGCAGTGAATTTTACGTGTTTTTGAGTTTTTCGTGAGATATAGAATAAATTCTGGAATAGGTAGCATAATGTGACCAATTCATATCTGTTTAGCAGTATCTAAGGAGTATTCTAAAAAGTATTTCATATAAAGTTAGTTATAGAAAAGAGGGCACGCTCCGAATTTGAAGATTGAAAAACTATGAAAACTCAAATTTTGCTCGACCAGATATTTACAAAAAAAAAAAAAAAAAAAATACAGAATGCAGTTTATCTTATGGAAAGTAATGTTTCCTGGGTATATCAGACCGTTAAAAGTTTGTCAAATATAGAGTGTAATGTTAATCAAAGTAGATGATATTTTATGAAGTGAATATATATTTTTTTTATTGATAAACTAGAAAGAAAAGTGATTAATGGTTATGGGGGGTATAACTATTTAGCTTTTATAATTAGAAAAAATATAAAAAACAATTTTTTATTATTAGAAGATGTTCTGTAAAAGAACAAATTCAATGACAAAGGCTACCCGTTCATTTGATGTCGTCCGTATGCGATTTACCATTTTGATGTATTGTACTTGGTAAACATACAAACATGCCGTTAAAACCAAGTAAAATAGTGCAAATAAAAGCGATAGGTGTTGCACACATTGCAATGCTAACAACCAAGATATTCTTAAAAAATTGTCTATATCTTTTTGATTAATTGATAAAAATGACCAGTCATCTAGATGTTTTTTCTAGTTTCAATTTTGAATAAAACGCTTGACTATATGCGTAATTCTTAAAGCGGCATCAAATTCTTTTAATTACGCTTTATGTGGAACACATGTCAATAATTTTTACATTTCACGTAGTGTAGATAGTTGAGAGGGCAAATGAGTGATTGACGCCCCACTACAGGCCGAAAAAAAAACTGTTATCATATAACCATCCTCATTCACAAAAGCTTTGTTAAAAGCTTCTGATGAAAATAAGCTTTTTACATCAAAAGGTATGAAAATTTAATAGTAGCCTAAGGAACCTTTGGCGACAAATTCTTTTGTCATTAGCTGTGGGTAAAAAAAAAGAAAAAGAAAATGTGTATTAAAAGAATTCTTTAATTATATTAATTTTGTGGTACACGAGCACTGGTGGTGATTAACCAAAAAGGCGTTGCCACCATATTCTCTTTATTTTTGTCGATTTCTTATGTCTAGCAGATTGTGTACTTTGTATAGTGGGGTTCTTTTTCAATGGCAATCGAATAATTTTTTGATGTACCGGTGTCCATTCATCAAACCAGATACCAAAAACTGCAACTACAGGCATATGATCACTGACACCAAGCAATGAATCATGCAAAACTGCATCATAAGAATAGCAAACTGTATCTCTAGTAAACTGTCTTCTATTTCGTAGACCTAAAGTTGACAAAAGAGACTTTGTGTTATTGGAATTTCTCTTCTTTTTCTTGCTTTTGGTGCTGTTGGAGGAGGGTAAAGAAGGTGGGGCCATATGATGAGTGGAAGCACGATCACACCAAAGGATTCGATCAGTCCAACTGGGTACACGTTGTTTTTCTGAGCTATCGTAGCACAGTATAGTATTGGGTAAATCTATGAGAGCTATTTTGGAATCACACATGGGAGTTGGATTCTTATGGCTGCTATCATCATCATCATCCTCAATATCCTTGGTATTATGTTCTTGGTGGGGTATATTATTGTTGTTGGAAGAAGCAGGGGAAACGATCTTTTTCTTGCTACTCAGTCTACGCTTAATACTGGTGACAGACTTGCTTTTGGTGTTTTGTATAGTTGCTTTTATTGATTCCTTTGTTGCTATTAATTTAGCACTTGTTGGCGTTTGTAATGAAGAAGTAGAAGAAGTCGTAAGAGAAACAGTCGTGGTATTATTGTTGGTTTGAGAAGGTCGAGTAGATGATCTTGACAAAGGGTATGAAACGTTAGATTCTTCTGTAGTGACTAATGCAGCAACAGCAGCAGCAGATGCACCAGCGATGATTGTATCAAGTTTATATGTAGGAGGAAATTGAATTGGATGTTCCTGAAAGAAAGCTAAAGGCGAACCTTCCGTTCTTCTTTCTACGGATAATTGATCATATTCCAATAAAGTCTATACATGTATAAATATTCAATACTTTTTTGTATACATATACACATTACGTACATTGTAATCTCCTTGTTTTAAAGCATCAAATACAAAGGGTCGCTCGGCGTTAATGCGGTAATTTGTATCACCGAATAGAAAAACGTGGTCAAATTGATCTATAACAGAGGGATCTACCTTGAAATTATTAGGTTTTTTTAAATAGATTATTACATGAAATGTCATTACGCACAAGGCTTCTTTTTGTTTTTCCCAATTTTAAAGCTTGGCATTTTTAGTTCGTACAGTATTCTTTGTATATTTGCATTTCTTTCTGATAATTTTGTTTGATGAGCTACAAAATATAATCAGAAATGCATTTTGTATTTGAACTTGATCTAAAAACAAATACCTCGAAGATGACAATTTATAAACAACAAAGATCTCGAACCAAATAAAATAGACACAGCTACAGCCCCCTTGTTTCTATGTATAAAATGTTAACTTACATTTGCCCTGACCAAAGTGCATCTATCAACTTACCCAACCATATTAGCCCATCCTGTCTTTATTGATTCAGATTGAACATCTTTTACCAGGTAGGATACAGGTAACCAAACAAATACAGCAACATGCAATGCAGCTAATGTTTCAGTCTTTACTAATTTATAGTGGGAGCCGAGGTAGTCCGATAATCTCTTTTCCCAAACCTCTTTTGAAGGATAAAACAGAGATTCAGATATATCTCTCTCACATTCTTGAGTTCCAATAACTAATAAATGGTATGGATGTGTAGCAGAGCCATCTAAGCTGAAATTCTTTGGTGTTGTATTTTGTATAATTTCATTTTTTGTTAGAAATGTAGATAGGTCAATTGGTAGTAATCTACCATACATGTTCCAGGTACCAACAAATACTTTTAATCTGTCTGCATAGCTAGATGTGTTAGAATGCGGGAAATTAGTTTCAGATAATGGAGGATGTTGTTGTTGAGTTGATGTCGGTGTTCCATCTACGTCTCCACCACCATCAAGTCTGGGGCTATTATTATTTTGATGCTTTGTCTTGATAGACATAAAATGAGATACCGCTTTCGGTATGGCCCAAGAAGTATTACTATTATTAGTAGTAGACATTTTTAATGAAAAAAAAAAGCAAGAAAGAGAGAGGAAAAAGAGCAAAAATAACTAACAGGAGTCTTTTAACAAATCTAGAAGGGGAAAATGCTCACAGTTTAAGGTGACACTGAATTGACTTGAATCAAGGAACCATTGGTTGGGCTTGTTGAACCCGAGTGGTTTATTTAATAACAAAAATTTCTTTCAACCCCCACCTTGTTTGTTCTTTCTCCTTCTTTGCACTCTTTTTTCTTTATTAAACAAGATATTCTTTTTTTTTTTCTTTTTTATAAAAAAAAAAAAATACACACGCCATAAATGCCTATAAGGGCTGCTAATAGGATAGTTAAAATACTATCAAATCAATATTATGGATATGGAAAATTAGTAGCATCTCGAACATATTTATTACTGCTATTTTCTTTATCCTTTATATCATTCTTTTCATTTCCTCTTGTATCAAAATACTTTAGTGACGTAGTAGCGCCAACTTTACATAACAATATACCTTCAACACACATATCAACTTCATTAGATGCTCAATGTTGGCATGCCTCAGCTCATATACAATTCAACAATTTTACTTTATCGAGAAATACACCAACAAACTATTTATTAACTGAGCAAATTAGAATTTCTCGACCAGATAAATCAGTGAATTATGAATTGATTCAATTGGCAAAGCAAATCTATGAAAGTATTACAACTACTATGGTTACTGTGAGCAGTAATTCTGCTCCTGTTTCCTTGGCAACCATTTGTTATAAACATCAAGGCCACTGCTTAATCCATGCTCCACCATTTTTGGCATTTCAAAATGAACTTGATTGGACATTAAATACAAAATTGAGCATGGATGACAATTCATATGAAACTCATCCTTATAGTGTTTACTCGAATGCAACATTTGATCGACAAGGCAACTTTATCAAAGCAGACGCAGTTTTATTGACGTTTGTATTAAATCAAACACAACAAAATGGAGACACGTTGAACATTTGGAATAAGATTTTACATGAAGTTAAATCAAAATTTGATGTATTAGATATCCAACAACATCACGAACAAGACGGTGTTTTATGGTCTTCTTTATCAAATACTGTACCGCATATGATTCAATACAAGGTATTTCAAAAAAGAAAAAGGGATACCCCACCCCCTGAAAATTTTAAATGATACTAAAATAATGAAACCTTCCATTATAGTTTAATTTATTTCCATATGATATATCCTATAATGTTCAATTATCAATAATTGCCTATATTATTACATTTTTCTTGGTATCAATGGCATTTGGAAAATCAAATCTAGTCAAGTCTGGGTATACATTTGGTTTGGCGGCTGTATTTTTATCAATTACATGTTTCACCACTACTTGGGGTATCTTTGATAAACTCGGGATCTCATTTCATTCTGTACCTTGGTATCTTTTACTACTCGTTGTCAATATTGGTTGTTTAGAGAATATTTTCTTAATGACAAATGCAGTATTATACGCTGGATGTGATATGATTGTCAAGGAAAAGATTAGTAGAGGTGAGTAATATTTTAAATTGTTGTAATTGTTCATCATCTAAACGTTAATTATAGGCTTACAAAGTGTCGGTGTTCCTATGACAGCTACATTAATTGCTGAATTGCTTATACTTACAGTTGGCACTTATATGGATACTGATCTAGTAAAAGAATTTTGTACATTTGCAAAAGTTGCTTTAATTGTAGATTATATCTTGGAAATGACTTTTGTTATCGCTGTATTATCAATTGATATTAAACGTGTTGAGGTATTTCTCACAAAACTCAGTTTAAATGTTCATTACTAATGTTTCCATCATATTGTATAGTTGGCTGATTTAGATGACCGTCAAATGTCCAAAAGATTACATGAATTAGCTAGTTTCGATCATGATAAAGAGAGAATTCAGTCTGATTTCTGTCCAATTCAAGATACAACAAATAAAGAAGATTCAAAATCTTGTGCAGAATGCAAAGAGTTCAAAACGCATCGAGTATATTGTGCCTTTATGGTATGTTTTATATATTTTATGACAGAATTACACTAGATGTACTTACCATTTTGTTTTATTAGCTTTGTTTGATTGTACTCTCATTATCGTTGTTTGTATCGAAAGATCATCATCATCATAATCATAATCGCTATAAAAATATTCCAAATACATTGATTTCAATGGAAAAGAATCAACTAGATTTGAATCAATTATCAGATCAATTTTGGTCCACTGTAAATCCTCAAAAAGATATAACTTGGCTCCAAATCCAACCACCTGAATTATTCATCTTTGACAATGATATAAATCGAGTTCAAGAACATCTCAATTCCTTGCAACAATTCTATCAAGTCAAATCAAAAGCAATCCATTACAAAATTGAACATCGACCATCTCGTTTCCGTGGATTTATTTTGTCTCTTTTACAAAATATTTTTGTTTTCTTACTTGGTATCAATATCCCAATTCTGATCCTTTGTTTGGTAATGATTGGTATTATTACTTGGATGACTCCTAAATGGCGTAAACAATGGCTAGTACCTCTCTTGATCCATTGCTTTGATCAGTTCTTTTTGTATTTGATTCGATCTTATCCTATCCAATATTTGAAACGCATGTATTTTATGTGGGTCAAGGGCCGATCTTTTGAAGGAGGTATAAAGGAGTATGATGCAGATGGCATCCACCATCGTGGTGCCATTTCTGTGCAGAACATTTTCAATCAACAACAATACCGAGCCAATGTAAAAACTGTCCAAGTTCGTACTTTGACTAATCAACATATTGCTGACATACAAAATCTGGATGCTAATGCCAAACAAAGTTTGGTATCTTGTGGCCAAGATGGTCGTATCATTTTATGGAATGTTGATAGCAAAAAAGCTACTTGGATGGCTAGATTCGATAAACTTTATCCTACTCGTGGTGGTATTCTTCAGGCCCTTCTGAATCCTGCTTTCTTTTCCTCTAACAAAAAGAAGACGCTTGGTAAAAAAACGCTTCGTCAACAACAACAACAACAACAGCAACAGGAACTACAGCAACAACAACGTCCTGTATCCTTGTCTAAAAACTATCTTTCTAAAGCTCGTCTTGTAAAGATTGATCAAGGCAATAAATGGGCTGCTGCTGGCTATGATGATGGTTTAATCCGTGTGTGGAACGTAAATACTGGAACGCTTGTGCGTGAGATGGATGTACACCCTCAAATGCCTTATGTTGAAGTGCATGAAGAACAATCAAACGATAACACAATGCGTAATAGATTTACCAGCGGTAAAAGCGAATCAACTTCTCCTACCTTGAGCTATAGTAGCTTTGCATTCTCTTCTGCATCTTCTGCTTCATCCAATGCTACAAGTCATACTGCTGGCGGTGTAAGAAAAGGCGCTATTGATCGTATCTTGTCCATTGCATTTATTGGTGTCATTACTGAATTCTGCCATCCTTTAGTTGCTGAAGCTGCTGCTCGTTGTAGTTCTTCAGATGTCGAAGCATCACAAAATTATCTTGTCTCTGCTCATAAAAGTGGTATACTTCATGAATGGAATATTTTATCAGGCGAATGTATTCAAACTATCAAGACGGGTCACACAAAGGATATTACTCAGTTGCATGTAGTAGATTCCAAAGCCCCTCATCGTAAACTTGGTGTTACATGGGTTTTCACTGCCTCCAAAGATGGTACAGTCAAATGTTGGGATCGTCGTTTCCTTACGCCTTCTACCATGAAGCAAACAACAACAGATAATGACGATAATGATGACTTGGATCAACAGCAAGTAACTAAATGGACTCTTGTTTATACTATCAAGTTAAATAGCTCTGTTACCTCCATTGCTACTGAATTACCAGTAGGTGGCATGGGTGTACTGGTGACAGGTTGCAGTGATGGTACAGTTAAAGTTTGGAATTTTGAAACTGGTGAATCAGTGTGCACATTATCTTCGGGAAAAATCACATCTGCAAAGTCTCAAAGCATGTCCTCTGCTGCTTCTGTTGTTTCCGACTATGGTATGGGTAATGCAGGTGGTCCAATTCGTAAATTCTCAAAGTTTTCAACGCATACAACTAATTATAACATGAGCGACAGTTCTGATGATGATTCTTCTGATTCTTCTCTTTCATCTTACTCTCGTCATACTGCTTCTGATCATCGTGGCGCAATTTATCAAGTTGTAGTGACACGATACTGTGAAGTTGAGAACGGACCAGGTCTTTGCCGAGGTTGTGATACCTGTTTTGGTAATGGTTTCTTGATTGCTTCAAGTGCTATGGATAATAAGGTTCATTCATGGCGTTTAGAACGTTCTGATAATGGCCATGAAGGCTCCTGCACATTATGTACAAAAGATTATCATCGCAAGCAGTACAAGCATCGTAAATCTTCCATTGGTAATAGTGATGATGGTATTAGCGATACATTGTTGCATAAATCTGCTACTAGCAATGGTAGAAGAAGACGATCATCACAGCAAGGTGGTCATAGCCCTGCTGTAAAAAAGAGACATGTTGCGACTCGAGCACCTGTTGCTTCTATAGCCAATAACAGCAACATCAAGGATGATTTATTGGAACTGTTAGACATTGAACAATTAGCTGGAGATGCTCATATTCCATTGAGACCTACCTTTCTTGGTAAAATTGATCAACCCGCTGGTCGTGGTGTTGTCTTTTGTGATAAGATCTTGGCTGGTGTACGTCGTCGTCGTCCCAATTTGATGCACAACAACAAATCTCAAAAGAAACATGGTAATGATGAATGGGAAGCCTGGTTTGCTTCTTTACAATATTACGATCCTTCTGTATTAAAAGAAGATGGCAATGGCAATAATATGAAGATCCCTATCGAGACATTTAATTTAGATAATGATCAACAAAGCGCTTCATTGGCATCACTTGCTGATAAAGAAGAAGATCCACAAAAGGCCACACAAGTCTTGAAAGGCACATTGCTCAGTCTTTTCGGTTCGTCTGCATCATCATCTGCTGGTTCAAATAATGGTGTTGCTACTAATTCTCATGTCAAAGATCAATTAAGATACAAAGGCATTCATGCTCATACATTCGAAGGTGATGAAGATACTAAAAAGTTTGATAATGAGAACAATGATTTTGATGAAGAGAGCTTGGAAGCCAGCGAGAATTTACCTTTTTCTGCAGTGCGCCATGTCATTCCCCTGGATGGGGCTGGGCTAGCTTGTGATTTTGGTAATTTCATCAAATTAGTATATCTTGATAAACCTAGCTTAACTGAAAAGGAGCATGCAAAACAAACAAGAGATACAATGGAAGACCACAAACGTCCACAAACAATTGTTGAGCAAGTTGTAGTTGAAGAAGATGAAAATCAAGAATCATCAAATTGTCAATGTGGTTCTGATAATGGCGCTGTTACATCATGCTCTCCTGCAAATAAAGGCAAGGATGGCTGCTGTGGTGGTGTGAACAAAGAAAAGAATGGTGGTAAATGTTGTGGTGGCAGTGGAAGTGTTAAAAAGAAACAGCAAGAAAATAGACAGCAAAAGTTATTGCTCAAGAAACAAACATTATCTTTTGATAATAGCAACACTTGTGGTGGTATTCGTAGTATTGCTGAATGTTCTTTAAAGAATAATTGCTCTCGTGCTGCTGATTGTGCTTCTTCAAATCAAGCGTTAGCTTCAAGCGCATCAGTCTCATCTTTTAGTAATTGGCTGTAAAATTGTATATTAGTATTTCTCTCTTTCCCTCTCTCTTCTCCCTTTTTAACACACACACACACACACAAAAAGAAAAAGATCAATTGCATACCCTTTCTTCGTAACATTTATTTGATTGCTTTGTATTTGAAATAAATACTTGGTTATACATATTATTTATATATAGTTTTTTTTTTCCAATTTTTTTTTTCTTCAATACAGTTATAAAATAAATTTATAAATTTATTTCATCGAATAAAAACTACATGTATAAAGTGTATTAAAAGAGGAAGAAAAGAATCAATGAGGGACGAAAAAAAAAAGTAGATTATCATTTATAAACACTGCCCGTTAAAAAAAATCATATCATAATTTTTCGAATGGTTATTTTATACTCTTTCTTCAATACTACCGGTGTAACAATCTTTTTTTAGTTTTTAAAGGTGCTAGATCTATGTACAAATGAAGCATTGTATGAGCCATGGTATGTTACCATAAAACTAATCAATGAGCATGTTTTAATGTCTTTATTAATTGAATCAATATATCTAACATATCACTTTCTGTACGTATATCCAGACTAATAAAGAAGAAAACTAATTAGAGCTTAGTATTATATGTATTGTAGATATTATTGATGGGATAGCAAAATCAATAATATAACAACAATGCATTAGCTTCTTTTGGCACAAGTCAAGTGCACTCTGTAACATGTAGTCCACACGTTCCTTTTACAGGTGCGTCTATATACCTTATTTTTATTTAGATGATATTGTAAAAAAAGTTGAAACATACAATATTATATCAGGCCATCTTACTTGATTTTACGAATGAATATTTATTCAATTCAATTTTAGCCTACCAAATAAGATTGATTAACTACTCATAATTTATTTTTCGCCTATCAGTGATGGCAACCAGTAAACTGCTCTCCTAAATGTCCATTTTAATGCGCATAGTTAAAAGATTATACAAAAGATATGAACCCTGCCATTGTGGGTTTTCAACCAATTCAATCTCTAGTATATATACAATAAAGCTTGTTGAAATATATCTGCATGTTTTTTTATTTTCCATAAAATACTGACTTTTCATCTTGCGAGAATGCTCATGAAGATTGTCTGGAATTCACCACCAACTTTTTCAGGCCATTTTCTTTGTTTCTCTATCAAAAATTGGGAAAGATTGGAAAACTCACTTTACGTAGACAGACATGGATCAGCGTGATAATTTGAGCATGTAGGATATGAGATCCAATATAATGGTTATTCTGGAATCTACAAAATAAAATTGGAAAATGCCAAAAAAGAAAGTAAAACTGCCTCAGATTTTTCGATACTCCAAAGTCTCAAGGTCCATCATAAAGCAACCATACTCCATTAAAATTCAACCCTATATCATATTTTTTTTTGCTGCCTAGCATAATATAGAGAATGTTTTATCTACGGTGGTATCATTTTTATAAACGAAAATCCACTCTGGTTCCACATATACTGTAGCAGTAGCTCTCATTTTCAAATCCCAATTGAAAAATATTCCAAATAGACATTGAGTAGGGTCATCTCCAATTGTAATTTTGAGAAGGCATTAAATTAGAACACGGTATTATATACAACTTTGATTATGCATTAAAAGAATGTTTATCGCTTAATTTCAGTGGTTGGCACTACCATATACTGTATGCTGGGGTGTTTTTTTGGGTATTTCTAAGTTGAAATGATTTGCCAAGTCGTTACCCACTCGGAAAAAGTGGGCAAGTCAATAGATGCTAAATAATTGATTCTAGATATCATATATACCGTTACAGTTGTGATATATATTTTGAAATTTTCAGTTCATGTGGATCAATATTATTATTACTCAAATTTAATACACTTATCCAATTAGCATAAAAACCTCCTATATAAACTTATAATAAAACGACACATTTTTATTTGGATAGTTCCATACATTTACCTTTGAAAAATTATTCTGCATGGTTTCAGATGGTTTCAGTTCGTTTTCAGATGATTTTCGAATTCTTTCGCCCAATATTGAGTCAAATTAAGTCAAATATTCAAATAAAATGTATCTTCATTTATGGGCCATTGATGTCTTTCCGAAAATAGAAGAACTAATACTAGATTATACGAGCATCCACCTGACATTGACCTGACATTGACTTGACATTGACCGAAAATTGATTGCAAAAATTAAAACCTAAAATTGAGATGCTAATTTTTTGTATTCACAAGATAGGTCCGACTTGAAGCTACTCTGTATTTTTTGTTTCATCAAAAAATAATGAGTTTTCGTCGAGATAATCAAAATAGTAGTTCTTATCACAGCTTAAACCCTATACTAACGGCGTTCCAAAATTTATTCGAAAAAATGAATGAAAAATGTTTAAAAAAACAAAATTGTTTAAATGCTCATGAACTGCAAAGTAAGTAGACCTAGCGTATTAAATGGTTTTTGTACAGTTTTAAATTTTACATCCATCTATATAAAATTTGAAAAACTGTTTCACGTAAAATTGTGCGCAAAATGCAACTGAAATTTTGGAGGTTTTTTGAAGATACAAATCAATTTTTATAAGCATGTTTAAAATATAATATACTGAAATGATGTGCAAAAAAATTATCTATCGATAGAGCTATTGCAAAATATTGTAGCTGCATTATTTGTAGAGGAAACAACATTTTTGTCAAAATTTGTTTCTGTTTCAGAATTTGGGATGAGGGTATACAAGGGGAAAATGGACGCCAGAAATGGAGGTACCTTTTTGTACACATTTTTGAGGGTATCTCCACGAAAAATCAGTATTTTGAAAAACTCTAAATTGGATCTGAGAGAGCTCAACGAGCTTGATGATATGAAGATAATAAAAGCATTGCTCAATTTAACGAATATTTTGAAATCTACTGCAAAAATGTCAAAAAAATGAAAAAAAAAAAATAAAAGTGTTCAGAATTTTTTTATACTGAAATATGTTAAAAAGTACCTTAAAACAAGTAAGTTTTATTATTAAAAAGTGTTAGTGTAGCTTAATTTTTCTTGGAGATATGGAGCTTCAAAGTTTTTTGATTTTTAGCAATTAAATACGCGTAAAAATCTGAAACATTAGCATTGAAAAATTAATACCACCTGCAAAAAGTAGGATATTTTTGGATACTTGTTTTTAGATTAAAGCTGCACATTTCAGGTACATTAGCATATAATTTTTTCTTGGTGTTATTTAGTGAAAAAAAAAGAAGAGAAGGAATGAAAAGTGAGACCCAGTTTTCAGGGGAAAAGCAGTGAATTTTACGTGTTTTTGAGTTTTTCGTGAGATATAGAATAAATTCAGGAATAGGTAGCATAATGTGACCAATTCATATCTGTTTAGCAGTGTCTAAAAAGTACTCTAAAAAGTATTTCGTATAAAGTTAGTTATAGAAAAGAGGGCACGCCTGGATTTTGAAGATTGAAAACTATGAAAATTTAAATTCTGCTCGAGCACTACAAAAAAAATATCAAAGCCCATTTTAACTTATGAGCATAACTTTTTCTAAATATATCAAAGCAAGTTAATATTGTTCCAAATAGATTAGATAAAAATATGCATTGAATATGTAGTTTTTCAAATATACATTTGTAATTGATTTTAGTTTACGTCATTTAAACCATTATTTAAATAATCTAACAAGCCTAGAATGTCTGCTTTTTAAACCATATTTGTTCGTTATGCAAGTACATTCTATATGTCATGTCTGAGGAATATTATGGTAGTAATTTAGATTCCTCTACGTCTTCCAATTAGAGTATTATTATATCATTTTCATATATCCCAATTGAAAATTTAACTGTATCATAAGTTAATATTCATATTGGAAAAGTTATGAAGCATTTAAATGAGGAACTTCTACTTTGATAGTACGGAAAATTCTTCAACTTAAAATTGTGCAGTAAAGCTAAACTCTGTGATAAATATTATAGCTACTATGAATCCAGTGCTCAATAAATTTAAATCCTATATAGCCTGGTCTTGGTCCGAATGCATATATATATATATTACATAGCCGAGAATGGTCTATTTTACGAAACGTAGCAAGGGATTCATATACTAGGGCTTAGTTTTACAGTATGCAGATACTTGATGGCGTAAATGTCTCTATTTCCAAAGATTTGTTTGTTTTTATACAATAATAATCACATTTGAAAACACTAGATCCAATTTCAATGGTTTTGGTATACCTCCTGTATTACAGTTTTATTATTCCCATGACCGAATAATTTTTAAACAAAAAAATCAAATTGTTACACTATAAAGAATGCTACTTTTTGTTGCCAAGCCAATCCATAATGAAATATCCATGCCATGATAAGATATAGCCCAATTAATTTTATTCGCACCATTAGTCGATCATTCTGTCATGATTAAACTCAGTCATGTCACAATCAACGTTCTAGAATGTGGCTGTTTGTAATCTAAACAATAAGCGCCATGAAACTTGGGGTCAGTTTTGTAACTGACCACTATAGTAGTTCTGACAACGTCATGTAATATATACATATGTAATATATGAATATGGACTTAATTTCAGCCCATAGAGACAAATAAAAGTTTTCTATTTAGTGCATCCTGTAAAGATATCATGAGATTCAATTAGGGAATTTTATGACCAAAAATGCACAGCATAATGACAACATCTTTTATGAATGAAAATCAAAATGGTGATCCATTTTAGATGTCAATCGACAACATTGTATTTCGTGTAGAATAAATGATGGAAAAATTCATGCATTTATATATCGCAGTATAAGGTAATAATTAATTATCATGTAGAAATGCTCGAAAGAACTTTTTCAATAATGTGCGTGCGTTTGTGTGCTTGTACAACATAAAATGGTCATTCTACATCATGTACATGTTGGTTGAATACATTTAATTTTATACGTTTTGTTCGTAAACAATATATGCATCTATATACGATGTCCTCTGTCTTTTTTTCATTATAGCAAATTCTCTATAGGCCATTGTTAATAATCAAGATGTAAAGTTTTCATGGTTTTTTATCAAATGTCAAAAAGTTTAATTTAATTGCAGGAAATTTCATCTTTTCCGCATGAATCAAAGAAAAAAAAAAAAAAAAAAAGCCTTAAGGTTTAACCATTTAATCCTGAATATTCCATTTAATGTAAATATGCATACAAAAAATGACGGCAAATAGTGGCAATATGATTTAATAATTACTTGAATATAAAGGAGGGAAATGTACTAGAGTAGTAAGAGAATTCACATAATTCATTTAGGAGGCTTCATTAACTCACTAATTGTCAGTAAGAAAGTTTCGTGTGTCTTTGCGCCATTTTATTGGTGATGTAAGATCACCCTTTTACTCAAAATTCATCTCCCCCTTAATTCAAGACTATTAGAAAGATAGAAAAAAAAATAAGGAAGAAGGGATAAATGTTTCAAGAAACTAAGCAGAATATTGTCAAATATGCTGTTTATCAGCCTCTTTTGGGCTTGTTGTTGTCGACTAGCTGTATATTTTCAATGTTTATTTTTTTGGGCTGAGGAAAACAAAAGGGAGAAACTCAACACACACACACACATACACACACACACAGGGGATGGGATTTTGAATCTTGATAGATCAGTAAAACCCCAAAAGTAATTCTTGCTTATATTACTAGCAGAGTAGCTTATCCACTCGAAATTTATGCAACCCTTTAATAAATTATAGCCCCAGAAAATGTTCTTTATTATTTTTTTATTAACATTACTTGACCGAAAAAAGAACTTTTTTTGTAAACTGAATGAACTGATTGAATTATTCCGTCTGTGAAATAAAATAGAAATGATAATATAAAGGGAAAAGCGTTGTTTTTTAAATTTAGCAGCAATAACCCAAAAGATTAAAATAAATATAAGGTTTTACGACTGACTGAAAAATATGTTTGCAGTGGTTTCAAAATAATCATCATCATAGTATTATTATTTGGGCTAAAGGATTTTTCCATTTTTATTCATGCACGTACCTTTTTTTTTTTCGCATATAAATAAGAGGGAAAATTCACATTTTCCTTTCTTTTTTTTTATTATTATCTTTATTATATATTCTAATAATAATAACAACAAATTTTTCTTAAAAATGTTCAACAAGACTACAACCACCGTTTTATTCCTTTTTGCTTTCCTCTTATCAATGGCAAGTTCTCTTGTCATCAATCCCAAGATTACCACACCTAATTCAGGTACCAAATGGAGAGCTGGCCAATCTTACGTTGTAAAGTGGGAGACCACTTTTTATGATGGTACTGGTCAAGTCCCTATTCCCGATGGTTACAAAGGTACAATCAAGTTGGGTTATCTCGAAAACAATGATCCCTATAACGAACATCTCAAGTTTGGTGATCTTGCAAAGGATTTCGCTTTAAATGCCGGTTCTCAAACTATTACTTTGCCTGCTGATCTCGAAACCAAAACTTCTTATATCATTGTACTTATGGGTAACTCTGGTAATGCTTCTCCCAAGTTTACTATTCAAGCTGCTCGTTAAAAAGAAACAAAAATGACCTATTCAATATTACCTATTTTGTACATCACACGGAAAAAATAACACTCTCACAGCCTTAAAAAAAAGGATGTGCATGTTAATTCATGCGCACCTTCTAGTACTAATCTTATCCTCTTGAATAAGTTTGTAATTCTTGTCCTGTATATTATATATCCTATTCCCCCTTACGCTCGTTATTACATAATTTCTTTTTAATTCCCTTTTTTTTTTGTATATTCCTGTCTCTCTTTTCTCGCTTTTTCTCTTTTAAATAAATCAATTG
This sequence comes from Mucor racemosus, assembly GCA_027405735.1. NCBI lineage: Eukaryota > Fungi > Mucoromycota > Mucoromycetes > Mucorales > Mucoraceae > Mucor > Mucor racemosus. The sequence continues at coordinate 1,291,322 of JAPEHQ010000012.1, read as the reverse complement.
TCTTTTTTTCTACCTAATTTTTATATATAATTGAGAATTATCGTGTAAATAGTCAAATAATAGTTCATGTAAAGAAGCAATGTAAATGCACCCCCACCTTCTCATAAAATAACGATGACTAGTCCCTGTTATGATCTATATTTACTTTGATAAATTACATATATTCTGCTCGTATATACTCGTATCGTATGTGTATTAAAATGTCTGAAATAATTGTTAATTGTAAGCTTTTTGTTGAATAATGAATAATATAAAATCGTCAATCAATTCAAACAATGTGCACCATACTAAAGGTGCTTGTTATATTTCATTATACAAGTTTGATGCAGGAGAAATACCATTCATTATGTAATCAGAGATCATCGCCTATATATACACATTACAATAAAATTTTATGCATAACAATCCTCGGCAACCAAAAAATAAAAGCGCTTGTTGTACCTGAATTAGGCGTGTCAACCCTAGAAAACCTCAAGATCGGAAACGCATATTAAGGTAATTGTGCTTTTCAAGTCATTTTAGATATACGCATATTCGATATAAGTCTAATCCACAACTTTGTTTTATTAACTATCATACACAAAAAATGTCAAATCTATTTGTTTTCGTCGGTTGCATCACAAAAAGAATATTTTAAGGTCGTAATTCTTGTATTGAAATTTAAAAAAATCCAAATCCAAATAATTTTAAATGATATTTCTTCTGATCCAAATCGATCAGCTTTCATAATAAACATTTCTTAAACATATTTTCTCTACTATTCAATTTTTTTCCTTACAACATACAAATAATTGTACCTTATTTAGGCATGTTATAAACAAAAAAAACTTGAAGTTTTTAAACGGACGCCACATAAATCAATGATTTTAAATCAGTAAAAAAATTGGTTCTATAATTTATTTGCTTTAACAATCAAATAAAATATACATAATAGCATTATAACATGCGTGCTTTCTCATTGCAATATAAGCACTGGGAATCTAGCTACGTAAATCTCACGTAGAAGCTCTTGCGGTTTCATAATTCATTGGGGATATCCTGTACTGGATTCCTAGTTTTTCATTGAATAATGCATCTGCTCTTGGAATTTCTTGATCTACTTGTCTCGTTTGATGTATCAAATACAACAGACTCTGCTACATCTTCAGTAAGATCGCTACCCTCTGTACTAATAGTTATAAATGTATTCCATACAACCCTATGTTGTCCAAAGTAAGCGGGTGTTGGATATGCTAAATTGCGCCGGTTTTGGCTGTCATCATCAGAATATTCTTCTTCGTATAGTGGTGGTAAATTCATTTGTATTGCATTATTTGTGTAGGAAGGTAAAACTTCAGAGCGATAAGAAGGGAGACTACTTGTGATACTAGCTGCTTCACTTGAAGGTGCTTTTTTCTGCTGCTCTTCAGCGTTTGTTTTGGTTTTTGAACAAAATTTGCCCCTGAATCGACGCCATGCTTGTGTGTCAATTGTAATGTTAAATTCACATAGTAATGCCCACATCAGTATATGCACAATAAGCGCAATATTTTCTGCCAAGTGTGCCCACATTGAACTTTTATATAACTCATCTAATGCTTATTGGTTATATTGATGTTCTAACGTACAAAGTTGATTAGTTACCTAATCCTAGTGTCTCTGTACTAGAAACAAAACCAACAGAGGCTACTCTGAATATCAGGACAAACAAGGCTGAAAACAAACCTATGTAAGGTATTTTATTGGGTTTGTCCAGGAACAGCCCATAAATCAAAAGCACCATAGACAGTGATGTTTCTGTCACCATGAGCGCTTCCTAATTGTATAAATGTTGTTCAGCATTTTCTCGACGAATGCAATGCCAGTTAGTAGGCATTTATACCTGAACGACTACAATTTGCGGGCAGTAGATTTCTTGTCTAAAATCATCAAGTCTTACTATGTTTTGTTTATGCAAGAAAAATTCACTAATCAATCTAATGTTTCAAAAAAGACATACTTCCGGAAATTGGTAGAAAAGCCCAATCTGTTCCTACAATGAAAATCGATTTCCAGGGACATATACAGCTTCCATCCCAGCGTTCTATTCTGATTTTCATTTTAAACAATAAGGATTAATAAAATAAATAAAAAAAGAAGTGAGATGTAAGATTGCATATGAAAACAAGTTCAGACTTTCTGTGTATCAGTTGACCTGTTTTAGTGTAGCAATTCTGCGCCTCATTATTCCCAAATTAATCTAGGAGAAATTTACAATTCAAATTCCTGATGAGTAAGTATATTTCTCCAAGGCAAGATTTTGTGGTATATAAACATATATTGGAAATATTATAATACTGTAAATGCAGTAAGCTGCCTATAGATATATTATGCTTATTTGAATTATGAAGTAGATATCCAAAAACATTATCCATAATGCCAACATTTAAAAATGTAGTATAATGCAATTTTTTCAGCCAAACCACCAAATTATTATAGAAATCCTTGAATATGTAGCCCAAAATAACACATTCCTTATTTTTTTTACAACCTATCAAGTACATACCACACTTAAAATAGGCTAATCGAGTGCTTAAAAATGTCAAAATGGTGATTCCAGGCCAATATCTATCAACCTGAATGTGCGAAAACTTGAATCTTGCGAGTATAATAATTACCATATTAGTAAATGCCATATAGCTTAGCCAATTTTTACTACAACTTACCAGATTCAAGCCTCCGCTGATGCAGCACCGCTGCCGTCCCCATGCTCGTTTCTTGAACAGAAAGCGTTGGTCTTGGTGAAAATACCAGTATAGGATTGACTGGGTTTAGGATTGAACACCGGTAATGGCTCATTAAAAATTAAATTAGAAAGACCAGATACAGCAATAGCCAAAGCAGATGTTTTGTCTCTTGATTGAATTGGCTTGTGAGATCTGACAGAAATACATCTTGGATTAAGGCACCAGAAAGCACCATTTACTGTCTTTTTTGCTGATTTATCTTTGCTAGTTCTTTTGGGATGTGTGAGTGGACCAAAACAAAACATACAAGTTTGGGATGTCTTGTGTTCATTTGTAAAATGGATAGCAGAAGAAACAGCATGCAGTTTTGGCTTCCATTTACCTCCGTATTTTAGATGGCCTTTCAGCCTCGAGCCAATACCAATGCCTCTATCCCCAATAAACATTATAAGGGACGTTTGTGGACGTCTACCAACACAAAAAGATCTTTCTTTGGAGGCAGCACCGGAGCGAAATCTTTTGTCATTGCATTCAGTACTTCTTGTTAAATTAACCATTTTCTTTGAATGGTAGAATGCACGGAGAGTTTTGATATCTTCCTTACGATTAACCAATCTGCTCTGAATTTCATCAACATTCTTTGATAAATATACACTAGATTTGGACAGTTTGGTTTCAATCATCTTTACTTGTCTGCCTTCTGTGCTTTGTTTGTCTTTTTCCATCAGCTTCCTCTTTCTGAATTGACCAGACCCGAAATCAATATCTTCGGCATACATCTTGTACGATTCTGGAAGGGGCAGGAAAACGTCAGATGCTGCATCAAGATCATCGTTGTCATTATCAGAAGCAAGAGGAGAGTATCTGTTATGCAGATTTAAGCAGTATTTATATTTGTTAATGCCAACAGCAACTGTTTCAGTCATGACTTTGAGACCATTGTCTGTTCCTGAGAATATCAAATTTCCAAGGGACTCTTCATTATGAATTTCTTCAGTCCTTGTAATACTTGGTATATTCTTATTGCGATACTGAATGGCTTTTCTTGAATAATATTGCTGACTTCTAAGGTCAGCAAGCTGTTGCTTCGTCGCTTGTAAAGCACTAAAAGCATTGAATCTATCTGCTTTCAATTTTTGGATTTCCTGATATTTACTATGATCATTCTTCCATTGAATTTTTAAATCTTTGATTCTTGTAGAAAAATCGTCTCGTCTGAATTGTCTGCTGTGCTCTTTTAATAGTGCAGAAACATTCTGAATCTGTTGTCCTATATCAGCAATGTCAGCTTTCAATTCTTGATTGCTTCTCGACTGTAAATCTTTGACAGTGTCCCAATCAATGTCGATCAAGTTTGCGTTGGTGTTTGTGTTGGTAGCTTGGTCTTTGATAGGTCTATTTCCTAAGATCCTTGCAGATTTAAGTCCAGGTGAAATTATCACATTATGAGCAAAAGTTAATTTATATGATTTACAAGCATTATTAATAGCACGAATGTCGAAAAAAGAGTTGAATACTGCATCTTTGTAGGTACGTGCTTTAACAACTGAATCAATGACATAACCTTGAAAGTCGAAAATGGTCATCTGATCGCCTTCATTCTTCTGACTGCATAAAGCGTAAATTGATGGAGCATCTAATCGTAAAGCATTCAAAGATGCATGGGAGGATGTGGGGCACAAGTCCATTACAAATTTACTATATCCAACTGATCGAAGTACATCGTTAGCTAACAATAAGAATGGAAATTGAAATCCAATATGACCATAATTTTCTTTGCTTGGTATATATGGAAGCAATGCATTTGATAACATTAAACATACTGTAGTTTCAGCAGGAGTAATATCTGGAACCTCCTCTTTAAAATGATTATCGGTAATAGTCTCACCATAATGATTAAACATAAGGTCTTTTGTAACAACTTTTAATGTTAAAATTCGTCGTCTTGTTACATCACGATCATCTGACTCTGCTTCCTCCATTTCTTCCTCCTCCAGAACTTCATTAAATGGGATGATTTCTTCAATCGGGGCAATATTATCATTGGAGGCAGACCCAGATTCTTCTTGAAAAGGTTTATCACGATCAGTGCGTCTGAAAGTTTGATGCATATTGTTGATTCGTTGTTGGCTTTTTTCAGCTAATACAAACCACCTGTTATCTTCTCCTTTACCTTGAGCCTTTCTCCGATACTTTTTCAATTTGTACTTCTCTGATCGAATGACGTTGTGGAACGAGTTTCGAGAAGGCTTTGAAACATCATCTTTTTCATGATCTTCTTTTGACTTTGATTCAATGTAATCCTGATATTTTTTCTCGCGTTTGGGAGCAAGATGTATCCGGAGGAGGACTTCAATAACCTTATTCAATATCTTGTTGAATAACTTGTTACCAGACCACATATTCTTCAAGTTGACTTTATATAGGTTCAAAGCTATCTGCATCAATTCATTAGTAGATCGAGGAGTTTCCTGAGAAAATGACGATATCAACGGATGATTGCTTTCGGCCAAAGCATGAAATATAGGATTTGTGCTTTTTGATCCCTTTTTTCCAAATAATGTAACATGGAGGTAGTCAATGTGTTGACTTTGGAAGAGTTGCTTCAAGTTTTTGCAGAAGGACTCAGACTTGATAGCGTCTGATGACAATGGAGGAGCAGAAAATTTGGTGTCAGATTTCATTCGAAAGTCTGATGGAAGGATACTTTCAATTGGGAAACCTTGGCACTTCTTATATTCTACATCTCCATTTTGAGCAACCACGAATTGCGATGATTTCATAGAGAGCATCAATGTGAAAACGACCAGTTGGATATCCATGAGATAATCAGATACATTATATAATGCAGCATTTACTTTGCGTAGAAATGCTTCAGCAATCTGTGGATTTACATCTTTTCGTAATATGCTTTTAAATGATACTGTACAGGTACGATATTCCATGCTTTCCTCTTCTTTTTCAATGGAAATGTCTGACATTTCGGTTGGAGCACCAGAGATTGAAGATACTTCAGATACTACATCCATTGCAGAAAGCTCTCGACGAAGAGAAGGGATAAGGCTAGAAGATTCAGCTTGAGATGGCTGATGTGATGTTTTTCCTGAAGAACTTGATGGTTCTGATGAAAAATATAATACAATGTTGTCAAAATTTTCTTTCACGTAGTCTTGCCAGTGTACAAAGTTTCGCTTAAGAGTATGGTGTTCAAGATAATCGCTTAATTCACCTTGATTACAGTTACATATTTTCTCAGCGTTGCTAAGGATTCCAGGAGGGAGCCTCTTCGCTTCAGACATCGTTTTTTTTAATTCTATCAGCTTTTTATCTTTACCAATAATAGAGTTAACCTTATTTGTAATATTATCACGCATAGATTGATAGAAGCTATCCATCAGTCTCTGAGAAGAAACTCCAGACGTCCTTGGCCTTTTTATTATGGGAGCTGCAGTGGATGATGATGATGGATGTTCTCTTTTTTTTCCACTTGAAGTGTTCCATTGAGGCGGGTAACTAGTTTGAGTGCCATCAAAAGCATCTCTCTGTTCTTTCTTCTTACGGACGCTGGACATTTAGCTTAAATTATAATTGAACAAATGTTAGTTCTCGTATGTTAAAGCCGAACATTACTTGTGTCATACATGCTTGTAATACTTGTATATCCTGATTGTGTATGTTTTTATTGATGTATTTGTGAAAAAGTGGTAAATAGGATCAGAAAGAGAGAGAGAGAAAAGAAAAAGAAAAGGCGTAATAAACGTTTGATATACAATACCTTTGGGGCTATATCCTGAGCTCAATTAATATATCATAAGTGATTTCATATTCTATATGCCATTTTAACAGTCAGTTGAAATACATTACATTCTGTATGCTGACTTGACGATGTATGTAGGTCAATTCAGCCTGGATTATAAAGAAGATACGTATAATACGGAATATGAATAATGAAGAAATTCAAGCCGACTACAATACAAATTTCTTGTACTATCTCACTTTGATTATATTCTATACTGGCATTACTTCAGCATGCATAATAAATTTATCTCAATGATCCAAACACTACAGTAGTATACTTGATTGGACAAATTACATAAATTGAAAGTAAGTTTAAGAACAATTATCTGTGTTAAATTAAATTTATCTATATTATAAATGTTATCAATTGGGTTAAAAATAATAATACAGTAGATTCATGTAGAAGCTATGGCATGCTAGCATTGCATTGTCATATGGATTGCCCTGTAAGTTTAGTGTGTAAAATATATTATACTTGCAAGATTCAAGGCTTGCCTTGAATGTGGTTGTCTGAGCTTAAAACTAAAAAAATGCAAACCTCGTCTGAGAAACGAAAAATTGATGAAACTAAAAAAAAAAGAGCTTCTTTGTTGATTATCTTGCAAAAATGTATATATACCACTATTGCTGTATTAATTAACTAAAATAGTACTTTTTAATGTGAATCTAATAATGCAACTTCTTTCTCAATTTTTCTCACAAAATATTGATATTTTTTGAATATTAGATTTAACGCATTTTCTCCAAAATGTCAAAAATTTATAAATTGAGTAGCCTTTTTTAGGTTTTGGGAACAAGAATCACGCTCTTACGGTCATTTTTTGCCCATATATACTATAGTAAAAAATGCCATTTTCGGGGTCAAAAACCGCATATTGTAAAAATCGCCATTTTTCATGAGGTATACCTCATGGAAAATCGTGACAAAATTAAAGTCGTCAAAAAACTTCAAAAGTGCAATAAATCAAACCTATTGAAAGAGGGTAATCGTTTGATATACTTTAGAGACCTGAAAAACCTTAAAAACTGCCAAATCACGCCACTTTAAACGCTAATTTAAGCTAATCTTGGTGAAACGATAGGGTTTCGTTGTATATTTACCCTCAAAAACCAAATCTTTTGCAAATTTGCATGTTTATTATGAAATAGATATAAATTCTGGTGTTGGAAATGCGTTTCCACTTGATAACTGTGTGTTTTTTTTCGTCAAATTGCTTCGCAGTTAGTAATTTTATTTTATTTAAAGGATATTTTCTCGGTTATTTAATTAACAATTTACTGGATTTTACTTTTGATCTATTCCTTGGCAGTGTCTGCACATGCTTGTATTTTTTGATTTATAATTTTACAATATGTTAATTTTTTTTTTGACGAGGAGGAGTAGGGTATCTGGGATTCATTGTCAGATAAAATTTAGCTTTATTTTCTTTTGTTTACTCGATAACATGAAATCACCTGTACTCATGCATGAATATAAATATTATATTATGGCACCTGATAACAAGGTGATCATTGCAGCTATTTGTATGAAATTATAAACATATCTCTATCAGTAGTATTTGTTATCGACCCTAGTTGCTGTAAAATAAACCTCCGGATATATTTATTTTAAAACACAACAAGCGATCGATCTTTTACAAGTATATATATATATATATATACGGTATATATAGATATGCATTTATTGGGTTAATCGAGATTACAGCCCTAAACGATAAAAGGCTGGAACATTTTACTTGGAGCTGTCAAACCATTTACCACATTATTACACATTTGCACTCGTAGATTGCTTGTGAATCCGCCTGTTTCTCTTTGTGAAATAGATAGCTTTAGACTATATTTAACTATGTGAAACTCTTTCTTTGTTTATCCTTATACCATTTGATTTATTAATCAAAAAATATGATCCAGAAAAATGATTTTTTTTTCCAAATGATACATAGTATCAAAAATAACTGTTCTTATATTTGTACTACACCCCCCCCCCAAATTATCATTTGAAATGACGTTAAATCGTTGCACCAATTGCCATACGACCAAATTCCAAAAGCGATCCTTACTGTTATATGTAGTCGTTTTATATAGCATTGTTTCGTTGAAAACTTATGCTGGAGACTTAAAATATATTGTCTATTTAAAATATTTGATTTAGCTTTAAATTTCCTCAAATAAAGAAGCTTCTCGTTTATGAAATCAAGATGAAATCTAGATCATTTATTTAAAAAAAATTGGTGTAACCATGGACATTTGTATTACATTCTCATAACATCCAAGCAAATGGCACTTAGAATTCTTGTGTAATGTCTTTTTTTTAGTAAATTCAAAGCAAACACCCAAGCAAATCACCCGAAATTGAGCACTATGTGATTTGTAATGTAGTAAATATCGAAGAAATGTGTGTGTGTTTTTTGTTCAATTTATTCTTATTGTTTATTTGGCAACTGAGGATAAAAAAAAGTTTTATATATTGTAAATAGATTACACCCAAACTAAATCAAAAATGTATTTTTTATTCTTTGCTGTCCCTTCATAATCGACGGATCTGTTTAGACGAAAATACCGTTTTCGTGGCGTGGGCAATTTTTTTTTTTTTTTTTGTAATTCAGTGTGTATATTATTCCCAAACAATTTCAAAAATTCAGGGAAAAAAGCAAGAGGGGTGAGTGAATGTAAATCAATGCTCGACAACAAAGTTCGTTGCCTAGCAACTATTATTTATTTATAAATATTACTTTATGATGGCATCCATATGGATTTCGATAGTAAATGTACAGACAGTGACTAGTAATTAGTGTTGTAATTACTATTAATCATCGGTGAAACAAATCTGTGTGAATTGAATTGAGAAAAAGTTGCAAAAAAACTTCTTGGACACTAGATAACCATGATTTCAACAAATAGTGAGTCTGCAAAACTTGAAATTCGACAACGCAGTGCAGGAAATACACCAGAAGATGTTGTAATTCATGATTCCAGTGATGAAAATGAAGAAGATTGGGACCGAGACAAGAAATTGCTCAAAAAATTAGATTGGCGTATTGTGCCGTGGGTTTTTTGTTTATATTTCTTGTCTGTCGAAGATCGTTCTAATGTTGGCTTTGCCATGACTATGAATAAAGATGAAGGACATACATTAATGGATACAGCGGGGTTAACAGCACAACAAAATAACATTGGCCTTGGTTTATTTTATGTAGCATATATTGTAAGCTTTAATGAAAAACGCTTGAACCGAGCAAAATACTAAATTAATTTAGCTTTTTGAAGTGCCTTCTAATTTGATGATGGCTCATGTAAATCCTGCATTATGGATTGCTCGAATTATGATTACTTGGAGTATTGTAACAGGTTGCATGGCAGCAATATCAAAGCCATGGCATTTCTATCTTTTACGTTTTTTATTAGGAGTATTTGAAGCTGGATTTTGGCCAGGTAAAACCATATTATAAAATTCATGCAAAATCAAATTGTTAACAAAATCTGGACACATTTAGGCATCAGTAAGTCTAATGAAATTAATGAACGTGCATATACTTATAACTAAAATGACATAAAATTAGCTTTTTATAATACTTTATGGTATAAACCTGAAGAAATCTCTACTAGAATTGGTGTTACTTATCTTGCTGGCCCTGCTTCTGGTGCAGTAGGTGGCCTTATATCAGCAGGTGTTCAATTGATAGATACAAAAGGTAATTTATATGGTTGGCAATGGTTGTTTTTAATATCTGCCATTGTATCTATCCTATTTGGGCTTGCAACTATCTTTTATTTACCATCGACACCCGAGAAATCCACTCGCTTTTTAAACGAAGATGAAAGAGCACGAGTGAAAAAAAGATTAGAATCCTCAACACAACAAGCCAAGACAGCTGAAACGGTAGAAGAGCGCAACATGAAGAGAGATTTGAAACAAGTGTTTGGAGAGCTTAAGGATTTTAAAGTGTGGTTATTTTGTGTACTTTACTTTACACCTGTCATGGCAGCTACTTCTTTGGGTTACTTTCTACCTAAAATTGTACAACAAATTGGTACATTTACATCAATTCAAGTTAGTTTGATGAGTATTCCACCTTTTGTATTTGGAATGATTATGGTTTATATTGTTACAAGGTTAAGTGATTATTATAGTAATCGTGGTTGGTTTATTATTGGAGCATCGTGTGTATCGTTTATTGGGTTCTGTATATTGAGTTTTGCAGAACCCATTGGAGCTCGCTATTTTGGTTTGATGATAGTTGCAGGAGGAACCTACCCTACTGTCCCATTGGCAAGTATTTATTATATATAATTATATATACATATGCAAATATAACTAACTTATACAATGTAGAGTATGGCATGGACAGCTAATTCAAAAGAAGACCCTGTTTCAGTAGCATCTGCAACAGGTATCGTATCTTCAGTAGCTAATTTCGGAGCATTGATTTGTACATTTGCTCTTTATTCTGGCTGGCCATCTGATGCACCAAGATATGTTGGTTCTAATATGATTAATGGAGGAGCCATGTTGCTTGCTGCTGTCAGTGCTTTTGTATTAAGAATTCACTTATCCAAACTAAATAAGCAAATCGAGAGGGATGGCCGTGTAGGTGAACGTACCTATAGATATATTTTATAGTATTTTATTCCCCTCCGCAAAATAAATCCAACGTTATTTTTCACACGAGTTCATTTACTTTTTTATTCATTTCATTCTGTTTGTAATATGTTAAATTTGACTAGAAAAATCTTTTTGAATAATTCAAGATGCTTTTCAACTGTAGCACATGTTAAAAGTAAGTTTTAAATTCAAATTGATCATCTAAAAATTATTTAAAAAAAACTATTTTATTTGAAAATATACTATTTTCTCAATAAATTAAACTATTATGGTAGATAAGCATCATTTTGTGGTTGTTCTTCATGACTATACTGATCCTGAAGCACTGAACCGTCGTCTGAGTGTTCGTGATCAGCATTTAGCAGGCGCATTAAAAGCAGAAAACGAAGGAAATTTGCTAGTAGGCGGTGCCATTTTGGATAATCATGAGGTAAATGCTATACAATTTCATTTATATAAGAGAAATTATTAAATAGAATCAGTCGAGTCAAATGAAAGGAAGTGTCTTGTTATTGGCTGCTAAATCAGTTGAAGAAATTGATGAAATGATCATTCAAGATCCTTATTATAAAGCCAAGGTTTGGGAGAAATGGCAAGTGTATCCTATCAAATGGTAATGTCACATTTTGAGTTATTTTCAATGAAACGTATCGATTTGACCATTATTTTTTTGTAGTGCCATTGGACTCAAATAAGATAATCCTTTTCATATGTATGATGTCAATCCATCTTGCTTGTTTGATATTATAGAAAATAAGAAGATGTACCTTGTTTCGTATCAAATAAAGACATTTCATTCTGTCCGTGACGTTTTAGAGGTACTGCCTTCTGCGTTAAAACATGTGTAATATACAATATTTTTCATACTTCTTGGTCGCGATAAGATTTCTTCATAACATAATAAATATCATGGATAGCACAAATAAAACTACAAAAAATAACGCTGAAAAGCAGCCTGCATCATTAAAACAAATTTTAGAAAGATCAAAACTCACAAATAGTAAGATCCTTCCACAAGAATTACCATCAATCGAAAGAGGTTTGAATCAAATTGATTCTCAATCACAAAAACTCTCTGCAAAGACAGCAACAAGCGATGAAAAAACTGATATTAGAGCGTATGTTACTTGTTATATACATTCAATGCAAAGAAAGTACTGATAAATTGCTATTCTAGTCATTATTTCTTAGCACAAGGAGGAGTAAATACACAAATCTTGATTAAAGAATTAGGCACAATTCATTTAGGTGGTTTAGAGGAGCACAGACAACCTATTCAAGATACAAATGTTGAAGGATATTTACAACAACAAAATACAGAGACAATAATGAAAATTGTGCAAGACGGTAGACAAGAGGTAATACACATTTTGCATACAATGGAAGAATTTTTTTGTAATGAAATTTTCCGTAGATCCTTTCAAACACTAATGATACATTTGAGAAAGACATCGATAACTACTGGAACCAGTTTTTGAGCGACACAGTAAAAGTAAATCGTGACCAAGAATCTTTCAAATTATCAAAAGCAAAATTTGACCAATCTCGAGTGGTCAGCGCTGGTATCATCAATTGAAAATGTTCTATACTATTCTTTCGTCACTTCGGTGTAATAACCACACTTTACTAAATAAAGATATTATATGGAGTTTTAATGGAACAAGTATCGCTGTATCGTAAATGATAAAATGTAATATTTTCAAATATCGAATAAAAAGGCTCTAAAATAAAAGGAAACAAATACCAACCCTTTGGATCTCTACTGATTTCACTCTTTTTTATTTTTTTTCATTGCTTATTAATCTTATTCTTTCATGCTTTTACTTTGATTTTGATAGAAAATCACTACGGAAACACAAATAACTCAACTTGTGTGTGTGAGGCATACAGAAAAAAAAAAAAGGGGGGGGGAGGTATAGGCTCCATACGGAAAATCCAAATACGAACGAAACTGGCCAAAAGAAACTTCAATTGTTCCACAGAACCTTGTCTTTTATTTTTATTTTTTTTTTTTATTTCTTTTTAACGGTATATAGATATTATTTTTCTATTGTTTTTTCTACAACTTATTCCCCCTTTTCTCCACTTTTTCCTCTTTTTTTTTTTCATTTATTCATTCACTAGAAATCTCAACATTTAATAATAATATATCATGTCGAATTCTGGGTCAACAGGGTCATTTACTGACTCAACTGGGTTCAGTGTACTTGGCGATGTTTTACAAATCCCCAATTATCATTTTAAAGCTGCCCCAGTACCTAGTTTAGCCCATGGCGAAAATGTAGATATAGTATTTGGTTACAGGTATGAAAATTTCGGTTGATTCTAATATACATATTAGCTTTCAAGCTACATATATTGATTTTTTTTTCCTTTTGTAGAATCTCGAATAAAAAACCTGTAGTAGCAAAAGTGTCGCCGAATTCTTTAAGATTAGAAAGAGAATATTACATTATGAAAAGATTATATCAATTGAGTGATGGATCATCGTTTTTAGGTAACTAACATTGATTTCGAAAAATGTCGGAGTTTTAAATGATCGAACCTAACACCCTACCCTTCATAGTTCGACCATTAGAGTATATTCATTTACCAAGTGGACTCACTATCGTAATTTATGCAGATGAAGGACAGAATTATCTTGAGTTCAGTAGAAGACAATCTGACGAATCAACCTCGAAATATACTGCGAATTCCGAGAAAAGTTCATCTGTCAATGGAAGTGATACCACCATTAATGACGACAGAAAACGTTATCGACCATCACAATTTGAATCTGTGGATAATTTTTATTATCAGCCATTACCTTCCGCTGGTTTACCGAGCAACGGACCAACTTATGATCTCGGTACATTTCTTCGTTTCGCTATTAAATGTACAGATTGTTTGGAATTTATTCATCGCAATAATGTTGTTCATGGAGAAGTTCGATTATCTGCTTTTCAATGGACAGGCGAAGATGCTTCTAGAGTGAAAATGTGGAATTTCGGCTCAGGAACTAAATCTTTGGAAACATATTTAACAAGTGAAGGATGGAGAAAGACAGCTACGAATAAAGAATCAATGGATACGTTGCAGAATTTGTTGGTTTACATGAGCCCAGAACAAACTGGACGTACAACCTATGTACCTGATCATCGATCTGATATTTATTCCTTGGGCATTGTATTTTTTGTATTATTAACAGGTAGAAATCCATTTGATGGAGGACCACTGGAGGTTTTAAATGGTATTTTGAGCCGAAAAGTACCTTTGATCCATGAAATCCAACTCGAAGTACCCGAAGTTGTAGCACGCATTGTGGAAAAAATGACAAATAAGGTAAAAACTCTTTTTCATTAGATATAGGTAGCGTCATGATACTAACCCCACATTAAATGACCAGTCTCCTGATGATCGATATAGTAGTGCATATGGTATTCGTGCTGATTTAAAAGAATGCTTGAAACGCTTAAAATATGCTTCTGAATCTTGCGTTGAAGTAAGTATAATATGCTACCATAATAACAAATTGCTAATTGTTGTTCTTTTTTTTTTAGGTGATAGAGTCTTTTCCTTTAGCAGAAAGGGATGTTGCTTCTGTATTTACGTTACCTAAAACAATCTACGGTCGACAAGGTATCATTGGTGAAATGACCTATATCATACAACGTGTTGCTGGTGTATATAAATCAATTAGAAATCGTCGTGATAAATCGTATTCCACAGGTTCTACTTTACCCACAATTACCAGTGGAGGTGATTTTCATGCAAGCAATGCAAGTGTGAGCGACGGTATGAGCGACAGGCTCTCAAATAATGACGGCAGCGGCTTGGGTGGAACAGCAGGTGCTGGTACAAAATCAAATGCTTCACCCAGTTACAATAGCGGCTTTGATGGAAGCGATATATCTAGTAGCAATGGTAGACCACATACAAATAAACAAGGTGTTGAAATTATATCCATTGCTGGCCCTGGTGGTGTTGGTAAATCAACTGTATTTAACGCTGTACAAAATGTAGCAAGGCAACATGGGTAAGTTTGATTATTTATTCGAATGATTTGTTAGATATTAACCTTAATTTATAGTTACGTTGCTACGTCTAAATTTGATTCAAGACATAAAGTGCCTTATAGTTGTATTTTGAAATCACTTTCTCAAATCCTACAACAAATCTTGTCAGAATCAGAAGAAGATATTCATGTATTCTATAATCATCTTAAATCACATCTAGGTGCTCAGTTCTGCAAAATCGAATTGTTGGCTGATTTGGTACCTGAATTAAAACCTTTATTAGATCCTGTTGAAAGTGAAGATTCTGAAGAACCCATAGATCAAATTCATTTGGATAATGTAGAAACTCGTATTCGATTCCACAATTTATTTGTTGAAGTGTTTCGTGCATTGACTCAATGGCGTATGGTAACTCTGGTAAGTTTTTCATTGAATATTGCCAAGAAGCACTTAATTTAACATTGCTATTTTTAGTTTTTGGATGATTTACATTTAGCAGATGAACCTTCGTTAGAAATAATTGAAAGTATGATTGGATCTCGTCTCAAAATCTTGATCTTTATGTCTTATCGAGATCAAGAAGCTACAGATACACTCGATAAACTTTTAGCGAACGATTATGCTACCATTCATCATCTTCGCATTGATGCTCTTGATTTCGATTCCGTTGTAGATTATATTAGCGATGCTCTTCACCGACCTTTAGATTTAGATAGAGATTCAATCTTACCCTTGGCAGATATTGTCTACAAAAAAACTCGAGGAAATGCTTTTTATACTTCACAGCTGCTGGCCACGCTTGAAAAGAAGAAGTTCATCTTTTTTAATTGGGAAGAAAACGAATGGGATTACAATTTGGCAGACATTCAACAAGCCATCATGACAAGGGATGGCAATGACCGTGATGCTGAATTAGACATCAGTTTTTTGGTAAATCGCTTGAAAGAATTACCTTTGGATGGTCAACGTTTGCTTAAATGGGCATCATTTGTCGGTGATACATTTTCTTGGAATACTGTCAAATATTTGATGCTACATTCTGATCCTGAATCAGAGTTTTCAGATAATGATGCCACTTCATCAGAGACTACCTCTCATACTGGAGATGATGATGCTGCTTCTTCTGGTTCTTCGGGACGCCATTCTATTGGAGGCTCTTTGCATCCTTTGATCAAGTTTTCTCAATGCACAAATAGTTCAAATAGTAGTTTATCTTCCTCTGTGAAGGATATACCAAGAAAAGGTAGATCTTCTACTCGCAAGCCCCGGGATCCTATTAATGGTTTGCAAGCAGCCCTTCAAGAAGGTTACATCTTGCCTTTAGAAAGCGACGAGTTCAAGTGGTCTCATGATAGATACTCTCAAGCTGCTATGGAGCTTGCTAACCCTAAAAGTCATGAAAAGATTCATTTTAAAATTGCCAAATACTTATTACATGGTAAATGATAATCTACTTTCAAACAAATTGATTAAATCCTAACATTTTTTAATAGAAGAAAATGCTGATAGTTTCTTGATTGCTGATCACCTACTTAAATGTCTCAACTTGGTTTGTGAGTTGGATCAAAAGGCGTGTTACAAGAATATTCTTTATGAAGCTGGTAACAAAGCTCGTGCTTCTGGTGCTCACAAGATGGCTTTTGGTTACTACAAAGCTGCAATTGCTTTATTAAGCCCCAATGCTTGGGAAGGAGATGCTTATGCCCGTACTCATTACCTATATACCAACGCCGTTTCATTAAGTTGGGTTGTTGGTGAATATGATACCACTGAGAAGTACCTGGATGTCATCTTTACTCATACTTCTGATCCCATGGATCGAGTAACAGCATTTCGTATTCAACACAAGTATTTCTTTTCTCGTCAAATGCATGAAGAAGGTGCTCAGGCATTGCGCAGTTGTTTAAAAGAATTGCAAGTAGAAGACTTCAAGTTTTTGAATAGTAGAGACGAACTCCATTCTGTTTATACCAAAGTTATTGATATGATTCGTACGATGGGTATTGAAGAAATGTGCAAAATTGGTCCTTGCGATGATCCTAAATTGACAGCTATTATGGTTATTATTGAAGAGATGTGCACTGCTGCTTACTGGCTGGGAAATCAAACTGAGATGTTCTATTTGGCTACCAAGTTGGTATACTTTTCTCTTACTCAAGGTATGACCTCTACTAGTGGCATCGCTTTAAATTTTTTGGGTCTCTGCTGTGTTGAATTTCACGAGGAATTCTCCTTTGGCGAAGAACTCGGCGCTGCTGGTTGTATTATTGCTGAAAAGTATGGAAGTAATAACGAGAAAGGTCGTGCCATTTGTCTGTACAGTATCTTTTTAAATATGTGGAAACACCATCATCGTGAGGCTATACCTTGGTTCTATCAAAGTTTAAGATACTCATTGTCTGCTGGTGATCGTATCTATGCATCTTTTTCACATTTACATATCGCAGATACCATGTTTTATACTGGTGCTTGTTTATCAGATACTCTTGTAGAAGCAGAAAGCTGTTATGATGATATTCACGCTTGGTCTTCGTCAGCCGATACCAACATTTTAATCATGTCTGTCATTCGTGTTATCAAGGCCCTTCAAGGACACACATTCAATAGCTCAGCTGAGGAGATTTTTGATGGCGATGATGGTTTTAATGATAAGCATTTCATTGCTGAAAGTTGTGATCAAAGTGCAAATATTGATGTTCCATTGAACTGGTATGATTCATTCCGTATGGTTCCTCTAGTGCTCTATGGTCATTATGAATACGCTATAGCTGTTGGCTTCATGTGTTTGCGTGGAGCTCATAATCATCCTTGCCATCGCCATACTCGTATGTCTGTTTACTTGCAATCTCTTGCTATTTTGGAAAAGATTCGTACTGAACGAGATGTTATGACTGATGACGAAATCACTATTTATACACAACAAGTCGAAGCAAATCAAGCAAAACTGAAGCCATGGACGGAACACTCTCGAATTAACTATATAATGTGGTATACTTTGGTTGAAGCTGAAATAACAGCTACAATGACAAATGATATTGGTAAAGCCATTCGACTTTATGAAGCTGCTATTGATCAAAGTCGTGATGGTGCCTGGTATCTTGATCTCTGTATCTGTCATGAGTACGCTGGTGGCTTCTATAATCGTATTGGTTTAAAGAATGCTGCATATGGTATGCTCAAGAAATCCATTAATCTTTATGTCAATCATGGCTCTTATGGTAAAGCTCAACATTTGAATGCTAAATACAGTAGCTTGTTGTCCGAATACGAAGATGACCGTGTTGAGTCTCATGAAATTGGTGTTCAGACTGATCCTTTCCCATTCTTGGGCCCTCAAGGCACTTGGAGTACATCTTCAATGGGTCCCATTAATTCACTCAATGAACCATTCGTCTCTGAAACTATTCCTCCGGTGACAACAGAACAAACATTGCTTACATTGGACATTTTAGATATGGCATCTATTCTCAAGAGTTCGCAAGTAATTTCATCTGAAGTCAAATTTGACAGTTTACTCAAATCAATGATGTCTATTATTCTCGAAAATTCTGGTGCTGATTGTGGTGCTATCATTGTAAAAGAAGAAAAATATGGCATGTGTGCTTATGGTAGTCAACAAGATGGTTCCATGACATTTGATCCTCCTCGACCATTAACTGAAGACGATGAATTGGTATCTAGTCGTATTATTCACCATACAATCAATACAAGTGAAAGCATCTTTATTCAAAATGTAGAGCAAGATGCTAGATTTGCTGTTGGTCCTTGGTATGATCGTGTTGGTGGAAAATCAGTTATTTGTATGCCTATTATTCACAAAACAGCGCTTGCTGGATGTGTGTTCTTGGAAGGTTCCAGTGGTATCTTTACTCAACGACACATTACAGTTCTCAGTTTACTTTGTCAACAAATGGGTATTTCAATTACCAATGCGTTCTTGTTTAAATCAGTGCAACGTGTTACTATGGCTAATATGCGTATGATTGAAATGCAAAAGAAAGCATTAGAAGATGCACGCAAGAGCAAAGAAGCAGCTGTCCGAGCTACTAGATTAAGAGAAATCTTTTTGGCTAATATGAGTCATGAAATTCGTACGCCATTTTCTGGTTTCTATGGTATGATATCTTTGTTGGCAGAAACAGATTTGGATCCTGAACAACGAGATCTGGTCAAGACAGCAAAAGAATCTTGTGAAATCTTGCTGCAAATCATTGACGATTTATTGAACTTTTCTAAATTGCAAGCAGGCAAAGTAACATTGGATCTATCGTCTATTGTAGTGGAAGATTTAATTGCTGATGTAGTTGAAATGCTGATTGCAATGGCAATTCAAAAGAACATTAATATTGCATATATGGTAGCAGAGAATGTTCCAGCTGTTGTTATGGCGGATGGAAATCGACTTCGACAAGTATTGATCAATCTTTTGGGCAATGCTATCAAATTTACTCATGAAGGCGAGATTCGTATTCAGTGTTCACTTGATACAACTAAATCCAATGGTAAAGAAGCAGGTGATCAAGTAGCTCTTTTGTTTGAGGTCATTGATACCGGTATTGGTATTAGTGATGAGCAAAGAAAGGTACTCTTTGAACCTTTCTCTCAAGTAGATGGCAGTACGACACGTAAATATGGTGGTACAGGTCTTGGCCTATCCATTTGTTTACAATTAGTTGAACTCATGTCTGGCTCAATTAACGTATCAAGTGTACCTGGAAAAGGTTCTGATTTCTACTTTAGTGTACGCGTATCTAAACTTCGAGCCCAACCAAGTAAAAGTATTCAAACTGATGGCTATTACGATGAACGTAAAACACTTTCCCGTTGTCTGTCTTCGCTTAAAGTATTGGCTATTTCCAAATATGTCGCAACTACGGATATGATTCGTTTCCTTTTACCTGGAATTCGAGTAGATGGAGTACAGCAAATCGATGAATTCAAGAAATTATTAGCTAAAACTAAATACGATGTTATTATCGTTGGATTATTCATGAATCCTGATAACAGTTCCTTTTCGTCTGCATGGCTTGAAGAAGCAAGTAAAGTTAACAAAGATTGTTTGATTATTATTATGAATTATCCTGCAGGTGGAATTGTCAACAAATCTGGTTCAGGTTTGATTGAACATGTTTCAAATCAAAAACTATCATGCAAGGCAATCCGAATGGCTGTGCCTTTGAGACGCATTAAATTGTTGCGCACAATTGGTGAAGTGCTTAATAAGAAATTGCCTAGCCCAACAACCAATAATGTAAGATCAAACAATGTCAAATTGATCACAGATGAAGAAAGAACATTATTTAGTACTATGAATATATTGATTGCTGAAGGTAAAAATGATACAAACTGGTAAAACGATGTGCGTTATTAATCACAATTATGTCATTTATAGACAATCCTGTTGCACAGAAATTAC
The DNA here is from genome assembly GCA_027405735.1 of Mucor racemosus. Classification (NCBI taxonomy): domain Eukaryota; kingdom Fungi; phylum Mucoromycota; class Mucoromycetes; order Mucorales; family Mucoraceae; genus Mucor; species Mucor racemosus. Next base: position 1,270,805 of record JAPEHQ010000012.1, on the reverse strand, counting down.
TCTTAAAACAACTTACCCGACTTGGGTTCCAAGTAGAGTGCGCAAATAATGGTCTGGAAGCAGTGAACTCTTGGAGTAATCAACCCGACGGATATTTTGTCATGGCATTTTTTGATCATCACATGCCCAAGGTAAGTTGCTATATTATTATACACATGAATATCCCAACTAAAATATCTTTTTTTAAAAATAGTGTGATGGTGTCGCTGCTACCAAACGAATTAGAGAAATTGAAAAAGAAGAAGGTAGAACGACTAAGTTTCCAATTGTTGCTTTGACAGCGGATGTACAAGATAGTGCAAAACAAATTTGTATGAATGCAGGTATGGATGGCTACCTTACAAAACCATTAAATCAAAAAGTATTAGCCGAGTCATTAAGAACATATTGCCATCCTTCTCGCACAACAACAACATCTTCCTCTCCTTCACCATCAACCCCACCGCCAATTAATAATGTCACAGAATCACTAGCAATTACAGACAAATAATTTACTTTATACATGTACATCATACTATTTACTTTTTTTTTTTTTCTTCAAACAAAATAATAAATCCCTTAATCACACCATGGATTATCCCGAACCCGAAATGAGAAAGAGTAACCATATGTATCATACATTAAGGAATCCATGAGCCATGCGGTCACAAGCACGAGCTGTGATTATAATAATAGACGTATTCCACTCTTACTCCCTTCTCCTTGCTTGCTCCTTTTTTCTCTCATATAAATTTGTGTCGTTTTTCTTTCCTTCTTTCTCTTTATGCTGTTACATTATACATGATCATATCTTTTAAATTTTTATTCGCTTATATTCTAGGTGGACTCACTCTAATCCCATTAACAATAATCACATTGTATATAGTTTACATTATACATGACAAACTATTTATATACAATCAAAAGATAGCAATCGAAAACAAGATACAAGAAAAGAGCGAAAATGAAGGTAGTACGGGACATCTATATAAAGTTGGATGGTTACGGGTTTCTCGGGATGAAGACCAATCAATACCCGATGCTTCAATTGGTGATATAGTCAAAAATTATATATCTGGAAAAGCAAGCAAAAGGGAAAATGCCAATGTTTATTTTTCAGTACTGAAATACAATACGCTTTACTTGTACGACTCTGAGAAACAATTAGATTGCAAAGGAGTTATTAATCTGAGCAATCATACAGTAGAAATGCATCCACCTGGATTACAAGATTATGAATTATACAGTAAACCACACTTGATCAAACTGCAGCAATCAACTTCAGTACATTATATAAATTGCCACAAATGTATTGATAAAGAGGATTGGTATTTTGCTTTTATCCGTGCTTCAAAATCAACATTACCTAGAAATGAATTCAAGCATGACAATACCCACTTTGATCAAACCGCTATGAATCATTTGATTACAATGGTGCACAGTGATGAACATCATTTTCAAACACAATGGTTAAATGCTATATTGGGTAGAATCTTTTTTGGTGTATATCGTACTCAGGACATTAAAGATGCCTTGTACAAGAAAGTGATTACAAAATTAGACAAAATCAATGCAAAAAGACCCCCGTTTTTAGGTGAAATTACAGTTCGATCGGTAGATCCAGGCCATTCGTTACCCCGTTTTACTCAGCCAAAGCTACTTGGACTTAGTCCAACAGGTGAACTCACTGCAGAAGCATATATGCAATACGATGGAGAATTCCGTATCGAAATTGAAACTGTTCTAAAATGGAAATACTCGGATTTATTGCGACCACTTACAATTGATCTAGTATTGGGAATTACATTAAAAGAAATCCAAGGTAAACTACTAATCAAAATCAAGGAGCCTCCTACAAATCGATTATGGTATGCCTTTTATGAATGCCCAAAAATGGAATGGAAAGTAGAGCCTGTTGTATGGGAAAAACGAGTCGGATATTCTGTTGTAGTCAAAGCTATTGAAACAAAAATACAAGAATTTATTATGGAGACAATGGTATTGCCTCACTTTGATGATATTACATTTTTCCCAACGGATGGGGTTGGAGGTATTTTTGAGGTATCACCACCACAACCAAATGATGAAGCATCAGAGGAGAAAAATAATAATAATGCATCTGCAACAACAACAACAACAACAACAACAACAACAACTGAAGATAATAATTCAGTGTCGCCTTCGTTACCACCAGTAGATAATAAAAAAGCACAAAAAGATAGACATAAAGCAGACGAAGCATTATTAACAACAGCAAAATCATTACCAGAACTATTTTCCAATGTGCCAGATCGCATTTTACCACCATCAAAGCTACGCAGTACGCTAGAGAACGATCATGATGATATATCAAATGCAAGCGCACCTACTTTATTACAACAAGATACCCACCACCAAGAACAAATTTCCCCAATGTTAATACCTGCTGATAAAGAACAGCCATCACTCATGGGTCAGATTGCAATCAATAACCCAAACAACAATCATGATCCTTCATATTTATCAGCATCACCAGATGACTCTCTATTGAGTTCATCGCCCTGCTCCCTAGTAGAAGATCGCGCAACATCTCATATTTTAGCTGAGGATACAAATATAGTTGTGACACCCTCGACATCCTCGTCTCTAACATGTGATTCATTATCAAACATACAAATCACTTATTCACAAGACAGTACCAGTAGTAGTAATAGTAGCAGCAATGATAGCACCACCATTGATAACAACAGTCTTTCTAATGGTAATCAAAACGTAAGATTAAGAAAATCTTCCTCTTTGGCTCTCCTTCGACCAAAGACAGGAGCATCCACTGCAGTCAATGTATCACCTGCTATGGCTCATAAGGTACAGCAACAACAATCAACATCAACATCAACATCAACATCAACAACAACAAAAAAGAAGGAAATAGATTCAATTTCTGTAGCTGTCGTTTCTATGTAAAATAAAATAAACTATGTATATTCAAATGTATAAAATAAAAAATATATTCATGTTATCTTTTGGTTTCTGTGTAATGTATGTATGCATTTATTCTATTCAATTCTATGAACATTGAGACATGATTATCTTTCGGGCGCTCAAAAGTCCTGCATGTGTATGACAATAACTAAGTTTCTAAATGTATCAAAACATAAATCAACTTTTAAATAAATACACGGCTGATTTCATCTATTATATTTTGCGGCAAATGTTAAAAATTATAATGATATTGAAGCTTGCTTATTAGCTTATTCTTTGATAAGATGACAACTGAAAAGTTGCTAAATTATCTCAATTGTATTTATTGAATGTGATACCTATTAGATACATTATTATACTGTTGATCGCTTAATAAAACAACTCTTTTAAAATTTTCGGATAGTACATGTGTTTTATTTTTTTGGTTATTTTTATGCACAGTTGCTTAAATTAATATTAAATATTCGATGTTTATTCAGAAATAAATGTAGAACAAGATGCATTACAACTTTGATTATGCATGAAAATGGCATTTACTCATTAATTTCAGTAGTTGTCATTGCCCTTACGACTTTTTTTTTCAGAAACATGTCCAAAAATCCTTCAAAAATAGCTGCTAGCTAATGAAACAAAGATGCTTTCTTTCTACATCTACTGTGTATTAAGTGCAGCTTCAAAATTCGATTTCGAACCATTATTTGATTTTATAAAAAATTTCAAAAAATATCTGAAATAATGTAAGTGCACTGACCAAACATTGACCAAAATAATTGACCAAGGTGGACCTCAACTTGATTATAAAAAAGTTGAGCATCAAAATTGAGGTACTAATTTTTTGTATTCCCAAGAGAGATCTAACTCTAAGCTACTCTGTATTTTTTGTTTCAGCGAAAAATATTGATTTTTTGTCGAGATAATCCAAATAATAGTCGATATCACAGCTTACAGCTTATGATAACTGGGTTCCAAAATTTATTTTAAAAAATGGACGAAAAATGATGAAAAAAACAAAATCGTTTAGATGTTCATAAACTGCAAAGTAAGTCGACCTAGTATACTAAATAGATTTTGTACAGCTTTACATTTTGCATCCATCTAAATAAAATTCAGACAAACATTTCACATTAAATTTTGCGTAAAATGCAATTGAAATTTTGGAGGTTTTTTGAAGATACGCATCACTTTTTATAAGCATATTCAAAATATAACTAATGGAAATGATGCGCAAAAACATTATCTATCGATCAAGCTATTTTACAATCTTTTAGCTGCATTATTCGTAGAGAAAACAACATTTTTGTCAAAATTTTTTTCTGTTTCAGAATTTTGGATGAGGGTATACAAGGGGAAAATGGACGCCAGAAATGGAGGTACCTTTTTGTACACATTTTTGACGATATCTCCACGAAAAATCAATATTTTGAAAAACTCTAAATTGGGTCCGAGAGAGCTTAACGAACTTAATGACATGAATGCAAAAAAAATGTTGCTCAATTTAGCCAATATTTTGAAACCTACTATAGGAATGTCAAAAAAAATGAAAAAAAAATAAAGGTGCTCAGAATATTTTTATATTAAAACATGTTATAGAGCACTTTAAAACAAGTAAGTTTTATTATTAAAAAGTGTTAGTATAACTTAATTTTTTCTAGAGATATGAAGCCTCAAAGTTTTCAATCCATTAGCAGTGAAATACGCGTAAAAAATCTGAAACCTTAGCACTGAAAAATTAATACCAATTGTAAAAAGTAGGATATTTCCGGATACTTGTTTTTGGATTAAAGCTGAACATCTCAGGTACATTGGCATATATTTTTTTCTTGGTGTTATTTAGTGAAAAAAAAAGTAGAATAGGGATGAAAAGTGAGACCCAGTTTTCAAGGAAAAAGCAGCGACTTTTACGTGATTTTTAGTCTTTTGTGAGATATAGAATAAAATTAGAGATAGGTAGCATAATACAACCAATTCATATCTGTTTAGTAGTGTCTAAAGTATATTCTAAAAAGCGTTTAGTATGAGGTTAGTTATAGAAAGAATGCACGCTCCGATTTTGAAAATTGAAAACTTTGAAATTCAACTTTTCAGTTTGTTTGAGCATATAACTAATTAATTAATTGAAAGCCGAATTGTTCATAAGTATATATAGGTAAAAATATGGTCATTTAGTGCGTAGTCATCATTATGATATTCGATATGGTGCAATAAGATGAATTCCAATACACTTGTAATATATACATGCATGTAATCAGCAGTATGATTCCATTATATCTACGTAATATCTATCATGTCCACTCAAATCCGATATAACCTACTAATTAATATAAAACATTCTCTAATAAAAACCACATAATAAAGCAGCACTGTACTTTTTTATTTGATTAGATTTACACGTTTAAGATTGGATGAATCAGTGAAGCCCAAAATGTCATGGGCAATATGTGTTTATGATACGATATATAAATTTTTAGAATTAAAATATACATTATATGTCTTCACTTATAACCAAATTTATTTCTTCGAGTCATGTTGGGGTTAGATAAACTTCTTCTTACTGATTGAGTTTTAGTACCTAATAAGCTAGTACTCTTGGAAGTGGTCATCCAGCCTCTGCCAGCGTTGGCCATCCTGAAAGTCGACTTGCTTGTAGCAGTCTTGGCAGTTAAAGTACTTGCAGCAGTACTGAAATTGTACTTAGACATGTAATTAGTATTATATTTTGGCAGAGCTGTGGCAGTTCTCGCTGTTGGCATGCTATTCATACCCGCCAAATAAGCATTGTTGCTTGGCATGCTATTCATACCCGCCAAATAAGCATTGTTGCTTGGCATGCTATTCATACCCGCCAAATAAGCCTTGTTGTTTGGCATGCTATTCATACCCGCCAAATAAGCCTGGCTGCTTGGCCCTGCTGGTTGAATAATTGCAATTTTAGGTCCTATTAATCTTGAAGTCAAACTTGATTCATTTCTTTGGTTTCTAACTTCTTTTTCCAAAACTTCGTTTTTAATTCGCTCCTTTGATAGTTCTTTCTTGAGAGCTTCTTTTGCCTCGTATTCCTTTTCAATGGTTTTCTTTAAAGCTGCTGTTGCATGTTTCTCTTCGGAAAGTGCTCGTTTGAGATTTTCCTTTTCTTGTCTGAGAGAATTTGTTTCTTTTCTAAAAGCTACTTTTTCTTGCCTTAGATTCTCTTCTGCTCGAATGAGATTCTCTTTTTCTTGTTTGAGGTTCCCCTTTTCTCGATATAGATTCTCTCTTTCTAGATAAAGATTCTTTTTTTCCTGGTCAAGATTATCTTGTTTAAGAAGCTCTTTTGCAGAATCGACTTTCTGGTTGATTTTTGCATTACGTTCTTTTTCAAGCTCGAGTGCACGTAGTTTTATTCCATCGTGTCCCAAAGGTATATGCTCATTTCTAACCTTATTTTCCAGATTTTGTCTCGCTTGTTTTTCTGTAGCAACTACTTGTAAGAGTTCGGCATTTTTAGCTACTTCTTTCACAACATTGCCTTGAAGAAGTTGTATCTTTTTTTGAAAATCTTGATTTTGAATTTTGCAATTGTGCCAACTTTCCCATTCTGCTCGCGATATTTCTTGTGATTTTGTCTGACCAGATTCTTTCTGAGAGGCTATTTTCTCTCTTATTTTTTGAATATCCTGCTTTAATGATTCGTTTTCTTTTTTCAGGTCTTTGATTTCACGCTCTCTTACAATAACAATGTCAGCATATTGATTAAGAATGAGTTCAACTTCCTTTTCCCGCACAATTGCTTCCAGTGCTTCAATCTGGGCATTCAACAATGTGATGTGATTTTTATTTAATAATGACCCTGGCATCATTGCATGTTCATCGAGTATATTTAGCTTTTCTGACAGAAACACTGCGTCGCCAAGCAATTTCATATAAGGTTTTATGTTTCTATTATTAACGAGAGCTTGGGGATCTATTCGCCAAATATTGTAAGCATCATTCTTTTTCTGGTCAATCAGCACATTAAACCTGTAGTTGAATTCAGGTAATCCATCTCGTTCATCAATAAACATTGATCTTCGATCATGCGGAAGAGTATTATGCCATGGATAATTGTTCATTTTATAAACATAAGATTGAAGTAAGAAACTAGAGGAATCTTGATTTACGCAATTAAATAATTAGAGAGCAGAGATAAATAAAAACAATTACTTACATGCCGTTGATCACCAGTACAGAAATTTTGCTTCTGAATTGTTAGCACCTGATCATACAACCGTAAAATGTTACCAGTGGGAGTTCTCTGTGACCAAAACTGAGTAAAGAATTGTCATTTACCTTGAAAATATTGCAAAATCATCTGATACGGGATTGCCGGATTGCTTTGTGGCACTTTGTGAGATCAAAGCCCATATTTTTTTTTTAAAAAAAAAAGATAAATATCGTCAAAATACAACGCCTGTTCATATAGATAACCAGCGTAAAGTCGATAACCAAATGTTACTCATTGATTAAATGAGAAAGGTTTTACAAATACTTTACAAGGATTTAGGGATTTGTTTGTCCTGAAGAGCCACAAAATCTTTATAAAGAAAGTGATACCATCTAGTGTTCATGTCGTCTAAATTAGTCGATGACTTCATAAACAACTATTTGAAAATTACCGAAGAATTTTTTTGAGCAAAAAACAACATTGGATGGTAGCTCAGTAATTTTGCGTTTTGACAGTAAACCCTGAGCTTTATTTAGACTATCACTTTTCCACGACGGACACTATTTTGATTTGTGATTAAATTCCGTATATTGTTAATGTATATAATACAGTGTATATATATAAAAAATAGATTCGTATCAATTTTATATTGATATATAATATTTTTACTTGGTTTTCGAACCTTTTCAAGTTACATGACATCAAATTAAGCTTTCCAAGCAGAGGCTTTTCACTCGGCTATGCCGTTTCTCAGCTTCTTGTTTTTGATCTTTGGCTTCTTCCTCATAATCATCTGTAGCTTTTTTTGAGTTCGTACTTTTGAATTTCAAATTGATTAATTTTATTAATACATAACAAACTAAATATCGAAAATCTAGAGACATTAAATTATGTATAGTGATATTCTGAGATAGGATACACTATACATTTTATGAAGCTAACGATTATTAATGTATAGCATATCCCGTAAACAATGGGTGTATATTTAAAAATACAGTAATTTACTACCATTTGATTTTTTCAGGGAAAAACTCTTTGATCAATTCTGTATAAAACGGTTTCAACAAGTTTACATCGGGCTCATCTTCTGCTTTGGAATAAAGATCATATTGATTAAAAACCTTTACCCACTCCATCATTTTCACATCGTGTTCATTTAACAACCAAGAATACTGGCCCTCTGTATGACAAGAGTAGAACGAATGGTGGCGGATAATATAGGCAGCCTCAACAGGTAAATAATCTTTAACGACATGATAAAAGTATTCATCATGGCCATAACTGATATGTACATTGTCTAACCCACAATGAGGACTGTAAATGCCGTATTGTGTGGAATATACTGGGTGAAAATAATCTGGATTTTCTTTCAAATAATGCGAATAAACAATCTTTTCTGAGAATGCACATCCGACAGGAAACGTATCACCAACAACCTTTTTCAATTTAATCAAAAATAAATCAAATCTTGGCTAAATCTATACTTACTGTCCATTGTGGCTCGCCCAAGAAGAACAGGTATTTTCCTAAATCATGAATGAGAGCAGTTAAAATCATCCATCTTGGCTGATCATCTCTTCTTGCAGCTTCTGCTGATTGAAGAGCATGTGCAATTTGAGATAGTTGTGTGTCAGGATCAGATTCATCTACCAAGGTATTCATCAGCTCAAGAGCTTCCCAAATACCCATTTCACCATGAGTTAAACCCCCATAAAGCTTCTTTTTCGCTAATACATGTAACAATGATTGCTTGGCATGATTCTCCTTATAAAATGCAGCTACCAAAGGTTGCTCCTCATTTGCAATTTCATAATCACGGAATGCGGATGTCTCTTTTTTTGAACTTTTGCTACCATATTTGGTTTTTACAAAACCTTCCCAAGCTTCAGCAACTTTTACAGCTTCAGATAGTTGATTGCTCTGTAATAATTTCATGAAATAAAAAATAAAAAGGTAGCTAAAATATAATAGATCATCAGAGCAATCGATTATTGCTATTTATATATTTGTAAAAGTCAAACAGAGATTTTTTTTTCTCACACAAGCATACCGTACATACGCATGTATTTGTCTCGTTTTTTTTTAATTTTATGGATAAACAATGAGCTTAAGTTTATATAAATCAAAACTAAAGCGGCAATTCTTATCCAATCAATCATTTCGATAATATTTAATCCTGAATTGAGCAAGCCATCATGTCAGTCAATCTCGATGCAACAATTCTATAACCATGGCAACCGTTCCAGGATTTTTCATGTGTTGCCTAGTAACCAATTCAACCTCGATGCCACAGCTTGTTTTTACTGCCTGCATTAGATATGATAGTACAGTGTAATGGTAAATTTGCCGAGAAAAACAACCAGTGACTTGATGAGAGGGAAAAGACCGTGTCGGAAACCAATGTGCTATTTATTTCTAATCCATTTTCTGTTTTTTTTTATTATTATTATCTTTCTATCTATCCATCTACCTTAATTGGAACACAACACTATGACAAAAGAAGAAGCAGAAGAGAAGCCGCAAGAAGAAAATAAAACTAGAAGACCCAAAGGTAAAAAAAAAGAATTCGTATCTCATTCTTTTTTCGAGATTCCAACTCTTCTTATTGAATAGATGGTGCATTTAGACAGCAAAGATTACCAGCTTGGCAACCAGTATTAACACCTAGAACAGTTCTACCTACATTGTTTCTAGTTGGTATTATATTCTGTCCTGCTGGTGGTTTATTATGGTGGAATAGTAATAAAGTAATACTTGGGTACCAAGAGAATAATGAATATCTAATACTAATAAAAAAGCTCAATTGCCCTAGGTTGACCAAATAATGATCAATTATTCATATTGCCAACAGTACACAGACCCAGTTTATTTAGCGCCAAGTCTTTACGATTATCAAGTATCAGATAGTAACTTCAATGCATCAGATATGCAAGCACCAGTATATTCATATAGAAATGAGAGCAGCTTCCTGGATCCATCATGGGGTAATCCCAACAATCTTAGTATTCCTCGCTGTACAATTGATTTTACAATTCCAACTACAATGAAGGGTCCAGTTTTCTTGTATTACAGACTTACAGAATTTTATCAAAATCATCGACAATATATCAAGAATTTTGATGCCAATCAGTTAATGGGAGATGTTGTTGCATCCAGCACACTTGATACGAATTGTGCTCCATTAGCTTTTAATGATGCTGGAAAAGCTATTTTTCCATGTGGATTGATCGCCAACTCAATGTTTAATGGTAAAATTTAATATATAGTTTTTAACGCTAAAAAAATGTCAAATATCCTCATGTTAGTTTACTTTAGATACTGCTTCTGATTTTACCTCTGTTGATTCTGAAACACCTCAAACATATGTCATGAGCCCACACAACATTGCATGGCCATCCGATCAACAAAAATACGGCGCTACTAAATATGAAATATCACAAATTGCACCTCCACCTAATTGGGCTCTTCGTTATCCGAATGGGGAGTATACGGATGAATACCCTCCGCCAGATTTATCCACTCAAGAACGTTTTATGGTTTGGATGCACGTGGCTGCATTGCCCGATTTCCGTAAAATTTGGGCAAGAAATGATACTCAAGATCTTCAAGCAGGTCGATGGAGAATATCTATTGATTCAAGTGAGTGTTTAAAAGCTAAAATATCAAATATATCATACTAATCAAATTTTATCATTGCATCAGATTTTGATACATTGCAATATGGTGGTGAGAAATGGTTAGTTTTATCAACTACTACAGCCATGGGAGGCCGCAATCCATACCTTGGCATTGCTTATATGGCTATTGGTGCTTTGTGCATTTTGTTGGGTCTTTTGTTTAGTATTAGACACTTGATTCGACCTAGAAAATTAGGTGATGAATCATATTTGTCTTGGAATCAACCTGGTGGTGGATTACCAAGTAATAAGCGCAAACATCTCCACAAGGACTAAAGTCACATTGGTGGTGTGTTTGAGTCTTGTTGTTATCGTTGTTAAACCCCTTCATTTCTTTCTTTCTACAGTATACATATATATTTTTCTCTTTTTCTAATAAATAATTATAATGAAAAGTTCATTTAATTTGGCGTTGATATTATTCTCGGGTGCTGCTTTGGCTATTCAACCATTTTGTCAACCAGGATTTAAACCTATTGGAGATAAAGATTTCCAATTAGATTTATCTAAATTAAACAAGTAATATCTTATGATTTACGTGTAAACGTCTATACTGAAATTTATATTGCTTTATAGAGTATTTACTATCTCTCATGACGAAAAAACACCTCCTACTATAACTACTACTGAAGTTCAAGTAAATTTATGTGATAGTATTCCTGTCCCAAGCGAAAATGCCCAAGATTTCTGTGGAAAGGATTCTGTAAGTAAATCATATGGCTAGTACAAATAGGACAAGCATTTCTTAATATGTAAAGAGTAGCTTATCTGTAGAAGAATTATTCATACTAAAGGGGAAACTAAAAGTGTTGACTATATCCAAACTATTGCCGAAAAGTAAGTTTCATCATGAAAATTTAAAGTTTGACAAGATTTGATTTACGATGTCAAATCTATGTAGTAAAGATGTTCAATTCAATCCTGTTGATGCTGATCGTGACGCTACAAAGAGTAAGAATAATTGAAAGGAGGAGGATATCATGAAATGGTAATGATTGACACAATAGTATAGGCGGTTATCAATATTCCTTGTTATTAAATGGCGGTACCTGGGGCGATAAACGACAATCTGCTCAAGTGTTCTTGGAGTGTGATGAAAGTGGATCCAAGGTAAATAATAAAAAGATTGGCATGAACGGAAGTGGAGTGATTTAACTTTAGTTATAGGATAAAATTTCTGATCCAACTGTAGTTTCATACAACAATAATGTTTTGACACTCCAATGGAAGACAGTTTATGCTTGCGCGTATGTATTTAATTTGATATTTTGATCCAAGGTCAATCTAACATAGATTATTTAGTACTAAAGCAGGTGAAAAGTTGCCCGATAATGGTGATAAAACTAATCCCCCTCCTCCCGAAGGAGAAAAAAAAAGTGAAGGTATGTCAGGCATTGGTATCTTTTTCACCATTGTCTTTGTGTTAGCAGGTGTCTACTTTATCGGTGGTGCTATTTATAACTACAAAATGTACAATGCGAAAGGTCTTGACCTTATTCCTCATCGCGGTAAGTTTTAATGGTGATGATAATAAAGGCTAGCTACTTAACTGAAAGAAATATTAATAGAGTTCTGGTTGGACCTTCCATATCTCATCAGAGTAAGTCCTCATATTGCATAAACATCTTTTATCATTAAAATTAACGAGTGCTTTATAGGATCTCTTTGCCCACATTGTTGATTCTGTCATGTCTCATCGTCGAGGTACTGGAGGATATGTTGCTGTTTAGATATAAAAAAAAAAGAATATTTATAAAAATAAGGAGTTCACTTTTTGGATCCACTAAATATTGTATTTGAAATTGGAGTGTTCGATATTCGAAACATGTTTGAATTGTCACTTTGTAAAAGTAAAATAGTTTCAGGATGAAGATACTTTATGATTGCAATTTTTCGAAATTATTTCCTTTATTTAAACAGTTTTTTTTTTCGACATTTATGTGAGGCAATTATAAAATGCTCAAGCATTGGATATGTCGCCTTTTTTTTTTTTTCGATGAAATGTACTCTTTGCTTGTTTTATGAAGCGTAATAATAGTCTCAATCCTACGATTTCCATAATCTTAAATTCATATATAAATATAATCATTTGAAAACCCCAAAGCGAGGTCTCTCTGATGAGTATATAGTGTTATAAAAAAAAATAGTTTCTCACACTTGATGCAACAGAAATGCCTGATATATACGCCAGAAAACAGTTTTGTCGATCATCAAAATGTACGAGGATTAATTCTTACTTTCACTAAATAACACCAAGAAAAAAATATATGCCAATGTACCTGAGATGCTCCCCTTTAATCTAAAAACAAGTATCCGGAAATATCCTGCTTTTTGAAGTTGGTATTAATTTTTCAGTGCTAATGTTTCAAATTTTACGCGTATTTCACTGCTAAAGAATTGAAACTTTGAGGCTCCATATCTCCAAGAAACATTAAGCTATACTAACACTTTCTAATAATACAACTTACTTGTTTTAACGCACTTTATAACATATTGTAATATAAAAAAATTCTGAGCACCTTTATTTTTTTTTCATTTTTTTTGACATTCCTACAGCAGGTTTCAAAATATTGGCTAAATTGAGCAACATTTTTTTTTGCATTCATGTCATTAAGTTCGTTAAGCTCTCTCGGACCCAATTTAGAGTTTTTCAAAATATTGATTTTTCGTGGAGATATCGTCAAAAATGTGTACAAAAAGGTACCTCCATTTCTGGCGTCCATTTTCCCCTTGTATACCCTCATCCAAAATTCTGAAACAGAAAAAAATTTTGACAAAAATGTTGTTTTCTCTACGAATAATGCAGCTAAAAGATTGTAAAATAGCTTGATCGATAGATAATGTTTTTGCGCATCATTTCCATTAGTTATATTTTGAATATGCTTATAAAAAGTGATGCGTATCTTCAAAAAACCTCCAAAATTTCAATTGCATTTTACGCAAAATTTAATGTGAAATGTTTGTCTGAATTTTATTTAGATGGATGCAAAATGTAAAGCTGTACAAAATCTATTTAGTATACTAGGTCGACTTACTTTGCAGTTTATGAACATCTAAACGATTTTGTTTTTTTCATCATTTTTCGTCCATTTTTTAAAATAAATTTTGGAACCCAGTTATCATAAGCTGTAAGCTGTGATATCGACTATTATTTGGATTATCTCGACAAAAAATCAATATTTTTCGCTGAAACAAAAAATACAGAGTAGCTTAGAGTTAGATCTCTCTTGGGAATACAAAAAATTAGTACCTCAATTTTGATGCTCAACTTTTTTATAATCAAGTTTAGGTCATTTTGGTTAATGTTTGGTCAGTGAACTTATATTCTGGTATTAATATTTCTATTTTCCGAGAAATATCAATGGTCGATGGAGTAAAGGTATATCGTTTTTGAAGATTTACGTGATTCAACTCAATAGTGGGCGAAAAAATGGAAAACAATCAGAAAACCATATAAAACCTGATTTTTTTACAACCGTAAAAAATCGACAACAAAAACCTTAGCTATCTCGACAAATTTCAAACCTGATAATTCCCAATTTTATATGAGAGTAATTACACATCTTTGACACGCTGATATCAAAGGGTAACTTCCACGCAATCTACCTGTGTGTCGAGAAAATCATCCCCAAAGTTCACCTATAACCTACTGCAAACTTTTATTGAAAACAATCTAATAAATACTACGATCCGTATGAATACTAATACAAATAATCTGCCAATCTTTGTGAATATAGGTATGAATAAGTACTACAAGAGCATTTCAAATACCAGCTTCCATGGGTTATTATTGTGCATTCGGTAAATTTGAAGAACAAGATGGCTACCTGCTATCTACGCTTATTAAGGTCAATAATAAGCTCACCAATTCTCAATGAATATAGATTCAAATGGCCTCCCGTTGCAATGGCAGTTATTTCTAGTGTTGATCCACAGAATTGCAAAAGGTTTAGCCTCTCTGAGTTGCTGTGGAAATAATGGGTAAATGCAAACTCGTACGTGTTCAAACTATTTTGAATCGTATATCAATTGTTTCAGATATTCTTTGAAATTTTTTATAAAACCAAATAATGTTTTAAAGTTAAATTTTGAAATTGCAATTAATGCATAGTAGATGTAGGAAAAACATGCCTGGATTTCATTAGCCAACAGCTGTTTTTGATGGATTTTTGGACACGTTTTTGGAAAAAAAAGTTTCTTCTTCTGCTTGAAAGAAATTTAGTTACTGGCAAAATGTTTGAAGTCAATGAAAAATGATCTAAATGGGCTGTAAGTTTTAAAATATATACCGTAACTGTAACAGTATCCAGTACTATAATTTTGGCATCCATTAATTTGCTGGTTAAATCGTAGGAATCAAGCGCCCACTTTTCCCTAGTAGGTTTTATGGTTCAGCAGACCATTTTAAAATTGGAAATAGCGCAAAATCAACATATATGACAATGGCAACTACAAAATTAATAAGTAAATGTACTCTCTATCTATCGTCAAAGCTAGCATCTGGAATATTGGTCGATACTTCTAAAATCTATGTGCATCTGCAGTTTGAGCTTATTTGCATTAATATTGTTCAAAAGATGCTTGACTTTTCTATATATCAGCACAACACGGCCAATTTACATTTACTTTGCAAAGTGTCAAGAATTGAATTTTAGTTCATTTCATCGAAAATGTAATGTAGACACTCTCACAACTTATTTTCTATGCCTCAAATAAGGTAATGATAATGGCTTTTGAAACCTGACAAAAAAACATGAAAATTGTTCATCTGAATCAGGACATATGGGAAATTTGAGGTATTATTTCTAACGCATTTCTTTTTGATACAAAAATTGACCAACTCAAGGGGTTTTAGTATTACTTAATACATAAATCAGAACATTTTTCTTTAAATTGCTCTTATAATTTCTGCAGATATCCAGTTTTGAATAATACATGAGACTCCAATCTTGCTAGTATTTCGTGACTATGGTTTATACAGTGCCTTTAACCATATTTCTCCATGAAAAAAGATCTTTTTGAAGCAACTTGTAACTTTATAAACAATGTCAAAAGCACAGGAGAATAAAACAACTGTGGTAGAGACAGATGGCGTACCAAAAAAGAATAAACACATTATCACACCATTAGAGGAGCAACAAGAAAAACTAAATCGATTATTTCAAAAGATCGATAAACCAGTTTACATTCCTGAAAAGCCCAAAGAAAAGAATCAACTTCAAGCACCTAAAGATTTCGTACGCAACGTATCAGGTAATTAATGGAGAATATACGGGATTCCTATAATGATTCAGTTTACTTAAACCATAACCAAATTAGGCTCAAGTGCTGGTGCTGGTAGTGGTGATTTTCATGTGTACAGAGCACAAAGAAGACGTGAATATGCTCGTATGAAAAATATGGATGATCAAGAGCGAAAAGTAGGTTTTGCCATTCTACAAGATGCATGTTCAAATTTGAATATTAAATTTATAATTTTTTTATTAGGAAAAAGAGGATAAAGATTATAGTGATAAATTACGACGTCTTCGCGAGGAGGATGAAGAACGTACAGCAAAGAAAAGAGCAAAGCGTCAAAAACGTAATAAAAATAAGCAATCAGCAGATAAAGATGATAATAATAAAGAGAAATAAAGTAAATATATAGAAGAACATAATTTTTTTGGGATTGTTGAAAAAGCGAAATATAGAATTAAGGGCATATAAATGTACATAAGGGAAGGGAAGAAAAGAAAAGAAAAAGAAAATAACATAAAAAGAAGAAGAAAAAAAAGAGTGAATGAATGTAAATTGGGTATCTAAAATTATAGTTTTAAACTGTGTTATAAGGGTATTAAAGTACTTTATATGGTGTCGAGAAGTAGTAGTTGCAATAGAAAATTATGTTCTTGTACAGAGTGGAATTTTTTGTTGTTGTGTATTTTGATGTTTTTGACGCTTAATGATGAGAGATGGGATTATTGAGCAGACGAGGAGGTGGTTTTGTCGCTGTTATCCAGTTTATCCATCCAATCTTCTGGTATAACTGGAATCAATAAGACACGTTCTTTTTGAGACCATCCACCTGCATGAGACAATTGAGCAGTTGTAGGAACAAAGAAGGGCAACATAAATCTAGAATCTTTAGTTTCATTGATTTCCTCCTTGTATTCTTCTTCTTCTTCCTCCTCGCTCTTCTCCTGTTCCTTATTTTTATTGATCACTTCTACTTCAACATTGATAGCAGGTTTCTCTTCAACAATGTTAAAGATGCTTCCCATGATTTCACTTCCTCGATTAGATAAAGATCTTCTGAGTTGTTGACTAACAGGGATGCTTTTACGTCTTCTTTCAAATGATCTTGATTGTCTAGCTTGTTTCAATCTTATAGTTTCATCTACAGTTGAATTGACTAATTTCTCAATTTCTTCAGGAATTCTTTGTTCGTTGGTTTCATAACGATAATTCATAACACAACGTTTAATTTGAAGTGGGTTGATGGTGTCGAACATTTTAACGGTGGATTGGAAACTTGCAGGTGTGTCTAATTGAGATACGCATTGTAATAACTGAACTAATTGAATAGAAGGGTTCAAATAGGAGATCAAACTGGGAGGTAAATGGTTATGACGAATCCATTCTTCAAGTGCAGATAAATTCATACGAACTTGAACTGCTTTGGAACGACACAAATACTTTTTTTTAGATAAAATGTGATTGAATAATTCACAAGATAAAAAGTGAAAGAATTGAGCGAGTGCTTGAATGATGATGGTTGAATGAACTTCATATGATTGAAATACATAAAATGTCGAAGAAAATAATTGAGTGATAGTTTTAGGAGATATAATTCTAGTAGGCAATTCACTTGAAGTTGTAGCTGTTGTCATTGTTGATGAATTAGTGTTACTACGTTGCATTTGCATACCATCTTCTGACTTTCGGCTACTCGTGCTTCTTCTAAAAAACCGTTGCCAGTCATCTGCAAAATTGACATCTTCTAAACCAGCGATGGGATCATGTTCCAACATGGCTGGTTCCAAAATTTGTGTTATGCGTTTACCGATATCATTCACCATATGATTATAAGTTTCGGATACGAGTTCAGATAATCGAAGTTGATATTCTGCTGTAGCTACAACTAATTCTGCATCTTTTTTAAGATAGTACAAAAGACGAGTAATGTTAGTCATCCAATAAGACAAAATATGCACATTTTGTGTGTTGCTCTATTCAAAATTATGAGTTCCATTGTATATACATTTGAGATATATACTCACCTTGATATTATTGCTGATACGGAATAAAGCGCCTTCCATTACATCTTCTGCTAATTCAGAACTTGAGAAATAATGAGCAAATCGAGCACTCAAAAAAACGACATTAGCAGGCAAGAAGATTTCTTGAACATTACGTACAGGAAGAGTAAGATTTGTGATAACTGTATCAAGAATGTAAGGGAGATCATCTGCAGCGAACACAAACATCTGATCAGGCATACATCTATCCCAGTTGAATTCTATTTCTTTGTCTTCCTCCTCATCCTCCTCATAATCATCATCATCGTCACCATATTGATCGTTCTCCTCATCATTGTCATCATTGTCATCATTGTCATTGTCATCGTCATTTTCATAGTTGAGAAATTCTTCGATTAATTTTGGTCTACGTTCATTGTCATGAGAAAGAAAGTTTTCATAGTTTTCTTCAGTTGAATATTGATAGTAGCGATCGCAATCACCAGCATTGGATGATGTTGAGCTTCTATTGTCTGCATTAAAACCCATGATGCTGGATGTAGATGAAATGCTATCGCGAGGATTATATAGAATGTCTGCAATTTTTTGCGAATCATTCTTTACGAAATCAAATACAGTTCTTCCTTTAGCTGATTTAGTTTGAGCTGAAGCGCCATTTTCAAGTAATAACTTGACTAAATTTTCATGGTTGTTGGTAGTTGCCCACATTAGTGCAGTCCAGCCATCTAAAATATTATAGTTAGCATCAGTGCTATTATTATCCCCAGAAAATCAAGGAGTTATTTGTCTATCTATGTATTATCTATTGTATAAATCTGTGTATTATCTTGATGGTTTTTTTTTTTTTTTTTTTTTTTTTTTTTTTTTTTTTAATTTACTATTGCTCTTCACTCACTCTCTCACTCACTCTCTCACTCACTCTCTCTCTCTCCCCCTCCCCCCTCCTGAACTCCTTTGATTCTCTTTATTCTTTCTCGATAACAAAAAAAAAAAAAAAAAAGCGGCTACTTACGCGAGTCTTGATTATCAAGCTTAGCCCCTGCTAATAATAATGCTTGTGCAATTTCAAATTTTCCAAAACATGCAGCATAAATCAAAGCCGTAGTATTATCTTCGTCTTTCCCATTAATGTCGATCAATGGATTACTCAAAAATTCATTTACTTTCTCAACATTTCCGCTAGAAACTGATTTCAAGAATAATTTGTTTAACATTTGCTTCTTCTCATCTTGAGTTAAATCAGTGCGCTCAGAAATTTGAACTTGATCTTGTTCAACGAAATCAGCATCATTAGTTGTAGTTGAAGTGCTTGAAATATCGGAAAGACTGATACGATTGCCAAGTATTTCGGAAAGTTGTTTGTAACTTTCTGCAAGGCGTTGAGACATTTCGTTATGAGACATATTTTCATATTGTTTACGAATTGCTTCTTGATCAATTTCGGGTGGTGGAGTAGATAATTCATTCACATTATTAGTGTTGGTCGTCATTGTATTAGAAATCATTAGAAATTTTGCTTGGTTGTTTGTTATTTGAATGAGGCTGATGATGAAAAAATAATTATTTTTTCAGTCTTTTTTTTTTCTATAACAAAAAGAAAAAGAGATGAAATCAAAGATTGAAAGAGAAGTTTTAAAGAGAAAAGAAAAAAAAAAGAAAAAAGAAAAAAGGGGCTAGACAACACAATAATTGTGAAGAAATAAGAGAAGAAGAAGAAAAAAAGAGAGGGAAAAAGGTAAGCATTTTGGATGAACAACACGGAGATCTAATCATTTTAAGGGAGTACAAAGGCATTGCCATGTGTTTATCTGTTGTCTTCATATTTCAGAATGACATGAATTCCAATTTTATAAACTAAAATTGATCGTTGACTCTTTTTTTGTCAGTAAACCACATGGTAAATTACTCCATAATGGCCCATGCCATCACTTGTTTTAAATCACCCCCTTTCTTTTAAGACATCTCCTTTCAATGCGGTAACTGTTTTCATATCTCATTTACGATTCATCATTGACATTATACCAACGTCAGCAAAAGCATAAAATGATTCTATAATAAGAACTATTGCTAATCCAAAAAAGACATACTGCCCGAGAAAACGTAATAGATAATAATCATATGGACATTGTTTATAAAAAAAAAAAAAAAAAAAAAGCACAGACAAAATAAATGCATTACTCTTTCAATTAAATATTTGGACCTGAGCATTGCAATATTTTAAGGTACAACATACATACAAGGCTAAAGAATAAAATTAGTTAAAAATTTAGGTTGCACAACAAACTTTCAAATTTATATTTGATCATTTCATATTATCCACAAATCTAGAACAATTATGCTTAATAATATAAAAGCAAACTTAAATATATTTATAATTTACACATAATGTGCAATAACGTATTTTTATGGTCGATGATTGACAAAAAAGGAGCAAAATGTATCAAATTATCATTTTTTTTCAGATATGTAGCGCTTAAATCATCCTCGGTCTGTGCCTCAAATTCCCCCTGACCGATCATACTGATTTTTCTTTTGAAAAATAAAATTGAACATTCTTCATCGAAAAAAGCATGCTATCGCTGCATGTAAATACTCAAAATGCAGAACTAACTTTTGTATGCAAATAAAAAAAAAGAAAATTTCGTAGTTCAACAAAAGTATTGACATTTCATTAAAAAATTGATCTTCAATTTTTTCAATTTTTAAAAAGATTTTTGCGCGCATGTTCTCTTGAAAATTACACCATATTATGTAAAATTAAAATAAATGTAGGGTTTAATTATAAACTAACACCAGTTTGCATAATAATATGTTGCAATATTAGCCATTGTTTGATATTTTCTCATTTTTTGATGAAAATTAATGCTTTTTGGATCGAAAAGCATTTTAATCCCCGAAAGCCGTACCTGAAAATTTTCATGATCCTATTTATTTTATAAAGAGTTTTTACATCTATTTAGAAAACAACTACCATTTAATTGTTTTTATAAATATAATTGGAAGCGTATAAAAACTGCTTAGGTATTTTTTATCTGATTAAAATCTGCTTGTAATTAACTCTTTATGGCATCTTAAGTCAACATGTGAAGAAATTATGCATCTAGTTGAAACACAGCTTTTTCTTACAAATAATAAATTTATTCTTTTATTATTAAAACTTCAAAATACATGTATATAAAATCAATAAACTTTTACTGAATGGTGCAGATATTATTGCCATTGCTATTAGCATTTACTTTTTGCTGGGTATCATTGTCATTGTCATTATCATGATCGTCATCATCATCTTGTTTTACTTTTGGTAACGAAACAACAACTGGTATAAATTTCTTTCCAGTACCATGCTGTTCTTTTTTCAGCATACGTCTTCTACGAGATCCATCTGCCATTGGACGGTTCAGCTTTTCTGCTGCAGGTTGATAACCTTTAGAAGCAGCTTTACCAAAATACTCTAAAGCGCGAGGGAAATCAGGTGTGACACCAATACCATCTTCATAATATTTACTATTATAATTTAAAATTAGAACTTGCATGCATTATACATGTAAACAAAATAAAATAATAATACATTACCCTAATACATACTCAGCTTGATCAAAACCAAGATCAGCTGAACGTTTGCACCATTTGAAAGCAATGTCCTTTTGAACAGCTAATAAACCGGAAATACCTTGAGAATAGATACGAGACAGATCCAACATGGCGCCTGCATGGTTGACTTCTGCAGCTTTCATGTAATGTTGGTAAGCTTGCCAGGAATCTTCAAGTTGTCCTAACATTCCAGTTTCGGAAACTTGACCCATGAAATAAATGGCATCAGGGTATCCGTGATGAGCTGATTTCTTGAGATATTTAAGAGCTAAACTATAATTTACTTTTTCTTTGGTGTTATGAATGGGCGTCTTTGATGCTTCATCAACATATCTGTAAACAATATATGATTAGCGACCATTTATTAAGCTATACAAATGTATACGTACTTTTGAATGCCTATGCGATCAAATTCATTTGCATAAATGCACCCGAGAACAAAAGCAGGTTCTGCACAAGCGGAATCATTCATATCAGCTGCTTGCTTTAGGTATTGCATTCCTTTAACCAAATCTTTTTTTTTCTTTAATTGGCCACGCAGTAAAATCTTTGCCATTTTCTATCATTTCACAAAAGAAAAAGAAAAAAAAAGTTAGCGTTGATTATCTGTTTATGGTTTTGTCAATAAGCTTACATAGATAGATAATGTGTGTTGTTCTTTTGCACCTTTTTCGTAACATTGAATAGCCTTTGCAAAATTCCCTCTTTTCTTCCATAGATGAGCCAATTCATAATGTGCTTCTGTCCAACCGCCTTTAGAAGCTCTCAGAAAACATTTAAATGCTTTTGCTTCTTGTACCTTTTCATAACCTTTAAGGACACAATCTTCGGCTTGAGGACCGAGTAAATACCAGCGACCTTTGATGAAAAGAGCTTCAGGTTTTCCAGCTTTTGCTAAACGTTCGATCCAGTAACCTGCCTCGGATAAAAGTCTGTGTCTTGTTTGAGCAGGTGTTTCTTGCAAATGCTTCTTGTTATTATTAGTGTTAGTTACATTGGCATCATTGGTAGTTGTACCACTGGCACTCCTTGCCATGGAGATGGGCGCAATTTTATTAGATGGTTGCGTTGTACTGTGTTTGTCGTACAATTTAGAAATTTGAAGCAAGTACTTTGCATATGTCAATTGCGTTTCGTTATTGCGAGTCTTGATAGCCATGCGACGATATAGTTTTGTATTTGATCTGATATTAATCAAACTACAAGATGCAATACTAAGGGAGTATTTGCTTGGGTTTGGACCTAATAATAAGGCTTGATAATCTTCTAGATTGCTATCGACCGCTGCTACTGCCGCTGTTGCTGCAAGATTATTATTGATGTTTCTGTGTACATTAAAGTATTCCTCTGCTTTGCTTATATTGCGATCATTAGTGTCAGGAGTATCATTAGCAATAGAAGATTCCAATGAGATTTCATCAGGCACTTGAGCAGTGTAAATAGCCAAATTGGGGATAGATCCAGTAGAGACACGATTTACAATCTTCTTATTTTGCTCATTACTTGCCGCAGAGAAAGAACGTTTAGAGTTAGATGTACCCCAAGGTGAAGGAATTCTAGTAGTAGATACAGAAGAAGCACTAGCAGGTTGATCAAAGTATTTTTCAGCAGCAGAGAATGAATAAGAAGGATCTTCTTCTTCTAGTTGCTGCTGTTCATCAAATTCATTTGCAGTTGTCAATAAAGGCATTGAATTACAATGTCTTTGGAGTTTATTCACCTTTGTAGCTCCTGGCACTTGGTTACACGTAGTAGGTAATGTTGTAGAAGTAGATGACGGATGATAGGAAAAAGAGGACACTGAATAAGAAGGTGTAGATATACTACTACTGCCGCTACTACTGCTTGTAGTTGTAGTATTTGGAGTATTGTCTTCATTGTTATTACAAGATAAAAATGTAGCAGTAATTTGAGCACAAGCTTCCTTGTCATCTTGTTCAAAATTGACTGGAGTAGTACGATTTGAAAATTGATTCAACTTTTGTAATAGAATAGATGTTGGAGGATTATGATCATCATCAAGTGAATAAACTTGTTCTTTTGATATTTTCCTTTGCAAAATGGCAGTATTGATTTGTTGAGATGCAATAATTTCTTCACTTGGTGGCTCATAAGGTTTTTCAAAATGAGTTTCCAGGGGCAATAAACCATTTTTAAGAAGAGGTACAGGTACACTGCAAGATGAAGATGACTCTATTTTTAGGCTATCGGATCGACTAACGGAGGAGCTATTTTTAACTGATGTTTTCCATTCTTGATTTAAATCAATAACATTGCTTTGAAGTGGTTGTTGGTATTGATTCCAGCTATAATAATATTGCTGCTGCTGCTGCTGCTGATGTTGTTGTTGGGGATAATAATAACCATTTGTATCATGATAATAGTTGATAGATGATTGAGGTGTTTGAGTCAATAACAATTCACTATGAATAGCTTGAGGAGATTCAACTAATGCAGCTGTTGTCATTGTTGTTGTCCAAGATGGTCCAGGCACAATTGATGTTGAATTTCGGTGCGTTGGATCTATAGTTGATTTGTCTGCTCTCGGAATCTTTGGTAATGGCTTTTTCTTTTGAACTGTTCCAGCTGTATTCGGAAGATTTTGATGTAATAAATCTGTACAATTAATCAGTCTATTTGCATGTAATTATTAGGATACATATTACTTATATACCTTCTTGGTGATTATTTGATACAATTTGCAACATTATTCAAGCAGAATTTCAATAATAAAAAATGCAAGAGAAGAAAAGAAAACGCCAAATTTATTATAATAAATATATATATATATATAAACTACATATAATGAAGTTATTCATAATAATGTCTAAATTTGTAAAACTTTGGCAGCAATGTTTTTGAGGGTTTTACTAAAATAGTGCAAAAAATATTGTATCTCTTACTTGATTAAGACATGTTTTTACAATATTATTATCGTCATAATGTGGTATTATTAGTGAAAGGGAAGTAAAGGAGAGGAGAAAGGGTATAAATTGCGTATATATATTTAACGTTGTTGCTGTTGATGATGATCATAATAACACTTATCACATACTCTTTGCTGTTGTGTTGCTAATACACTCACTGATTCCAATGTACCTTCAGGGTCTTGAAGTATATCAGAAGGATTCAAAAACATTTTCCAAGGTGAACATTTGTCACACACGACCATACCACATTTTCGGCAGTGATGCCGTCTTGAAAATAAACCAAACTTTCTTGTACAAACTCTACATGATTTTGCATCTAAATCTGATTCCCAAACATGTTCTTCTTGTGTGTTGGTGGTAGATTCTGTAGTAAATAAATCAACTGTGTTCATTCTTTGTGGCCAAAATTCTTGAGCAGTATTATTCGACCAAGGATTGTTATTTTCGTCGTGTTGGTCTAAATGGTTAAAAGTATCCTCTTCTATTTGTGGTTGTACAGTAGAAGGTACCTCAATTTCTTCATCACCAACCTTGTTATTTAGTTTATCGATTTGCATCAAATATGATTTAACTAATGTTGAAGCTTGATGTTTTCTGAATTCATTGGTATCATCTGTAGTGAATTTGTCAGTAAATGTATTTCAAAAAATATGTGTAAATTTCTTCACTTACTTTGAATTGACTCATTCAATAAGCTTATTGCTTGGTTATATTTCTCTAAACTACGCTTTATAGTTTGAATAGTGTTACCATGGTTAGCGTTGTCGGTGGCATCATCCGATCTTGTAATTTGGTTAATAATGTTTTCAGCCTGTAAGAGGTAATCTTCTTGTTCTTGTTGGTTGATCTCTTGATCTTCATAATCTTCTTCATCCTCTTCTTCTACATTGGCAATGGTAACGTTTTCCCCCCGATGACTTCCTTTGGTCAAATCCATTCTTCTCTTCATTACACGCACCCATCTTCTCCGTCTAACCCAGTTGTAGCCACTTGTAGGTGCCACAGGTGTCCAAGCATCATCATCATCACTGAATGATTTTGAATATTGCCAGCCTGATGTTGGATCAACTCGAGGATTACTATAATCAAGTTGCCAATCTGTAAGCCAAAACCAATTTGATAAATTACTGATACGATGATTGTTGGTAGATGTTGCAGGTAAAGTTACCATTTCTTTTGATGAAGGTGTACCTGAAGGATGAAGAGACCAAGGACCTCTTGTATCTGTCTTTGTTAAATAATTTTCACTAAATTGAGGTCTAGAAAGACCTAATAATGATGTAGATCTTTGATTTTCGTGTAAAATGACAATGACAGTGACATGAAATTCTAATAAATCATACGTAGCACCAAACATCGAAGCACGTTTGTTGCTAGGATTAAGTACGCCTAAAATGTGTATACTGTGTTAGTATTTAGCTTAAAAATCAAAACTCAAATTTTGCTTTTTCACCTTCTGTATGTTGATGATGCCACCATCTTCTACCTGCTTTTTCCAACATTTCGCAAATATAAGATTCTCCTGCTGCTGCACTCACATCGTAAGCAGCTTCGCCAAAATTATTTTTGATTAATGGATTTGCATGAGCTTCATCTAATAGAAATTCTACAATAGACATATATCCCTTGGATGCAGCGTTGACTATAAATTGCAGAAAGTTTAATAATACAGCACATGTGTTATAAATATAACTTACTAAGCGGAGTGTGTCCCATTTTGCTTCTAACATCAACTTTAGCTTTTCGATCCACTAATAATCTTACAATTCTAAAATAACCTCGTGAACAAGCATTATGCAGTGCAGTCCAGCCATCCTTATCCTTTTGATGTATATTGGCATTAGTATCTAAAAGATATTCTACAACGTGATAATGTCCATTATAAGCGGCTTTCAACAAGGCAGTCTAGAAATGTATCACAGGAAATTAATCAAAAAATACGCGTTTTGGGATTTATCAACATAATTTCATTCTTTACCTCGCCTTCTTTATCTGTAGAATCTACTCGAACAGCATATTCTTCTACAAGACACTGAATAATCTTTAAATGACCTCTTGAAGCAGCGAAGTGCAAACAAGTTAATCCAGTTGCAGGGTGAGGATCATTTACCGCTTGAAGTTGATCAGGTACCATTTGAAGGAATTGTCTCAATAATGCCAAATTGCCAGACAATGCTACAGATCTCAATGTCTTGTGTTCTTTAGATTTACTCGGGCTACGTTTTGCAGCAGGAGTGGTTACAATATGAACAGGATTGATGTGTGGTAATTTCAAGAATTTGTTGTGTGAATAACCATAATATTTATGGATTTCACCAGGTACAGCAGGTGTACAAAAATCAATGACTGTAGTCATAGCTATTGGTTTTTAGTGTTTAAAAAAGAAGAAGAAAAGAGGATGTAATTGTTGTGTGCTTTTATATTTAATATACGGTATATCAAGGAAAAGAAAATAGCGTGTAGTAGGAAATCAAGGAGTATAGAAAATTATAGTATTTAAACATCATCCAATAAAAGTGATATAAAGATGCTGTGTAACATGTAGAAAAAAAGACGTACCTGGATTAAATCCTCGAGGGAACTCTTTTATAATAAATCAGTATCTTCATCCTGAGACTCAACCAGACTCAAGGTATTTTCTATCTGACTTCGACATTAAGAAGTGAAATTGAAAAATTAAAAAGTATTTTTGAGTCACCCGCTTAAAATATTAAAAATACCTTTCGAAATACCTCGTTTCTGTGAGTCTCAGACTCATAATAATTGTTTTCCCGAAAATTTGCTTATTGGTTCCCTAAAATCGGTTCCTGGAATAAATCCGAAAAAAAGAGCTATTCGACATCTGTCTTCTTTTTTTTTTTTTTTCCTTTATCAATTCTTCTGATAATTTTAACAACATGAACACTCAGCAAAACAACAACACCTCTAGCTCTAACGAGCAAGGAATTCGACGTATGATTGATAATAACGTTGCAATGCACCGTAGTAACCAGATGGTACTTGCCGAAAGTATGATCCAACGTCCTATCAACACTATAAAAGCTTATTCTGCAAAACAGGCTGAGTGGAAGGTATGTACAGTTGTGTAATAATGTATGTACCAAAGTAACTAACCCTCTTATATTACTTTTTGTATAACAAAAGCAATGGTGCCATGGAAAAGGATTCAGCGATGGTGAATGTGTAACTGACGCAAAGCTCAGTTTTTTCTTGGATGATTTTGTTACTACCCGCAGGCGTAAGTTGAGAAAAAATGCAGATGGTACAGCCATTCCCTTAGGAAAAGAATCTGTTCTCAGTTATGTTAAGGCTGTCTCTGATTTGTGTACAACACAGAAGGCATTAGGTTGGAATCCAAACGGTGTAGCTCGGGGCCCTCTTGTACGAACTTTTATTGATGCTCTTGAAAAAAAACGAGCTCAGAGTAAAAGAAATGCATTTGAAGACAGAGGCAAGAACACTCTAAATGATGGCTATAGCAAAATTGAATTGGAAAAAATTAGCTGCTACTTTTTGAATGAAAAAAACAGCCCACTTGGATCCAGAGATAGATTATGCTTTCTTCTTAGTCACTCGATGCTTTGTCGTAGCCAAACAACTCTTGGAATGCAGTTTGCCGACTTGTTTTCACTTAAGATTGAGAATCAAGGTGTCACTGAGTGTATGTCTCTTGTTACCACGATAACTTTTGGAAAAACTAATCAACACGGAAAGATCGAATATGGTTCCGCTGTAAGACACCGCCAAGTTGAAGTCTGTTCCGTTGGTGCTCTTGCTATAAATCTTTTCTTGAGATTTCATTATGAAAATGAGCCATTCCCAGATTTTACAAGTCGTGACAGATGGTATGAAACTTGTGTTGTGAAAGGTGATGACCCATTTACTCCAGTTCATTACAGTACTCAATACAAGGCTTACACGAAGCATTCAAAAGAGTTGGTATCAGTACTTCAAAGGTAACCCACGCCAATCGTAAGAGTGCATTGAATATGATTGCACAGAAAGATGTAGCAGGTGATCAGCAAAGAAGAGTTGGAAGGTGGGGAACTGATCGTATGGTAGGCTGCTATGTTTCAAGCCTTCCAGTTGAGGCTATGAAAAGCCTGGCCGGCTTTTCAGGTCGCAATGTTAACTATTTCTTGACTCGAACCTCTGTCATTCCACCAATGAGTCTTCAAGTGCTTATCTTCCCTGACATTGAGTACTGGCAAGATAAATTCAAGAACAATGATGGCGTTCAGGAGGATATTGCTGGTCCAAATTTTTTGCTCTTGCTTTCTTATTTGCGTGTTGTCTTTTTGCAAGTAAGTGTATTTTTGTATATTTTCTCGAATAATTGATTTTATTTATGTGCTAATCACTCAAATATTTTGTAATAGGATTCTGTTGCCTTAAAGAAAGCTCACCCAGATTACTACCTTTGGAGCTGTAGCTTGTTTCAAACCGAATTATATAAAAACTTTGAACAGCAGCTTCTCTCAGCTCTGCAAGAAGAAGAAAGTCTATTTAACGCAAGCCAAATGATGCAAAGGGCAATGCCAGAATTAGTATCAACATTGGAATCAGGCTTTAGTTTGATGGCTGCATCTATGCAAGCTATGAGTACCTCACATTCAGCAGAACTTCAAAAATTAAACAAGCCATGGTCTGAAATTTTTGCCCTTGGAAATGCATTTTTCAATCAAGGCGATGGCTCTTTGCACATTCCTTCGAATAACTCTGTTCGGAACACAATCGACACTGCTGCTAGCCTACCAACAGCATCTCATTTAACAACATACAAACTCAACAGAACAATTGTCACTGTGACAGATGTCTGGAGAGAATATGCCAGTGGGTTGTGTGGAGGTCCTTCTGTAGAATATTTGGAGAAGGAATTTGGAACTTCTTGGAGAAAAGATAGAAAAGAATCACGTTTTTTTAGTCGCAGAAACGAATTATACAAAGCCATCAAAAGTAAAGCAGATGCAGAACGCACTTCGTGTGAAGAAGCTGCTCGTAGAATTGAAGAAAGAAGAGTATTTCTTTGTATATCTCTTGACAAGCTACGTTCTGTTATTAAAGACGACAGCCTTAACACCTCAAATTAGCTTTCTCTAACATCCTCCCCTTTTTTTAAAAAAAACCTCCATAAATAAAAATATAAATACTATTAGACACCTATATATGCAATACTATTGTTTCCCAAATCCCCTACTAAGGCTACTTGTTTATTTGAAGTTTTTTTTTTTTTTTTTTTTTGGGAAAAGATTTGACCAAGCCAACTAAACTAATCTACAACTTTGTCATTACTTGCCAATCTACTTACAAGACATCATCTTTTTCAATATTTGCAAATTAGCAACAAAACTAACTTTGATTGTCAACCTGTTGCTCTCAAACATATTATATGTCGTAAAAAAAGATGTAAGCGACTCCCATGTCTTTAATTGTGCCCCAACGTTGCCTTCAATATTGATCATATTGTACAGTATTTTAACTCGAATAAATAAAATTAGAAACCTAAATTTAAATTCAGCCAATCAAAGCTCTTGAATTGCTTCATCTATTTCTAAATATGGAAGTCAACGAATGTCTAATACCAAAAATTAAGTGGATGAAACTGAATTTATTCAGTGTTTGACTGAGTAACGCTCATAAAAACCAGAAAAAACTTCAATAAAAAATAATAAATTCTGGAAGTATAACTCTATCATAAACCTGTCAAGCTTAATATAATATTAATATGTGAATTTTTTCATTAAATAACTTAATATTTAACTCTGATTTGTACTTTCAGTTATAATACATTTTATTATGTATTATTCCCCCTGGGGAAAGCAAGTGTTTCACTTTCTGATTATCCATTGAAATAGGTGCACGCTCCGATTTTGAATCTGACCATATAAAATTATACATTATGCAGATATTTACACTTGACTGAGCTTAAATCCACATCTGCCAAATGCCTTTTATTTTCACTGTTTGTATTGACATCGTAGACACTATGAATCAAACTTATCTGAAAGGGGGAGAAAGCTTAAACTATTTTGATTGATAGCTCAGTACAGAGAAATCTTTGTTAGTTATTGCATATACATACATATAATTGATTATTAGTAAAGTCTTTAATCGACTATCCAATACAGCAATTTGCTAGACATTTCCATTGAACCTAATTTATCAATTCGATTGTTATCAATGCCAATTTAACATTTAATATAACAGGACTGCGCCTTTAAAGCTGTTTATTATGTACGAACACAATCTTTGAGCCCTCTTCCTTTTCTTTATCTTGTTATAACATATACATTATTATTCAAAATGAGAAGAAGAAAAAGACAATTAGATGTTTATATTTCAGGCACAACCACCATAAACCCTCCAGCCTCATTTGAAGGTGATGGCCAAGGATGTCGTAATAGGAAGCGTTTAACATCCTATGACAAAGCAAACCACATGAGTGCTTTAGAAGCTCAATTCAAGATTAGACTTGCAAACTCAATCGAGCAATGTAAAGACCAGAAATATGATAAACTTTACGAGATTCTTCTGAAAGGTACAAGACTTCCCAAGGGTGTGGTAACTAATGCTGCAGCAAGTATCAATGTCGATGCTGCTTCTATTGAATCATTTTTGAGAAATGAGTGTAAGAAAACAAAGAAAAAGAGCGTAGAATACTGGACAGATTTTGTTCGAAAAAACTTCGTCACCACAAAGCGCTCTATTTTGAACAATGAAGCAAGTACATCATCTACTGACAACAGAAGAGATGATGATGATGACGATAGTAATGATGATAGTAATGATGATATGGATGAAGATGAAGATGCCGATGATGAAGATATCGGTGAATATGAAGACAGCACGCAGTACAGAGTCTACTCTACTTCTCTTCGATCAGTGCTTCGATCAGACTTATCTCAACAAGCTCAATCATTGTTTACAAGTACTATCAACGACAACATGCAATCTGTCTCAGACTATATATCTGATTTTAGTAATCAAGTCTTCAAAATGATTCTCGTATTCAATGAATATAATTTTGTCTTGGAAAATCATGCTGTGTCACTTGTCGCTCATGAGGGCAGCAAGATATCTCAAGTCTTGCCTGAAGGGTATTTGGAAGAAGATGCTTCAGTTGCTAAACCCTTGGATCCTAACTGTTTAGAAGATGAAGATTTCAAGGCCAACTATGACAAACTGTTTCAAGACTCACATCTGGAACTCATTCATTCAACATTCTATGGTGCAAGGGGTGTCCAAGACTCGTCGTTGAAGACACATATTCTTCATAAAGCAATAGTAGATGTATTGGGTCGTGATGAAGTGAACCTCTACAAAGACTTATCTTCACACGTAACAAAGATGGCTCGCCAGTTGTATTACATCAATTTTCATAAAATGTGGTCAGACAACATCATTGTGAACAAACTGCTGACAAGGCTCTTGCGATTCCTCTTAATCATACATCTTTGCCCTAATCAAGATAATGATTTCAAGGCTAACAAGGCGAAACATCAGAATAAAGGCAAAAAAGCAACGAGAAGGGTTACTAACTGCAGAATACCAGAGGAACGTATCTCTTTGTTACGTATGACCAGGAATGGAAGAAGAAGGCTGTTTGCTAATGAGGAAAAGAAACGAATCAAGTACTTACAAAAGGGAAAAGAGTTATCTGCAAGTTTGTGCCAGAGGAGATTAGACACATACAGACAAGCACTTGAAAGAGAGGTAAACATGCTTCAACTTTGAATATTACAAGAGCATTAAATAACATTTTGTGTTATTCATGTAGCGTGAAGAGAGGGATTCTGGTTGGAAAGAAAACCCGAAAAATAAGAGAGGACGAAAAGATGACAATGATGATGATGATGATGATATAGAGGATGCTTTAGTTAGAGATGATATCAATGCTGAAAAGACCAAGGATACTCCCAGAAGAAGGATTGGACAATTGTTACAAGTAACAAGATCAGCATTATTTCAAACACAAACGGTTACAAGACGCTATTTTGAAATGAAGCTCAAGAACCTTGACGACAAAGAATATGAGACAATCATAAAGATAGTGAATTTCGTAAAGCCTTATATACCAGATAAAGATAACTATCATCTCTTTCAATATCAGGTCCCATTTGTCTTGATGGCAAATCAAGTGTTACGATCAATTGGATACGATGGTCAAGTTGTGAAATTAATGCCAATTATCAAACCGACTGCTCTCCACTCCTTCCTTGTTGATACAACAACGCTTTATGCGCTCTTTTGCTCAAAACAATGCAGACAAAGAATGTTTGTTTTGGATTTCAAAGGCAACCGTATCAAACAAGGTTCAGCTCTTGCTAATAAAGATGCTGTCTTTAGCGCATTTTTCAATATTGATCAACTAAAAAAGATATCGTCAAGCTACGGACTAGAGTTTGCAAATAGAATCCACATTCTTCCTGGACTGAAGACTATCAGAATATATGGCACAGTAGATTATATTCAACAACGTCAGAAAAAGCCGAAATCAATCAATAAATCAATAGCTCAGGATGAGGATGACAGATTAAAGGCTTTGAATAATCGTAGATCTGATTTGGAGACGTTGTTTAAGGAACGAAGAAAAGAACTGGATCAGTTTATTTTGACAACCAAGAGTGTTCGTGCTTCGAAAAGAGATTGGAAAAACAAGGTAGCAGATCGAAACAAGTACTATCGTGAAGTTGAAATGACAAAGTTGAAAAAGAGGGAATTAATGATTGGAATTCGTGATGTACGACAAGATCTTCAATCATTAAAACGACAGATATCCGAATATCGAAACCCCTCAACTTCTTTAACATCGACTACATCACCGAACCCATTTATTATCAACAGAAAACCTTGTCATAAAAAGATTGAAGAATGTATGCTTGATACTGACGTAAATTTAGATGATGTAGTATTCAGTGGAACTGACAATGGCATCATCAAGACTACTGAGACAGTTTATTTTGATATCAATCGATTTACATTCCATTTAGAGCTATACAATCGATTCCAAATCTTAGGTAATATGACACAATAGTCCTTAAGCACATGCAAGATAAAACTAATTTATACGCTTATCAATGTTAGAGGATGCCATGGATACAGACGACATGTACAATTTAGAATGCATGAAACTGCCTCTTTCTCTCACCATCGGTCCAAAGGAAATCAATCAAGGTAGTGGGTTGGCTTCATATACCAAATCAATTGTTCAAAAGAAAAAGTCGACAACAGAAGGACATGTGGTCTTGGACGAAGAAGAGAAGTTATCAAATTACAACTTACATCAATGCCAAACAGTTGAAGAGTTACAAGAAGCAATCTCTCATCATTGCGATGCTCGTGACAAATTGCGTTTGTTTTATTACAGCAATTCGCAGTGTAAACAGAGACGAAGATTGGAATTGAAGAAGAGAAGATTTTACGACAAGTTGGCAGCAGATGAAAGAAAAACCTCTGGAGCTAAAAGGCCTATTATGATGATTGGTGACCGTGGACACGGTATAGGCTCACGTATAAAGAAGCATCAGAGATTTGGCGGGCACTGGAAAGAGTCAAGACATGGTCTTTATACACCTACCCTTATCACGAATGAGTACAATAGCTCTCAGACATGTCTCTTCTGCTACTCCAAGCTTTCTCATCCTGTTGGTGTTATTGCTGGTAAAATCAAGACTGTCAATGGTTCGTTTATATGTCTCAATCAAAAATGCCCAAATGCATTTAAAGTGGTGTGTCGGGACCAGGTATCGGCATTGGCTATTGGTTTGGCTGGTGTGGCCCAACTTCTTTTTGGTGTCACTTTTCCTTGTTTTGATGAAAAGTCAAATTATACAAATCGAATCAAATTCAATGATTTAGCCCTTGATTTTCTGTACAGGAAACAACGAATGGGCTCGCCGCTTGATGGCGGCAATACTCTTTGAGGTAGGTAATACATAGCTTATATAGAATGATGTACTAAATATTACTTACTCTTCAAACCCTTTTTTCAAATCAAATTATTTTTATTGGTAAGTAATCAATTTATACTCTTTTTATGCACTGGACTAATCAGACTCCCAATTGCTTCTTTTGGACACATAAGTTAATATACCGTTACAGTATATACCACTTTATCGTATTTCACCGTCAAAATTAAATAAACACAATAATTTAAATAAATAAAAAAAAGGATAACGCACATCCAAACAAAGAGGATGAAGAAGAACGACCAAAGAGAGGAAGGAAGGAGGAGGACGATAGAACGAAAGAAGAGGAGAAGAAGAATATCATTAAATATTACTCTAAATATTGAACCAGCTCATTACATGGAAAAGATACATGTATTACACAAGTAATCAATAACATCTGATATCTTTATTGTAAGTTGTGGGCATATTATTTAGGATCTAATGCAATTTGATTGTTTAAAAATCGTGTTTTGCGCATGTGTATGTATTATGTATGTCGATACGTAAATTAAATATATTTACACTGTTCATAGCTTTGCTAAAGACACCAAATAGTATTATCATGTTACAACTGCGTACATACTTGATAGTGAATTTTCTCGTAGTAATTAAATATGTTTCTATATAGCGGATACAGTTTGAATATGAAATCTCATCACCACCTTGCTGCTGTTGTTAAACAAATTGACAGGGTCCGCTCTGGTTTTTGAATTATTTCAGACACAACTGCTCATACGATGTATTGAGTTAAAGCCTTTGTTATAGAATTGCTCTTTTTAGGAGCATCTTTTAATGATAAAAAATAGTTTTTTATATGTTATTTTTTTATTGTGAAGGGTACACATTTACGCTTCATGGTATTTGATTGATTTTCTTCTCTAATGAATTGATAAAAATTATACCCATAAAATTATACCTAGATTTGTTTTGTTACACTGACACTCTATAGTTGACAAATTATTAACTTGCTGTGATACTTTGAGAATTATGTCTTAGAAGAAGTTATCCTCCATATGTTGAAATAATTTTGATACCTCTGTAGATCCAGTAAAATTTGAAAAATTGGATTTTCATAGTTTTCAATAATCTTCAAAATCGGAGCATGCTTTCTTTTCTGTAACTAACCTCACACTAAACACTTTTTAGGATACATCTTAGACAGTGCTAAACAGATATGAATTGGTCGCATTATGCTACCTATTCTTCAATTTATTCTATACCTCACGAAAGACTCAAAAACACGTAAAATTGATTACTTTTTCCTTGAAAACTGGGTCTCACTTTTCATCCCTGCTCTACTTTTTTTTTCACTAAATAACACCAAGAAAAAATTATATGTCAATGTACCTGAGATGTTCAGCTTTAATTCAAAAATAAGTGTCCAAAAATATCCTATTTTTTGC
Source organism: Mucor racemosus (assembly GCA_027405735.1). Taxonomy (NCBI): domain Eukaryota; kingdom Fungi; phylum Mucoromycota; class Mucoromycetes; order Mucorales; family Mucoraceae; genus Mucor; species Mucor racemosus. The sequence continues at coordinate 1,234,896 of JAPEHQ010000012.1, read as the reverse complement.
AGATGGTATTAATTTTTCAGTGCTAATGTTTCAGATTTTTTACGCGTATTTCACTGCTAACAGTTGAAAACTTTGAGGCTTCATATCTCCACAAAAAATTAAGTTATACTCACACTTTTTAATAATAAAACCTACTTGTTTTGAAGCACTCTATAACATATTTAAGCATGAAAAAATTCTGAGCAAATTTTTTTTTTTTCATTTTTTTGACATTTTTGTAGTAGATTTCAAAATATTCATTAAATTGAGCAACGCTTTTTTTGCATTCATGTCATCTAGCTCGTGGAGCTCTCTTAGACCCAATTTATTTTTTTTCAAAATATTGATTTTTCATGGAGATATCCTCAAAAATGTGTGCAAAGAGATACCTTCGCTTCTACCCCCCGATTTTCCCTTGTATACCCTCATCCCAAATTCTGAATTTCAAAAAAATTTGGACAAAAATCTTGTTTTCTCTACAGAAAATGTAGCTAAAAGGTTAAATAGTAGCTCAATCAATAGATAATTTTGCTATGCATTATCTCCATTATTCAAATTTAAAATATGCTTATGAAAAGTGTTCTGTATCTTAAAAAAACCTCTAAAATTTCAATTGCATTTTACGCAAAATTTTACGTGAAACATTTTTTTAAATTTTGTTTAGATGAACGCAGAATTTAAAACTGTACAAAAACTATTTAATAAACTAAGTCGACTTACTTTGCAGTTCATGAGCCTTTAAACGATTTTGTTTTTTGCATCATTTTTCGTCCATTTTTTAAAACAAATTTTGTAACCCCGTTACCATAATGTTAAGCTGTGATATGAATTATTATTTTGATTATCTCGACAAAAAATCTATATTTTTCGCTGAAATAAGAAAAGCAGAGTAGCTCTCAATTGGCTCTATCTTACGAATGCAAAAAAAAAAAAACTAGTATCTCAATTTAAGTGCTTAATCTTTTACAATCGACCTTATGTCAATTTAAAACGTCTGTTAAACCTTGGTGTTTAATATGAAAATCAGACAATGCTGCATTTCATGCGTCTATCATCATGCTACTATTAAATCATGGAATCATGATTCCATTATATTCATACAATATTCATATGTTCATTCTAATTATATTATCCTTCGCATTTAATACACTCATCCAATTAGTATATAAACCCTCTCCTCAATAAACTCATAAAATGGTATATACATTTTCATTTGACTAATTTCACAAGTTTATCTTTCGATAAACCACCCATCTCGATGAATTTTGATCCTAATAACTTCCGACTTTATATGAGAGATAAGAGTAGGTACACATCCTTGGCACGATGATCTTGAAGTGCAACGTCCACAGCCTACTGTATGTTGAGAAAAGCATCGCCGAAATGCACCTGTAGATTATTGCGTATTTTATTGAAAACAATTAAAAATATGATCATTATGAATACTGATCCAAGTAATCTGCTAATCGACATGGACATAGATATAAATAGGTACTGCAAGTGCTTCAGCTATCAGCTTTCATGGGTCATTGTGTATTCGGTAAGTTTGAACAACAAGTTGGTAATTTATCAGAAAAATGAGTCGTGTAGCAACCATAAGCCGGTCCTATTTTAAATACAAAAATCTGAAAACTTTGACTCTTTCATGAGAGTCAAAAGTTTTTTGAAACAAATAGTCTATTGTCATCTACCTCATAGCTGATGGCTATTGCATTTAAAAATTAATATATACTTTTTATCATAACAAAGTTTGTTAAAAATGGATGTTAAAGGAATAACAATGTTTGACAATAAGTAGAGTGCAACATCAAAAAGACAGCAGAGAAGCTATCATGAGAACCAGTAATATGAATGATCGAACATGGTTTTAATTGAAGGCCGATCATAGCTATCCTCACTATTTTATCAAAAGCATTCCAGCCTTCCCGAAGCTGACTTCTTTTGATGATTCTTCTAACAAAGCGGAATAAAATACATATTATATGAAAGTGAAAGATAAATATTATTTCAGTTTATATTTAAAGCTATCTATTAACCCTCTTTTTTACTCTTGCACCATATTTATCATTGCTATATATGCCTAGCTTGGCTATTTTTCTTCAATACAATATATCTTAAAATAAAATTTAGAAATAAATGTAAATCAGAAGATTATATACGTGTTCCACGCATTAAATCATACAGGCTATAGTTATTTATATTTAAGAAATGAATAAAAGAGCCGAAACACATCTCTTGCGATATTTTACCTTTACCAAGCAGTTCCATCAATTTTTGGATAAAAAACAATGAACCATTAGTTTCGATTTGGTAACCAAATGCCCAACATTATGTCTGACAACATAACTAAGGTTATACAAGATCTGTATTTTATGATTAATTTAGAAGCATAGTGATAAACTACGGTACATATCATAAAAAATAACAATAATAGACAGTAATTAATATAAAGCAACGGTCTTACATCAGCAGCATGGTATTTAACTAATAAAAGTTTGAGAATATCGATAGTCGTAACGATCTACCTCCAATGCGTTATACGAGTTTTCATTTCAACATAGCGACTCTCAGTAGTACCTTATCAGTTATGATTTAATTTCAACATACTTTGAAATTTAATTAATAAAACAATGTGCATGTTTTCTACATAAAATTGCAGGAGTATAATTGCACTAAAACCCGGATTTTATATAATAAAAAACGAAAAGATATAATCTAGAGGTTAATAGTTATGACTTGGCATTTAAATCAGTGTTAAAAGGAAGCGCGGTCAGATCATGCACATTCAGTCCAATAATTTTCGTTTGGATAATGGCACTTTATAATATTGCATCAAGAAATTTATATCGACAATGTACTTTATCATTGATTGCCTACTATAAAGAGCAGCCGCTTCTTGTTAATATTATACGACAATCTTGTAACGTAGATAGCTGCAAGATGCCATCAAGTGAAAAACAGTTTCAAGGCAGGATAGCCTTACTGGCTTTCCAAACTTAATCGGGGGAAAAGAAAAAAAAAAAAAAAAAAAAAGTAAGCGCAAATGTTACATTTCTAAAGTTCAGATAGAGCAATTATGCTAATGCCTAACATTTTTTAATAACCTTGACCCACAACACTGCTATTTATTGCCCAGCTTACTATTTTTCGTAGCTTTCTATTTTTCTGCTACAAAATACAATATAGTAAATCACGTCTTGTCATTGCCGAATTAGATTTTTTTGTGACAATATTGCGACAGGGCATTTAAACTTTGTATCTTTCAGTATAATGGTGGCACCCCTTTTTTGATTACAGTTCATTCTCAGTAAATTAAAGACTTGCATAGTTACATGATACAATGCAATATTTTCTCTTATCAAAAAGCTGATGCATGTAATTAACACAGATAAACTGAAACAGCGATTTATGTCTGGTTTTCTATACTATTGTTGTGCAAGAAGTAACATTCGATATTTCTTGTACTCGATTTCAAAACAATTGACATGAAAAAACCAACCTCGAGGTTAAAAAAGATAGAGCGGAGGGAATGTCTTGAGAAATCAGTTACGTATTACACAGGGTCGCTGAGTTTATTTAAACCACCAGCGTGGTAATTATTGCAATTCATCAATTGGCATTGAGCGTAGATCAAGCTGCAAAGCTTTTCAAATATTCATTATTTTGTATACTTTAGCATACAGAGAACTCGAATCAAATGAGAGAAACCGAGATTTTTGATGGTAACCAGGTTGCCCTGAGGGATCTACATTATAAATGTACAATTTGACAGTAAAAAAAACTTTAAATAGGCTTTCTGTAGTTTATATCTTTGGGACAATTTATAAAGTTATATTTTATTGTAGAACCCTTAAAATTACATCCATAGATCCTGAAGGCACCATTGATTTGGAAATAAATCATCAGGGAAAAAAAAAAAAAAAACTCAGGTTCAACAAAGAGCAACAAGACCTTACTGAGTATAGACAAAACTCCGTCGTTCATTTAAAAAGATTAAAGGAATCAAAATTAACTACTTTGCAAAAAGTAATTCCACTTATTCTTCTTTTTCTTTTCTCTAAAGTCTTCTTTCAAGACTTTTTCTTTTCTACAATTAATGTCTTTTTTCATTTTATTCAGATTTTTCTACATTATTTTGTTGATTGATTTTGCATCATCGGCCATTCCGACTCCGAATCAGCAATTGAAAAACACAACAGCATCGCAAACACCAATATACAACATTGGTATTATATTCCCCAATGCAACAGCCGTAAAACAAGCTGATCCTAGTTTAGGGGATATGATTGTAACTAATGAATTAGCTATTCAACTTGCGAACGAAGCGATAAAAAAAAGCAACATCTTACCCGGTACATTTTATATAAAGCTACCACTTCGCAAATCATTCGCTTACATGTATAATATAGATGTTCAGCTTAATTTTACTCGATATTATTCAGATGAATCAAATCCTGGCAAAACTGCTTGGGTAGCAGTAAACATGGTAGAGAATGGAGTCGAGTAAGCAAATATAGGAAAATTTGTCCCCGCCGTCTCCTCAATTTAATAATTCATATTACTAGTGCTGTGATAGGTGACATGATATCATCCATGACTGAAGCATCAGCATCTATTTCCGGCATTTGGCAAATACCACAATGTTCGTGTGCTTCAGCCTCGTATAGTTTAACTGATAAAAGTATATATCCATACTTTTTCCGAACTGTCGGCAGTGTTGTGCTCTATGGTGAATCATTGATTGATTGGGTTGAAAGTATGGGGTGGAGTATGTTTGCTCTTATTTATACAAATGATGTAGTTGGACAACAAGTATTACATTCCATGCTAAACCAAGCAAATAAGCATAAAATCACTGCAATGACACAGATACCATTATATAGTTTAACTGAAGAGCAAATTGAAGGTAGGTTATTTATTTGCATTACAGAGACAATTTAAAAAAATAATAAAATCTACATTTAGAATCACTTTCCACTTTGGAATCTTCAGGGTCTCGTGTAGTTATTTTGGCAGATTCAAACACAAACGATCAAATTGCCATCCTTGATAAAGCCATGTAAAAAAAAAAAAAAAAGCATACTAACTTGATTTGAATTATATATATATTGATAAACAATTGTTTAAATCTATAGGAAGATGGGGTTATTAAAAGAAGGTTGGGTATGGATTTTGACAAACGACGTCTCACCTGTATTACAAGAAATTATCAGCTCCACTGAAGAATTAGCCATGTATGACGGACTCATGTTTATTAGTGGGTTATGGGATTGTATGTATAAAGTAATCATTGTGCCACTGCAACTACTAATAATCTCTAAAAAGTGAGTGGTGAACCCAGTTATGACAGTTTAAACCAAATCTGGCAAAATCAACGTGTTCCTGATGATTAGTAAGACCTTGAGAAATTGACAACAACTGCCTAAAACAAAAATATTTAACAACATATTTATAGCAATAATCCCAGCGAATGGAATACAACAGGTTTATCTTATAATGCACCTCAAGCTTACGCGTGTACAGAGTTACTTGCTCGAGGTCTTGACCATGTGAGTGATGAGTAAATAATGCCTTTTGATTATATGTATATTGATGATATATCTAAAAATATATAGGCTTTAAATACATATCCTGGTGGTAGATCAACTGGTTTATCAGATCTATCCAAGGGTAAATTTAATTCATCCAGAATGACTCCAGAATTTTACAATTTGAATTATACTGGACCAGCAGGTAAATTTTTTGATCATATTTATTGTATAATGTATGACAAGCCTAACACAATTTAATGTTAGGCTATATGGGGTTTTCAGAAACTGGTAACCAATAAATTTATGCTTTGTTTTCTATAACTAGACTCTAATATGTATATTTATATGTGATTAATTTAGGTGATCTGCAGTCAGGGTAATATAGCACTAAATATACATGTTTTATGCACAATTGTCTCTAATGTGTTTTAACTTTTTATAGCTACTTTCAAATATTGTACATGTTGAATGGTTCATCTGTGCCTTATGCCACTGTGAAATTGAATGAATTTGAATTTATTCGAGACACAAAGATCATATATTTAGGTCATACAACGCAAAAACCGATGGATATGATACCCAGATATGGTAAGGTTCATAATTTTATGGTATATTCCAGAATAACTTTATTATACGCAACTCACATCAATGCAAAAATAGCTTTAAACCCCACAATTAATCAAGTTACAGGCATCCTTATGGCTGTAATCTGTGGTTTGGGTTTGTTGTGCTCTCAAATTATGATTGTATTCATCTTCTGGTTTCGTCATTTAAAGCCAATTATGGTATCAAGCCCCATTTTTTGTTATCTTCAATTAATTGGCATATCATTGACTTATATTGCAGTGCTACTCTATCTTGAGAAACCAACTGTGGCAAAATGTATTTCTCGGCAAATCATTTTAGTGGTTGGGTTTGCATTAGTGATTGGAAGTATAATAGCCAAGAATTACAGGTAAATTAGCAATATTTTACTATTAATACAACACGATGTGCTAATATTTTGTGTTAGAATCTATCGCATGTAAGATAAATATATCATGTAAATCAAGAAACAATTTATTTAGATTATTTTTTAGATTTCAAAATGTCTTTACTGTTCGAACATCTCGCTTAAAGTCGTATTATCTATGTCGTATTGTAGCTTTATTTCTTGTTATAGGTCTTATTCCACTTATTGCTTGGTATGCTGCATTTCCAATGGAAATATCAGATGCCATGATTTCTGCTTCAACATATTGTTGGTTATGTACTTATCCTACAGCAACAAAAGGAAACTGGGGTCATATTAATATTGCAGAATTAATTGTTTTGATCTGGTGTGCACTTTTGATTATTGCATCTGCTTTTCTTGCCTTCAAGGTAGTAGTAGTACCAAAGATTTAATAAGCTTCTATATTTAACATTTAATCTAGACAAGAAATGTAAATAGAAAATGGTCAGAGACCACACAAATTGCCTATGTGAGCTAGTAAGTTTCGCCCTAAAATGAAGATGATCCCATTTACTGACATTTTTACCTTATTTAGCAACGCTGGTCTAGCAGCTTGTGTTGCTTCTCCTAGTTTCTTTATACCCGTAGAAAGCTTTGTTACAGCTATTTTCCTCAAGATCTCTAGTGTTTTATTTGCTGCAACGTTCACATTAATCGTCTTATTTTTGCCTAAATTCTTGTTGATTGTACGACACATTATCAAAAGCAACAAAAAGTTCAGTTTATATCGCATGAACACCGAGAGTCATGCAGAACTTACAAAACAATCGCATTCAGGATCCTTGGATGAGAATTTAAATTTAAATTTAGTTGCCAAAAATATGCTTGATTTTACGGTAAAAGCACATGAAGGAATGCTACCTGTTAAAAAGTTGGCAAGGTTTGAATTCTTTTCTATTTGGGAATTGAAACATATTGTGCTTGTTCCCATGAAGCGATTTTTCATTCTATCAAATGTAAGTACTTTTTTGGTTTTATTAACCATTTACTAATCATTAATTTTCTTAGAAATCTGGTCTAGATGCTACTATGCATCATTATATCGATTGGGAAAGACTAGAAACCAAGAGCAAAAATCATCATACGTTTAGTGTACGCACAAATACTGGGCTAACATTTATGTTTCAAGTTAGCGATCGAGAAGCCTTGGATAGATGGTTAAATTGGTTTAAGGGTGTAGATACAACACCTAATAGAGGAAGAAATGTACAAACACCACAGCCATTTCAGGACGAACGAAATGACAACGATAACGATAATGTTAATGATACCGAAGAGAAATCGTCATTTAGTGAAGATTTATCAATGCCAAAAATGCAATCAGCAACATTTGGTGGAGTCAATGATTCTTCAAGTATTATTCCTGCCAGTGCATCCTTTTTTAATTACACTGCAGATTTTTATACGCCAATGTCTTACTCTGATACACATCATCAATTGCAAAGTGTAGATAACTCCAGTTCTGCTATATATAATAATAATAATCGATCCTCTTCTCGATACAGCAGTAATATTCCCAATAATAATACCATACCTAGTAGAAGTGATATACCTCTGGCAAGCAATTCATTTGGTGTTGTCAATAATGAAAATTCTTGGCAAAGATATCCATAAATAATATTTAATTTAGTCATACCGAATGTATATATACCCTCCCCTTCCCCTACCGCTTCCCTCTTCTTTTTTTAATAATAAAGTTTTGTTTGATTGTATTTTGAAAAAATATATAAAAAATTTATTTTGTTAAAAAAAAACTAAATGCAGCAATTATAAATATTATAATACTTGTATGGTTATATGTAATACATGAATTGATATATGATAATCACTTATATGTATATATATATAGTGGTAATTAGGAGAAAATATAGGGGAGAGGGGGGGGGGATGTAATTTTTGAAAGGAGACCATCACCCAATTCAATTTAATGACACTGTATATCACGACTCGCCTTTAATTTTCCATTTCCAAATATCAAATGTCCAAAGCCTGCGCCTAATACTGTCGCAATCATTAAATAACCATTATATGTCATAAATACAAGCATCAACCAAAAACTAATAGCCACAAGTACTGCGTAGATGATCGATCTTAATATTTGATGTTTACTTGAACGTCTATTAAATATGAATTAGTTTTCTAATACACATTTATTGCAAGTGCTATGATTTAATTTACCTGACTAAAATCATGTCCTTTCTTAAAAAGCTTGTTGAATCTGCTGTTGTTGTTGTGGTTGTGTTTACGGTTTCATATTCTCCTTCTCCATGACCACCAACTAATGTTTGTTGATCTGATAATTTCTTCTTATCGGCTTGAGACCATTGATCTTGTAAAGAATTTGACCAAACACGTAAATATTCATATCCTGCTGCAATGCAAAATACAACAATACATGATATTAACATTTCTACAGCATTATGAATATGCCAACTCTCAAATACAACACAAACATCATTTATCTGCCAATTAAAAAGCATCTATTTTTGAAAGAAATCTTCAATTGTTATGTTCATAATCACTAGATACATATAACTTTACATTCATTGCACAACTTGCTGGCATATCATGACTAGGAGGCATACCATGGCCTGGCATTGTGTGACCTTCATGTCCTGACATACCTGACATATCGTGGCCAGACATCATATGTCCTTCATGTCCTTCCATGTTATATTGTTAAATTATCAAAGTGAGAAAAGAGAGAGGAGAAAAAGAAATACTTATCAGATTAAAATGAATTAATAAACCCGGTTCTTATTTTAAAGAAAGCAAACCCCACCATCCATCACTGCAACAATTGCTTGCAGGGCAGATCTTGTAACCAAATCCACTAGCCTCGGTCCGGCGATCTACTTGTTTTACTCGTTTTGCTAATGGCTATTTATACTACTCAAGATGCAGGAGGCATTAGAAAGTATTCAGGAGATATTATATATCATTTATTATGATTATTGTTTGCAGAAAAAAAAAAAAAAAAAAAAAAAAAACGATTATTTTCAAAAACAAATCAACATCAGGCAGCGCTAGAAAACTGTCCTACCCACTTCATAATATGCTTCATATCTCACTACCTACTCTATCGATTTTCATCAAATAAATACTATAATTTACTCTAGATGTCAGAGTCTATACTCAAATTTAATAAACTGATATAAACTGCTTTTGAGAGTAAGGAAAACCCCTTTAAAGCTTTTTTTTTTTTTTTTTTCGAGTAAAAAAATCAAAAATTCATATCGTGATGTTTAATGTATCTCACCTTTGTGTTTATATCGATATATGAAGAGCAGTTCAATTGTGTCTTGCTTTTTACTTGTATTGCATGGGCATTTGATGGGAGCATTAACTTTCGCACCAACCTCGATTAACCTCACCACAATTGGCTCAAAATTTCAAGGTCGTTTTAATTCACTACCCGTTTCCTTGAACTGCTGCAGGTTGATTTTTCCACCGTTTTTGATATGTTAAAGCAAGTATATTCTATTGCTATAACCTCTCGTTTGATTACGATTGGTATAGCGGTAGCTACATATTTTTTCACTGGAAGTTATGACTCATCAGGCGAGATACAGCTCGATACACCATCAAAGCATCTATTGAACGTGTTTTTACGTTGGGACGCACTTTATTTCTTACATATTGCCGAGAAAGGATATGTATATGAACAAGAGACAGCATTCTTTCCCGTAATGCCATTACTAGCTAGACTACTTGCAAACACAGGTATTCATCTATATATATTTCAAAGTTTTCATGTGTCTAACTATTATTCAGTATTTTTGCCTCTTCAAAATATTCTAGGCAACAGATACACACTGTTACTTTCTGGTGTTACAGTTGCCAATGTATCCTTTATATTAGCTGCAGGCGCCTTATACAAGTAAGATTGTATACAAATCATATATCATTTAATCGAAATCTTATCAATTTGTTCATAGATTGACATTAACAGTTTTACCCAAAAATAAGCAATTAGCATATGTGTCATCTATTGCTTTTTGTTTATCTCCACCTGCAATGTTCATGTCCTCCTTCTACACCGAATCTTTATTTGCTTTGATGAGTTTTATAGGTATGAGATGGGTGATTCAGAAGAAATATTTACAATCTGCATTGATTTGGGGTATTGCATCTGCTGTGAGATCAAATGCAATTGTATATTCCGGATTTTTCTTCTATGAACTAGTTTGGATTCGTTTAATTAATCGCAAGGTAACATAATAGAGAGATTAATGGTGCGAGGCTTTATCTTTCTAATAGAATCTTAATTAGAATTTTATTACTGGATTACTTCGATCTGTTATATATGCACTAATTACCGCAAGCGGGTTTGCTGTATTTCAGTATTATGCTTATGCAGAGTTCTGTTCATTAGATAGACCATGGTGCACTGAGAAATTACCTCTAGTATATTCATTTATTCAAAAGGAATATTGGTAAATTATTATGCATACTTATTTGTCGGAAATGGCAATTGATTTATGTTAACACATTTGTAGGGATGTTGGATTTCTTTCCTATTATGAAATTAAGCAAATACCCAATTTCGTGCTTGCTGCTCCTATCATTGCTCTCAGTATTTTCGGTTTAAAAGCTTATATTCAAAATGATTCAATTGGATTCTGGACATTGGGAGTGAAAAGAAACAACCACAACAGCAATGACGATTATTACAGTTCCAAATTATCTGTATTTATGTATTTATGGACTTTTCTATTATTTTATGCAACTACAAACATGCACATTCAAGTGATTATTCGATTTTTTACATCAGTACCGCCATTTTATTGGTATGTGGGGAATTTATGGATTAAAGGATTCTGTGAAGGAAAAAACACACTGATGGCCAATGTTGTTTTGGGTTATTTTGCAATTTATGGTTTGATTGGAATAGTGTTATTCTCCAGTTTCTTACCTCCAGCTTAGTCTATAGAGCGTGTAAAATTATATACACACCCATGTCTTTATGTAAATAGTCAATGCACAGGTATATACAGGTATACACTAAACTAAATAAACCATATTTCATCATTTATACACAAGAGTCGACTTCTTTGGCAATGTGTACATTTGCTGTTTTCTGCGCAATAATGTTTGGTTGATAATTGAATTGTTATACTTGTTGTCAATCATGGTTAAATTGATAACCTGAAATCCAGTTTGCTATCGTGTCTTCCTCATATAAATTCAATGTATATGACACACGCAATAATTACATACCGATCAATTAAAGGTTGATTTTATATTAAAAACTCGGCAGTACAACATTCTTGTACCATCGTGAATTAAAATATGGTACATTGATATAAACATTTAAAGGCATAATTCATTTATGATTAAAAACGAACGATACAAAGGCTCATTTTTTTCTTTACTTTTGCTGTAAAATACCAAATAATCACATGAAGTTTTCTATTTCTGCTGTAGTTACTCTCTTGTTTGCACTATCAATTAGCGCCACACCTTCAACGACCGTCGATCCAGGAACAGATCAAGTCCCCCCTATTGGCTTGCCTCCAATAAAGATCCCCGCCTTGGATTCGAGCTTACCATTAAATGTACAAATTGACACAGAAGGAAATCCTATTAGAATCAACCCTGAAACATCTGAATCACCAACTTACTCATTATTACCAGCAAAGTCTGCCTCTATAAGATCGGCTGCCTCGAAAATTGGCCCTTGCGATACAACAAATTTAGTGAGATGTGAGGCTTTCAAACAAAAAAATGCAACTGTTTGTTCCAGCTCCTCGATGGGGACTGCTTGCAATACTGAGTTGGGCACAATGTGCCTGCAAGAAGCTATGAATGCTTGTATTGATTTCACGGGTGCAAATGGATTATTCTGTAGTGCTTTTGGGTGTGGACAATATTTGGATTAGTGGTACTGATGAAAAGATTTAACCGAGAAATGTGGGTGTGTACATAAATATTATAAATAAAACATAAAGATATACGTATATTAAATTAAAATAATATATCCACTATTTTGAAGCAATCAAATAGCACAGACTCACCGTGTCAAAAATTGCGACAGTACGTCTTTGTTTGTTTGATTAATTTTTATTTTTTATTTTATTAATTGCGCTCGCATGACGATCGCTTCAAATATCGAAAACTTGCTTCATGATTTTCTGGAATTGCTCAAATTTGAATAGAACTTTTTGCTGATAGACCTTTTTTCATTAAAGTTCATTGCTATTTTAACGCTCAAAAATTCAGAATATGATATACAAACCACATCTTTGAAATTCTGCAATGTTTTCCAATCAGATTTAGTTGAATTTTTTAAATATAGGCATTGAAAAGCTGATAGGTTAATTTAATTCTCTTTTATATGTTTCTGTATACATGTTTCTTTCTATGTATATTAGGCATGAGATGCGTTGTTTGTTATTCAAAAAGAGTTTGATTCGCTCGTAGGCAATTATGTGCAAACAAGTAAGTTCGACATTTGTAAACATAATATTAAACCAATTGGCTTAACAAAACAAAAAAGGTTTACAATTTTCTACTATTTCTTACGTAAAGTTGTTAAATTCAATAGAATATTCTAGGCAAAAATAAATGTAAAAATATTGTACTTTATATAACCTTGATTAAGCATAAGGAGGATGTTAATTTATTAATTTCGGGTAGTTGTCATCGCCGTATAACCTGGGTTTGGCTGATTCAGGGGTATTTCTAATTTAAAATGATCTGCTGAGCCATAAAACCTACTAGCGAAAAGTGGGCGCTTGATTCCTACCATTTAACCAGCAAATTAATGGGATCCAAAATTATAGTACTGCATACTGTTACAGCTGTAGTATATATGTTGAAATTTGCAGCCCATTTGGATCGATATTCATTGATTTCAAGCATTTTTCCTGTAACTAAACTTCTTTCAACAAGCAGAAGAAGAGGCTTTTTTTTTCCAAAAACGTGCCCAAATTTTTTTCAAAAACAGCTGTTGGCCAATGAAATTAAGAGATGTTCTTTTTATATCTACTGTGCATTAAGTGCAATTTCAAAATTCAATTTGAAACCATTATTTGATTTTATAAAAACTTCCAAAGAACATCTGAAACAATTGATACAAAATGATTTAAACATATATGAATTTTTATTTTCCCATTTCCACAGCAACTCGGGGAGGCTAAATCCTTTACAATTCTGTGTGTCAATACTAGAAGTACCTGCCATCGCAACCGGAGGTCATTTGTATACATATTCGTCGAGACCTGGTGGGCGTATTACTGACCTTCTTAGTAGGCGTAAATAGCAGGTAGCCAACTTGTGGCTCAAACTTATCAAATTCACAATGGCCCATGAAAGCTGATACCTGAAGTACTTGTAATACCTATTCATATATATATATCCATGAAAAGTGGTAGTTTACTTGGGTCAGTATTCATAACGATAATATTAAAATTTTGTCTCAAAAAATTTGCGCAGTAAACTATAGGCGCATTTTGGCAATGGTTTTCTCAACACACAGTAGGTTGTGAATGTTGCTCTTTGAGATCAGCATGTCAAAGATATGCCCCTACTCTCATGTAAAATTGGAGGTCATGAGAATCGAAATTCACTGAGATAGAGGTTTTGTTATCGATTTTTTACAGTTGTAAAAAGTAGATTTCAGATTGTTTTAAAATGGTTTTCGAATGTTTTTGCGCAATAATATTAAATTGAATTACGTAAAATCTTTAAAGAACATGTAATCTTACTCCATAAGCCATTGATATCTCTCGAAAAATAGAAAAATTTATACCAGATATTGTTCAAAAATGACCAAGTTTGACCTACAATTGATTATTAAAGATTGAACACCTACATTGAGGCTTAATTTTTTGCATTCACAAGATTGGCCCAACTCTAAGCTACTCTGTATTTTTTGTTTCAGCAAAAAATATTGATTTTTCGTCGAGATAATCAAAATAATAGTTCTTATCACAGCTTAAGCCCTACAGTTACGGGGTTCCAAAATGTATTTGAAAAAATGAACGAAAAATGGTGAAAAAAACAAAATTGTTTAAATGTTCATGAACTGCAAAGTAAGTAGATATAGCGTACTAAGTGGTTTTTGTACAGTTTTAACTTCTGCATCCATCTAAGTAAATTTTAAAAAAATGTTTAACGTAAAATTTTGCGTAAAATGCAATTGAAATTTTGAAGGTTTTTTGAAGATACAGAACACTTTTTATAAGCATATTTTAAATTTAAATAATGAAAATAATGCATAGCAAAGTTATCTATTGATCGAGCTATTATTTAATTTTTTAGCTACATGTTTCGTAGAGAAAATAAGATTTTTGTCCACATTTTTTGAAATTCAGAATTTGGGATGAGGGTATATAAGGGAAAAATTGAGGTTAGAAATAAGGGTATCTCTTTATACACGTTTTTGAGGATATCTCCACGAAAAATTAACATTTTGAAAAAAACAAAGTTGGATCTACGAGAGCTCAACGAGCTGGATGACATGAATGTAAAAAAAGCGTTGCTCGATTTAACCAATATTTTGAAACTTACTATAGAAATGCCAAAAAATGAAAAAAAATAAAAGTGTTCGGAATTTTTTTATATTAAAATATGTTATAGAGCACTTTAAAACAAGTAAGTTTTATTATTAAAAAGTGCTAGTATAGCTTAATGTTTCTTGGAGATATCGGGCCTCAAAGTTTTCAATCCCTCAGCAGTGAAATACGCGTAAAAATCTGAAACATTAGCACTGAAAAATTAATAACAACTGTGAAAAGTAGGATATTTTTGGATACTCATTTTTGGATTAAAGCTGAACATCTCAGGTGCATTGGTATATAATATTTTCTTGATGTTATTTAATGATAAAAAAAAGTAGAGCAGGGATGAAAAGTAAGACCCATTTTTCAAGAAAAATGCAATAAATTTTACGTGTTTTTGAGTCTTTCGTGCAATATGAGATTTATATAATGTAGATAACGATTATTTCCAATACGGTAAAATAAAGGCTACAAGTGATTATATCACGGAGGACGCAGGGTCATTATTATCGACCATTCTGACATTTCACATTTTATTTAAAAAAAAACAAACAACAAACAAAATTGAAATGCACAAGGTTTAGAATGAAAATTGTAGCAAGAAAAAATGTATAATTTAATAAAGAAATTTGTTAAATTAAATCACACACAAAAACTGAAGATCATCTTTATTTAATATCAATATTTTGTCCTATTTATATACAAATCCTATACTATATTTATCCATTAGATCAGTATTGGATCGATTATATCTTATATCTTTCTGAAAATCCATGCCAGGTAAATATATTTACATTAGTAACACAGCACATTTAAGTTGAGCTTATTTTATATAACTACTAAATCCAACAAGTGGGTATGTCTTACATATCCCGCTTCCCGGATCTTGCTTTAGAACAATAATAAGAACAACCAAGAATACTACCACAGATCAGTTAGCTGACTTCTTAACAATAAGGACTACAAATCAAAAGGTTCATTATCTTACAAATAGCCGGTGGATGCAACAAAAAGTAAGCTTTGCTTTATACATGTACATTCACCCATTCAATAAATGACATTATCCATTATATCAATCAACCAACCTTATCTTGATTCGATATATTTGACAATTAAATGCCAAAATTACACTTGAGCCACCAGGTATCGCCGCAAAAAAATTTCGTATAGGTCCACGAAGCATCACAATTTGGATCATTTTTTTGTATTTATAGGTCTGACCTCTCGCACACATTTATAGATCTCTGCATGCACTACGGCCGAACTATGCTTCCCATGGGCATAATGATCTACACAGATGATGGGCAGAATAAAAACTTTTGTGCAGATCAGGCAGCCCAGATGAGCAGAGCAATGAGATCAAGGTTTTTTAGTTAATTATTAAATTATATCGATCATAATATAATTAATAACGAAGATAATTTGAATGGTTTAAAACAGATGTGAGTTACTCTGGTTCAACAGAATTGCCTTATTGACGAGATATATCAATTTGAAATTTGGGGTTTGAAAGCGTTCTGCCCATGTTCTTCTTTCGGGTACCAAATGGGAACAACGACAACAACCTGTTTGGTAACACTAAAAGTATTTATGCCTTTGTAAATTCCTGTTTGTAACACACAAAATTGTTTTTCTTTCCTACTCTTTCCTCAACCCGTTTATTTACGTTTAAAACGGCAACAAAAAAATAATATTTTTTTATAAACTGGAACCGACGAGGAGTAGCCGGTACAAGTACATGTTTTTCCTATTGTTTATTTGGAAATAAATTAATAGCTATTAATGTTAGGGCACGTTATAATATCTTCCTCGAACGAAAAAAGCGTCCAGAATTTAATCATTTTGTTCCATTATCTATATTATAATAATCAATGCTTTTTTGGTCTAAAGTCGACATCTACCTGAAGAAAAACTGGTGATTATAGAAGTATGTATAGCATTGACTTGATTTGAATAAATAAATGAATGAAAAAACCCTTGTTAATCTATTTAGTTTCTAAAAAGTATTTATTTCTATTTAGTGGCCAACAGCTAATAAGAGGAAAACAAGATGTTGTCTTGTATATCATTATCAACTATCAGAGGTACACCGTAATTATTACTTATTAACTTGTTATTAATACTTAATTTTATTAATAAATCAATTTTTATAGTACAGTCGTGATTCGATTTAGTGGAATCGTTGGGAGGGAGAAAATTGTCCACTAAATCGAATTGTCCACCAAATCGAATAAATCATTTTCCGTAATATTGGATCAAAAAATGAGAATAAAAAGGCGTTACTAGTTTATAGTATTAAATAATATTGTTAATAAAGGCTTTTCATATTCGAGCAGCTGAATTAAACAGTGGATAACAAGAAATTTAGTAAAAACTGAGGTAAATTAGGCACATGATTTGGTCATTCTCCATATTTCTTCTAATTTCATGGCTACCAGATCAAGCTATTACCGGCTGAATACAGTTTTATCCAATAGCATTTGTATTTTATTAATATAATGGACTGGTAGAAACGAAATTGTCCACTATCCACTGAATTGATTCAGTGGATTTAGGCAGTATAATTATGAAAAAAAACACGGGAGATTTCAAACTGTCCATTAAATCGAAAATCCGTTATTTACGAGTCCACTAAACCGAATCACGATTTTAGGTCAAAAGTAAGTTTTTTCTGGTAAAGCATTGAATAAATTGGCTTCGGACAAAGAGGGTAAAAATGTGGCAATAGGTCCCAGTGATGGCCATGTTTATGTTTATGATATTGGAGGGGTAAGACTAAAACTTAATGTAAATCAACTCTAACGCAATAGTTATAACGTAAGACTATATTATCATCAAATAAACTACCATACAATATTAATATGTATAAATATTTATAGTAATAAGCTTGAATCAAGTGGGTACAGCATCCGTAAATTCTTGAAAACGTTCCCAAGTATTATAAAATCTCTTATTTTTAAGACATATAAGGCTTATAAGGGGAATATTTATTTAGAAAATTATTTTTGTGCAGATCAATTTGGACATTTTTTAATTTTTTTTTTCTGATTTTGCAAATTTAGAGTTAATTATACTACCAATTTTAAAAACAAAAAATATATACATATACAGAATTTAGCACTCTATTTGCTGAATAAAAAATAACAAACATTTTTATTGCAAAATATTACATGAAAATCTTTTAACCAAAATTCCGTTTTTTGGCCAAAAGTGCAAATTTTCGTTACTTAACATTTAATATTAAGCTTTTATAAAATGCGTAATAGCTATGCCTACAGTTTTCTCTCACAATGTAGTACATTTAAACGTTGATTTTGGTATCAAAATTTGATTTTTCTGTTTTTTGATCAAAATCATGAGTGTTGGTAAGGATAAAATGAGTCCCCAAAAATGTCCGCTACAAAAACTGAATTTTCAGACCGTACATGGTCAAATATAAAAAAAGTTAAAGAAAAAAATGCTTTTTTATTTAAAACTTCCATATACCATAGTATAAGAGACTTAGGAGGTTAATTATAAATGAAGAATAATTAATTAATTATATATAGCTGTTTTATATCTAATTATACTTTAAATTCTTATTTTAGAAAAATTGAATTTGGATATAATATAAAATTGATATATTAAAGAAATCAATCATGGTGAGTGTAAACTTTTTATATGTACTTTCAAAAGAATTATGTAATACGTTGCATGGTAGAGAATATGACCTGTAATAAGTCAATAAACTATTACTATAAGTCAGTGATGATTGTATTAATTACCTAATAGACCTGGAATTAACGTGCCACCAGCTTTAAACCTGCACAAATTTTAACTTTTTTTAAGAGCTATCAACTCACCCAAAACTAACGATACAATAAAAAAAATCCATAACAATCATTATTTAAACCTTTGTAAACAATTGTTATGGCTCGAATACTTAATTTTACTATAAAATCATTCTGTTGATAGCCCTTGAAAATAGACGGTATTTCAAAATTTAAGCTGTGTGCTCTTAGGTGAGGGTAACTTTTGAAACAAGGATACTCTGTGACACATAACCTCCTTACCTTAAACCCAGCTTACGTAAGCAATGCGTGAAATCAGCATTTTCGCTATCAACTTTCCGAAAAATAAAGATATAATAAATCAGAGCCATAACAATCATTATTTAAACCTTTGTGAACAATTATTATGACTTTAATAGTTATTTTTATTATAAAATCATTTTACTGATACCCAAAATACCATTGCGAATGCAATTGGATCAAAATGTACTGTGGTGCTGCCAAGAGGGAAGCTCGTTTGCGATGTGACTATACATTCAAGTCTCTGGAGAAAAACATCCATTCTTTTCTGGATACCTCTGGTAACCTGACTCAAATCAGACATTATTTCAGAAAGTCGATGGACTACATCGAAGCTTATAGCAAATGTAGAGAAGTTGTCCAAGAAGTTAAGAAATTTGTCAAAAAAAATATTTATCTCACAGAAAATTTAGAATTTCTAAAGATTTGTTATAAAAATAAAATGTTTGTTTAAATTTATTATACTTCTCAATCTCTCAAATAACAAATGAGCTACATTATCTGCCATGAGATGCCTCCAAAAAAAATATATATATTGAAATGGCGGAGTTCCAAAATAAATAAAAATTGAAACAAAATTAAAGTTTACACAGATTTAAAGCTGGTGGCACGTTAGTATTATGAGTTGTACTTGTATATTACCTTATTGTTACAAAACGAAAAAAAAACGAAAATAAAATTACATAAAAAAAAATTATTATATGGTATAAATATGATCACGTGATAATTGCTAGGGAATAGTACGCCTTATACTTCTATTATATTTATTTTATTAATTCCTTTATCTATCAGGCTTTTCAATATATACAATACTTTTTTTAACTCTTTTATGCTTTAATGAAACTTCTTCTTCCATAATTTCATCTTCGTCAAAATTGATAGAATCGACTTCTAATTCATCAAGGCTCATATTTAATAATTTATTTTGTAACGTACTTATTTCAATTAGATTTTTATTTATCTTAATCTCATCATTAAATGCAATTTGTATCTTACTTTCTTTTATAGGAAACTCAAAGCCATCACTATACCAAAGCTTATGATGCGGTAATTCTTCTATATTATAATCTTTAACCATTTGCCAAATATTTTTCAGTAAACAAGATAATTTAAATTGTATATTGTAATGTTTTATATCAGATACCTGTACAGATGCTCTGTTATTATTAAACCTCTCAAATTTACTTCCTATAACACTAAATTCATTCTCTATTATGGATCTAAAGCTTCCAAATACGCTGTTAAAATGTAATTCATTCACACTCAATTTACTATCCTTTTCTTTTCTAACTGGATACATAAAATGCATATCTTTAAATTCATATCCAAGATTAATTCCATTTTCTTTAAATTGGTTTATAAATAGTGGATAACCTCCATCCATAGCCAAACAATCACCAATATGTAGTTTATTATAGAGATTCATTTTTAAGAACATTGTACCATCATTAGATTCACCACATTTTTCGGAGTCTGAAATATAAATTATCATTTTATTCATATCACAAACAATTTGAGTTCTGACACCTGGTTTTTTTAATTTATAAGAATGTAATTTTATTCTTTCTGTATCTGGATTGTAGTATTTTATTTTTGAGTCATGACCATCTATAATTAAAGTTACATTCTTAAATCCTATTGGGTTATATAGTTTTGCAGATAATAATCTTATCTTTATATTTGAAAATAAGTTTAACAAATCTGTGTTTATTATTTTATTGATTCTTTTATAATTGTCTATCCAAAATTTTTTATATAAATCATAAAAAGTAGCATAGCACATAAATTGAGACATTTTCTGCCCTGATAGACCACAAACTAAATGATATAATAAAATAAGACCTTTATCTAATTCAGGATATGGACCTGGATACTCTTGTGTCCCATATAAAATATTTAAAAAGTAAAATACAGGAATATAGCCTAATTGATTAAGTAATACATCTTTTATAAAATTTATATCTTTCATATATTTTAAAGTAGTTCTATGATTATATTTTTTACTAATTATTTTCCAATTAGATTCATAAAAATACCATTTATCAATTATTAATCTATTAATCTCTATATTAATCTTTTCTTTTATATTCTCTTCTTCTGTGTCATTCATTTATCATTGTATACCTTTTTCAATTATTAATTTTTAAATATGCATTAAATGATAAAATGAGATTATCTGTCTGAATTTAGGATATAAAAAATAAAAAGAATATAAATTCAATCTGACCAGACGCCTTAGTCGTTTAATCTTGCTATGCTCAATTACGGCGTTGCTCTACTGGTTTGTTTTTGCAATTTTTTAATGAATGTATGATATGACAGACGGTCTTTCTAGTAGAAAAATTTATGTTTTTATTATAGTAACAGATATTGCCTATTTTTCCTAGTTTATAGTTCAGGCGCTGTGATGCTGCTTTTACATTGGCTGAAATGTGCAATTAGCAGGGTTCTAAATGCGCTAAAAAATGTAAAGCTTTGAAAATCTTTTTATATGTGTTTTGTTTCTCTCTTTTTGTTTTCATATTTACCATTTGATAAGACATATCAGACGACTATCAAGCTGGTATTCTTTTCTTTTATCTGAATACGCATTCTAATATAAGGGACTAATGGTTTTAATATAGATAGCAGTCGTTATATTAGAGACTGATATTTTTATTTTTAACCGCATTGTATGATCAAACATCATTATTCACTACTGTATTGTTGGACGTATTTCTTAATTACCCGATCAGAATCGAATGCAACGATATTTATATCTATTCAACGAAAAGTTAGAACTAGCTACAAACCCACGAAATGTTCCAGAAAAGTGATAAAATTTCAAACGATATAGAAACAAAAAAAAAAAAAAAAGAAAGAATAATCTAATATTTTATTTCATATTTAATAACCATAGTTTCGATCGTAGCTACTGTATACTTGAAAACAAATCTTTTTACAGCTGATACAGTAGTCGCGCTATATAAGGCTAACTTTTTGGAAGGAATTTTCAGCCTTATATAGAGCATAGCCTTATATAACGCGTGTGGCTTAGGTTTATAAAACAGTCCACTTTAGGTATTGAAATTAAATGTCAAATTGTACCACTGGTACTTCCTAACTAGGAATTAACCCACGAAGATCTTTAAGGTATTATTAATATAAATTAGCAGATAGTATATAAACCTTCAGATTTTATAATAATAAATAAAACCTCTTTATTTGATTAGTTATAAATCCTTTGACTGATAATTTATTTTAATAAGTAACACACCAATGGACAAAAACAGTAATAAGAAATCAAGAAATCGCTTCTCTATTGAGCAACAATATGCTATTTGCAATCACTATTTAATGTTCAGTGGATTGTCTCAAGTTGAGCTTGGTGAATGGGCTAGAAAAGAATTTAATATTTCAGGAAGTGTTAGTCAGAAGACTATATCCAACATTTTATCCCGCAAAGATGAGATATTTCGAACCTTTAAAGACGGTAACCTCAAAGGGAAAAGCAACAGAAGCATAAAAATGCCTCAACTTGATAAAGAAATAGAAGACTATATAGATTCAATGAGTGATAAAAACATTCCAATTAATCGTGCAGCAGTTATTCTCTACGCAAAAGTAGTCGCTAACAAGAAATACAAGATGAATGAATTGCCAGCAAAAGATCAAATCAAATTTTCTGATGGATGGTTAAGTAATGTTTTTAAAAGAATTGGAGTTAAATGTCGACACATGTATGGAGAAAACAATTCCGTTAATTTAGATAGCCCTAACATAATTGAAGTGCTAAAAAAGATTGAGCAACTATTGGAACCTTATGATTTAAAAGATATAATGAATTTTGACGAAACAGGGCTCTACTATGAGCAGCAACCAACCCGAACGATCTCCAAAAAGCCAATCGGTGGTTCCAAAAAATCCAAAAACAGATTCACTGTTGGTTTTGTGACAAACTACGATGGATCATACAAAGGTCATCCTATTGTTATAGGGAGAAGGAAAACTCCAAGAGCGGCAACAAAAAAACCAGCATTATATAGAAAAACTACTTCTGTCGGTCAATCCCATTATGTAGAATATCATTCTAGCCCAAGTGCCTGGATGACTACCGAAATTTTTAAAAAGTATATCAAACATCTGAATGCTTCATTTGTCTATGCAAATAGAAAGGTGGCTCTCTTGGTCGACAATGCTTCTGTGCACAAGCTGAAAATGGAATTCAGTAACATCAAACTCGTTTTCCTTCCTGCAAATACTACCAGCAAATTGCAACCCTTGGATGCCGGTAAAGTATCATTACACTTATATCATTGTATTCACATTATAAGAAAAACCATCGTCTATTAATTTTGTTTTCTATTACATAAGGTATAATTGCTAATTTCAAGGCTCAATTTCGCAGACATCAATATCTCAGAGCAGTAAATAAGTATCTTTCAGGCATTCAATTAGATCATGTTGAAGATTACAGAATGGATGAGGTAGATGCCTTGTACTTTTTGGCTGATGCCTGGATTAGAGTAAAGCCAAAATCCATCAAAAATTGTTGGGATCATACGAATATTCTTAACTTTAAAATTAATAAGGAGAGTATTGATGATGAAGCGCTTCTTCCCACAGCCGAATTACCTTTAGATGATGATTTAGTACAAGAATTGAGCGATATTATTTCTGACCTTCCAGGAAATAAGGACGTTGAAGGTCGACAAATGATTACAGCATTGAACGAATTGGATTTGTACGCTGATGAGTCGAATTTAATTGTTGTTGAACCTAAAACAATTGATTTTCTAGAAGAAGGGAATGAGCAACAGGCTGTAGAAAAAGAAAATGAAGAAGGGAATGAAAAAGAAGAGGAGGAAGAAGTAGTTGATCCAAAGCTCATTAGAGCAGACCTAAAGCGATCTTATAAGACGATATTGTATTATGATACAGCGTTTGATGATAAAGACAATGCTATGCTGAAGGTAATTAGAAGAAAACTGGATGAAATCAGAACGGAAGAAGCAGTAGAAAGAAAGCAATCTGATCTTCACGATTATTTTGCTCCTCGTGAACATTAAAAAAAAATTTTTTTTGTATTAAAAAAAGCAACCAATAAAATATATTTCTATCAATTATTCGATTTGAGTTACGTTTTAAAGGGGAAGAAAAAACTACGAACATAACTAACTTAGCAAAAGTGTAACGGGTGAGAGTCGAACTCAGGTCCTTAGCTTAACAAGACCGACAAATAACCACTGCACTAAGCGACAAATTCTAAAAAATTGAAAAATTTAAATTTTTATTATGTAAATACTAAAATTTTGGTCACGTGCTGTTTTATATAAGGCTAAATTTTTTTTTAGCACAGCCTTATCTAAAATAAGGCTAATAAGGCTATTTCCCTGCTAAAAAATTTTTTTTTCAAAAATCTTAGCCTTATAGAGAGCATAGCCTTATATAGTGTAGCCTTATATAGCGCGACTACTGTAATCCGTAAACTAAAATAGTAGGTTTAAAGAAGGTTAATTTGTTTAAATTTTATGTGCAATAAGTAACATTTATAGCCTTAGATTTGGTTTGCATGTAAATTTAAGCAGCAAGTGTTATTTAAGTTTATGCTCGAGCAAAAACCATTGTTTCTGCAAGCATTATAGCTATAAACATATTTACAAATGATAATGACAATTGTAAATATATTGGTTCTTGCATGTATTGCTCTACTACATCAACAACCTATTGAATTTTATTGTTTATAGTCTATATTCAATAAAAACAAATGTAACTTAAAAATCCATTCCAGTAAAAAAATGCAATGGAATTTTGATAACGGCACGATGCTCATGTACAAACCAATTTGTGCCCATTCAATCAGCTCATTATGCTCATGGTCAGATTTTATTATTATGCACAAATAGGGATAATGATATGTTTATGGGCAATTATATTATTATGCACACATGGGATTAATGTTATGCACACGGACAGAATTTATTATAATTCTGCACATACAGGCTTAGCGTTGTGCTCGTGTGCAGTTTCTTTTGTTGTGCCCATGTGCATATTGTTATCTTTTTAATCATATTCAGTGGAGGCACAACAGCTCAGGCTATAGTGTGCAGCCCACCAGGGCACAACGAAATCATCTTGTACAGCGCAGGTCGGTCGTAGTGATGAACCATATCTCTATCTATTCAATTTAACTGAAATACATTGAACGCCAACACCCTACTTGGTAAAACGCCTTATCTTATTGTGAGTTAACACAGCTAATCTGATGCTAGGATGCTAGTTTACATACTGTAGCATCAGCAGTTGAATCAGGAAAAATTGAGGTTAAATTGTAGGTGTTTGCTTATTATTTATGTTAAATCTCATTTCAATCATCATCCCATATGAAACTTGGCATCGAACAAATGGAATTGAAATGATATAAATACTTTTACTGTAGTACCCAGGACCTGATGGCTCCTGGCTTCCTTTCTTAACTTAATAATAAAGACCTTACATTCTCCATGATATAATCGTTTGTAGTCTTTATTTTATTGTATTGAAAATAACCATTATCTACATATAACACCCAGTAGTATCTATTCATACGTATGTTCATGTATAGCCGCAGCGTATTACTTGGATCAGTATTCATAAAAATTATTATTATATTTAAATTGTTTTCAATAAAAGTTCGTAGTAAGATATAAGTGCATTTTGGCCATGATTTTCTCGACACACATTAACTTGTGAAAGTTGCCCTTTGAGATCATCGTGCCAAAGATGTATACCGATTCTCATTTTGGGTTGGAAGTTATCTGGTTCAAAATTTGTCTAGATAAGGTTTTTGCTGTCGGTATTTTTACGATTGTGAAAAGTAGGCTTCAGATGGTTCTTAAATGGGTTTCGAATGTTTTCGCCCAATATTGAGTCAAATTAAGCCAAACCTTCAAAGAAGATGTGCTTTCACTCTATAGGTTATTAATATCTCTCGGAAAATAGAAATATCAATACCAGAATATAAATGCACTGGCCTAACGCTGACCAAGCTTGACCTAAAATTGATTTTAAAAAAATGAGTGTCTAAATCGAGGCTTAATTTTTTGTATTCAACAGATGGGTCTAACTCTAATCTACTCTGTAATTTTTGTTTCGGCAAAAAATATTGATTTTTCATCGAGATAATCAAAATAATAGTTCTTATCACAGCTTAAACCCTATAGTAACGGGGCTCCAAAATCAATTCGAAAAAAATGATCAAAAATGATTCAAAAAACAAAAATGTTTAAATGCTCATAAACTGCAAAGTAAGTCGACCTAGCGTATTAAATCGTTTTTGTACAGTTTTAAATTCTTCATCCATCTATATAAAATTTGAAAACCTTTTTTACGTAAAATTTTGCGCAAAATGCAATTGAAATTTTGGAGGTTTTTTGAAGATACGCGTCACTTTTTATAAGTATATTTAAAATATATTAAACTGAAAGAATGCGCAAAAACATTATCTATCGATCGAGCTATTGCAAAAGTTTGTAGCTGCATTATTCGTAGAGGAAACAACATTTTTGTCAAATTTTTTTTCTGTTTCAGAATTTGGGATGAGGGTATACAAGGGGAAAATGGACGCTAGAAATGGAAGTACCTTTTTGTACACATTTTTGAGGATATCTCCACGAAAAGTCAATATTTTGAAAAAATCTAAATTGGGTCTAAGAGAGCTCAGCGAGCCTGATGACATGAATGTAAAAAAATGTTGCTCAATTTAACCAATATTTTGAAACCTACTATAGAAATGCCCAAAAAAATGAAAAAAAATAAAAGTGCTCAGAATTTTTTTTGTATTATAATATGTTATAAAGCGCTTTAAAACAAGTAAGTTTTATTAGCAGAAAGTGTTAGTGTATCTTAATTGTTTCAAGAGATATAAAGCCTCAAAGTTTTCAATCCATTAGCAGTGAAATACGCGTAAAAAATCTGAAACATTAGCACTAAAAAATTAATACCAACTGCAAAAAGTAGGGTATTTTTGGATACTTATTTTTGGATTAAAGCTGAACATTGTAGGTACATTGGCATATAATTTTTTTATGGTGGTATTTAGTGAAAGAAAAAGTAAGTCAGGAATGAAAAGAGAGACCCAGTTTTCGAGTAAAAAGCAGAGACTTTTACGTGTTTTTGAGTTTTTCGTGAGATATAAAATAAATTTGAGAATAGGTAGCATAATGCGATCAATTTATATTTGTTCAGCAGTGTCTAAGGTATACCTTTATAAGCGGTTAGTACGAGGTTAGCTATAAAAATGAGGGCACGCTCTGATTTTGAAGATTGAAAACTATAAAAATTGAAATTTTGCTCAAGCAGGTGCTTACAGAAAAAAACAGATTCATTTTAGCTTATGGAGCGTAATCTTTACTGAGTATAGCAGAGTAGATGATAAAATTTGCCAATTATAAAATGCAACAGAAGCAAATAAGATGTGGTTTTATAAGGTGAATGTATCTTTTTTATTGATTAATTAGTAAGAAAAACCATTAAAGGATTTAGAGTATAATTGTTTAGCTTCTACAATAAAAATCATATATAAAACTATTTTTTATTATTAGAAGATGTTTCGTAAAGGAGCAATTCAATGACAAAGGATAAATATCAGTACATCATAGTAGCAAAGGCTACTCCAATGCTTACAATACTTCGTCCATTCCATGTCGTCTGCATGTGGGCATCATTTTGATATATTGTAATTAGACCTAGCAACATTTCCATCACCAAGCCTACCTCACAAGCAAAGGTTTTCAAGCCAAAACTTTATTATTTCTCATACCTGTTTTGTATTTAAATCTTTATTGCTCAAAGTTGAAATTACGCAATGTATGCCCAAATTATTTTGCAACACGCTCTGCAAATGCAATAATTATAAAGCCTAGGATTATAAAATGGCTTCGGTTTACCTTTCGTTTCTTTAAGATATATCAATTTTAGTGGAAAATATAGCTCCAGGCATCAGGAGTGTGCGAAAGACAAACGAAAGAAAAGCGAATATTTAATCCCTGATTTGCATTGAATTCTCTAGAGAGAAACTGTATCGTATTTTTGTATATAAACATGAGCTCTTCACTTATTGAAACCTAAATTAAACTACCTTATCATCAGACGATGCTTTAATCATGAGCTGAGAAACTACCATAAATATTTACCTCGTAAACGATTTGACTTTACCATTTCAGTCCCTTTACGATATATATATAGTTTGTATATATGTTTGATGTTTCAAATGTTCGTTGGTCATCTGTGCTTGCTTGGCAAGCTTTTAGTTTGTCTAAATTTAGATAAACAAATAACATTTGGTATAAATTTCTGTTTATGATACTATTTTTAAAGTTTCATTTGAAGAAAAATTTTACTACTTTTAAACCATTGTGTATCTTATAATGCGCCTTGTATTGTTACAATGTAACCGCAAAGTCCATTTATAGAAAAAATACCCAAAGTGGCTGATTTAACAAATCATTTTAAGCCTTGAAAAACTTGATAATACGCATACTCCCAATGGCCAAAAGTGTTATTTTTATGTAAAAACCCCTGGTTTGGCTTTATATTGGTTTGACAAAGACCATGAAAGTTTTCATAAACTTAAAACACCAAAACAATGACAACAAAAACTAAAATCATATATGTTACACGAGATGAAGGATCATGTTGCGATCATCATTACTGAATAAATAATGGCTATTTTAGGAAGGATGTCTACATAATTGTTGAGTAAACATGGTAGGTATCAATTAATTGCATTTACAAGATGTATGCACAATAAATATTCAATGTATTTTGTAAAAAAAAAAGGATGAATTTATTTAATCAGAGATTTAAAAATATAGATAAATAGATGTACACATATGCAAATGATAAAGATGATGCAGGTAATATGTTTGTCAAGATGAGGGCTTTTTCCTAGTCGTAATTACCAGGGACAACTCTTTCACAACCATAAGTTGAAATACCCAAATTACAGTCAGATTGTTTTTCACAACAGCGAATACAGAAAACGTTGGCATCAGGCTCAATCAAGTTTACAAAGTATTTGTAGCCATTACAAGTTGCGGAATCAATGTCTAAATTATCGTATTGTCCTCCACCATCACTGGAGCTAAGTTGGTATGCAGATCTATCAATAGTACCAGTGATTTGAGCATAATCAGATGTATTTAAATAATGAGCAGTTTTGATGAAACCAGTAGGAAAAACTTGTCCACCAAGAGAGGAATTCGTACAGAAAGGAATACCATCATTTTCTGTTGCTCCAACATCATCTCCAGCTTTTGGTGGCATAAAAGAACAGAAATCAGTTTCTGATTTAACTTGAATTTCGTAAGTAGGTGCACGTCTTTGAAAAGCAGGTAAAGCATTAGAAGTAGCAACAAATAAGGCCAAAGCGGTAGTGGTCAAGAGAAGAAATTTCATTGTATAAAAATATATTATTGTTAATGTTGAAAATAATCCTGTTCCTATTTACAGATCCCCCCTTTTTATATATAAATGCATTTTCCGTTGATTTACGTTAATGCCCATGAGATGCTTATAGAAATTGTCATCATAACAATACTTTAATGGGCTTTGATCTATTTTGAGATTATCTATGTATAATACGGAAGATCTAAATGTATCACCCATAAAACCGTCGTCGGTCGGTTGCATGTACGACACTAGCAAAAACTTTATTTAACCTTAAATTCAAACATTGTAACCACAATGATACTATATGTTTGATGGTTTAAAGATTTTCCTTTCTTTTTTTCTATATACAAAAAATCTATTTATGAACATAAAACTACTAAAAATGGTGATTTATACAAACCCTGAAAAACTATCTTGGCATTGAGACAATTGTTAGCTATTTTTAACATAAGATTTGCACTGGAACCTCATTGACTAATGTCTATTCTCATGAACAAGACTGATATAAATTTTATGAAATAATCTCGTATATTATATAAAATACAATGCATGGATCTACCATAGATACATTGCGTGATTTCAACGACTAAAATTTATGTATATAATAAAATTTTTGTCGTAAAATTGCAACGTGGCATTGGTTAACCAGTTTTTAGTGAACAGTTTGTAGAAGATTCAAATGCCTTAAAAAACCATTCGGTGATATTTCATCATTCGAATGCAAGTCAATAAATAAGAATAACAAAATAATAGCAAATTAAAACAAATCTAATTAGAGCTTTTTTTTGTAAAAGATTTGCTTGGTTTTGCTAATTCCATTCAAATTGCTTGGTTTTCGAGAAGTCGAGATTACACTAGCTTTATTATTTTCGCATGTTTTCAAAGGCTAATTAAAAATATATTATCATCCAAGAAAATTGTAAAAAAATAATGCTCGTGCATTGTGAGTTATGAACTATAGTGTCGTGATTTTGTTTTGGGAGGTCAAGGCTTTCTGAGATGAAGAAATGATGGTTTAATCTACATGATTTTTCAAATCTGGAAGGGATTCATCCTAAAAAGGCGTTTTTCTAAGCAGGGATTTACCTTTTAACTAGTTAATTAATAACATACTTAATATTATGTTAACTTCAAGTGATATTTAATAGCATATTTTGCTTCATGAAGAATACACAATAGCATGTACTATGCGAGATGCTCAGGTATTGAAAATGTGATTTTCAATATTGACGCGAAATTGAAAGGGAAAATCAGAAACAGCGTTAGATGTTGCTTAAGCACTTATTGGAAAAAACTAGTATTAAAACTGGAAACTGATGTTGTAGATTTCAAAAGAAGATTAATGAAGTTAATTTGAAATTATTCAGTAAAATATAATTAATTCTTATATCACATTTAGATAAAAAGAAGTGCTGAAAACTAAGTATCTTTATACTTGGTATTTCAATGTCATTCATAGCAAGCAATTAACAGGATTTTTAAATTTCAAAGCCTCATGTAAACAATGACTATTGCACTGCTGTTTGAGCCTTGATACTAATCACGGTGAAGCGCGTATTTGAAGAGAGCTGTATTCTCTCCAAACATTCAACATGAATTCATCGCACTCAAAAACTAATAATCCAAATGTAGAATACGTCAATAGTAAAATTATGTTTCAATTGAATATGTTTAGACAATATCGAGTATCGAAAATAATATTAATATCTATAAATATATATTTTACCATAGCAATTACTATGGCTATTAATAAAATCAAATCAGAAGGACAAGTAGTTTCTTTGAAAAACGTAATCGACGAAATTGAAGATATTATCGTTACTAGTCATAATAACTGGGATTCGATGGCTGCATTAAGAGCCACGTGGATAAGAGATATCAAGGCAACAGCATCAGAATTGAAAGTGGAAATCGTAAGTGTATATTATTAAGATAAGGCCAGTTATAATAGCTAATTCGATAAAATAGACAAGTTGTCACTGCTCATGGAAGAACATCGAGCAGCGATGCTCCTTTTCCTCACCTTCGGTCTCATCTTCTCCATCCTCATCATCTCGTTCTTCAGGCTCCAGTATTCTATCTACTTCTTCTGCATCTTCGAATGCTTCTTCAGTCTTTAACAAGAAGCAAAAATTTACTGAAGTAGATAAACAAACTTTCATCACCATGTTTAATTCTTTGGATTCTTCCAAATTCCATCATTTGGATAGTTCCGCTGATGGTTTGTCTGTCGAAGAAAAGATTTTCACCTTTGCTGTCAATTGCAAGTTTATTCAGTAAGTTTGTATTCAAGATATTATATGTATAGTCTGCACGGATCAAATTTAGATTCGACAGTTCGTTGTTATATGTAGTAAAAGATCATAACCTAATTGTTTTGTTTTTAAATTTAGTCCTACCCATTCTTTGATCCTGGACTTGAATGACTGCAATTGGTCAAAGGTGTTCACAGAACAAGAACTTGAAGAATTACGTGGTTTGGGCAAGCCATTAGTTCAAAATATGCCCCAAGAATTGCAAGAAGTTTTTGATCAGATTGAGTTGCTGGCATGTATCTCATCATGTATATTAAGCAGGAATACTAATTATTTACGATTTAACTATTTAGGATAGTCCTCTTGATGCTTATAACTTTGGTCGTAGCTTAGAGTACAATCCAATCTCTCAACCTATGCATGCATGGGTCGCTTTGACTTTGATGAGCACTTCTTTGCTATTCTTGCATAGCAGCAACCATGACGATGATTTAGAGCCATCGAAAATGTACAATAACTGGGGATTTATTAGCAATGTGCTTACAGGATCCAAGATCCAAGTCATCAGGTATATACACAAAATAGATATTCAATCACACACTCACTGATATATCATGTAGTAAGGAGAAGATGAGCATGGCCAATTGGAGAATGCTAAATCAAAATAGAATGTTGTCCGCTGATACTGTTATGGAAAATGTAAAACATGCAAAGAAAATGGATGCTATCTACACTGGGTGCAAGAAGGAGTTTGGCTGCTTGGAAATCGGTCAAACAAAAGATAAAAGTAAAGAGTGGGATGATGGCTATATCAAACTCCCCTTGATCATGAAGGATCAACTTGGGGATATCATCTCAACTAGGCCTAATATTTCTAGAGATATTAGTGTTTTAGGCTATATGATTTTGAGTAAGTATATTATCCTTCCACAAGATTTTTTAACTAACATGTAATGATAGATGATGATATCACCCTTTTGAGAATGGATTCCCCAACAAGCTATTTCTGCCGCATTAGAAGAACCAATGCATTGTCATATCCTACCAGTGATGATGAGTATATTGCCAGAATGGTTAGCTTGTTGGAATTAGCAGTAAATGGTAAGTTAATATTGGAGCAATCATACAAGATTTGCTCTAAAACACGAGTGCCAGTTGCTGCCAAGGGTAACTCCAATTCCTTCATCCTCATGCCAATTTTCCTTCCTGCTCACAAAATCAACAACAAAAGAAAGCGAGAGTGAATCCTCTCCTTACTTCTTCTTCTTCATCTTATTCATTCCTTTTTCATCCCTTCCTCTTTGTTTTCATTTTCCCATCTCTTGCATTTTCTTCTCACTCTTTTTTATCAGTTGGTAACTTCTGCTTCACATCCTCCAATTGCCATATTACCAACAATATCAGCATCAAGACGGCTCAATCTGTTTTTCGTGCCGTTCTTTCGTTTCTCTTTGCTTACAATGATTTTGTTGTTGATTTGGTTGAAATGAATACTATTGTCATGTTGGGTTTTGTTGTTGAACCTGATTCCACGCTTAATATTCTCAAGTATCATGTTGGTATCAAGATATCCCGATTCTTTTTTTAATTATTCGCCTGGTGATGATTCTATACCTATTATTGAAATTCCCTCTACTGGCAAAGTTCTTTGTATCTGTGAAGACAAGTATCAAGCCAAATATTACTTTGCGTTTCAAAATTGGATGAACTTGGCCATAACCTTTTCGCTACCACTGGTACTTTTCTTCCGGAATTGTTTTCTTCGTCGTACTTCTTATGTATGCTCAAAGGTTCTCATTCTCGTCGTATGGCTGTTGATTACTCAGTTATTCTTGTTAACAATGCCAAGTATGTTGCTTTGATTTCTCTGCAGCACTTTTTGATCCAATCTTGCATATGCGTGGCTTTGCGTTTGCTTTTGTTTATGCTTGTTTAGCTATTCAGTTAACGTCATAAGTTTTAGTATTTACCTATTCAGTTAACCCATGTTCTCACTTCCATTTACATAAAACTCTTTTTTCGTATTCTCTATTTATTCAGTTAACCCATATTCCCATTTACATAAAACTCTTTTTTCGCATTCTCTATTTATTCAGTTTTTCTCTTGCATTTGACATGGCTTCAGCCTTTTGATATTTTTCTCTCTTGCGGCATTATTTGCCTTTCGTGATTATAATGGTATTATGGCCTTGCAACCAATGCGCTGCGGCCATTGTGTTGCAAGATGTTTCCTCTGATATATTATGATCGATTCTCACAATATGGCTTCGGCCTTGTAGCATTCGTGTTGCAAGATGGTCCTTTTACTAGTGTATCTCTGTTGTGTAGACATCTTCCTTTTTTTTCGTTATTGTAATTGTATTATGGCCTCGATAACTACGACTTGCGAGATGTTCCTCTGATACGTTACAATTGGTAATTTGTATGGTATGGCCTTGATAACTACGACTTGCAAGATGTTCCTCTGCCATCAGATTGCCTTTGTCTTTCGTTATTGTAATTGTATTATGGCCTCGATAACTACGACTTGCGAGATGTTCCTCTGATACATTACAGTCGGTATTTTACATGGTATGGCCTTGATAACTACGACTTGCAAGATGTTCCTCTGCCATGGGATTGCCCTTGTCTTTCGTCATTGTGATTGTATTATGGCCTCGATAACTACGACTTGCGAGATGTTCCTCTGATACATTACAATTGTTTGTTTGCATGGTATGGCCTTGATAACTACGACTTGCAAGATGTTCCTCTGCCCGCAAATGATATTACTTTTTTGGGATCAAATAACTTCTTACCTTCTCGTGGTGATCCTGTTAATCAAAGTTAAATTATTAGCTTTGAGAACTAAAAGAAGTTTTCCTATTTTGGTCGTAGCTTAGAGTACAATCGGGTCTTTCAACCTATTCAGGCATGGGTCGTTTTGACTTTGATGAGCAGTTCTTTGCAATTCTTGCATAGCAACAACCATGGTGATGATTTAGAGCCATCAAAAATGTACAATAACTGGGGAATTATTAGCAATGTGTTTACAGGATCCAAGGTCCAAGTCTTCAGGTATATACACAATATAGATATTTAGTCGTACATTTACTGATAGATTCTTGATTCAATACATTTATTAAGAAAAAGATGACTATGGTCAACTGGAGA